>CM068828.1:37693409-38145909 GCA_028554795.2 Sinohyriopsis cumingii | reverse complement strand
CATTAGACGTCTAGACTTGTGAAAAAACTTTTGTCACTATTTGGGATTTAATTCACCATACAGGAAGTTCATTTTTTAAAATTTTCACTTTGTTTTCTAGAGAAATAGATTGTTTGTTTTTATAAATTTTAAATATGTGTTACTTTTCACTCTCTTCTGTTTCTACGTTTACTACAATAGACTCGTAACACACACACACACACATACACACACACACACACACACACACACACAAGTACACATGCATACATAATATGGCATGAATGTGTGTGTGTACATATTTTGTAAAAAGAGCATATATTAATCTATACATAGACATCATTTGTAGAAAAGAGCCTAGATTAATTGATACATAGACATACTTTGTAAAAATGAGTGTAGATTCATCTATACATACACATACTTTGTAAAACAGGGCCTAGATTAATCTATAAATAGACATATTTTGTAAAAAAAGAGCATAGATTCATCTATACATAAGACATACTGTGCAAAAAAAGAGCCTAGATTAATCTATATATAGACATACTTTGTAAAACAAGCATCCTAAACAAAAAGAAAAATGAAACTACTCTTATGTCACTTGTTTAGGCTCGAATAAACAGTAACACAAGAAAGAGTGAAAACGACAATCTTTTAAAAATACAATAATTTATTTCCCTGGAAAAATTCTGTAAAAATGAAAAAAGTATGAACTTATGGTTTTATAGAATCAAATCCAAAAATAATCCAAGAATTATCCAAGAATAAAATTTGTGAAGTCCTAATAACAAAATGTTCTACTGATTTCACGTTCAAATCCCAACGAAGCATCCAAGATGAAGACAGTGACATATGCTGCAATCTGTAGTGCTGAAGTCTACAGTTCCTTGTAGAAATAAGAATTATCATTCCAGTTTCTGATAGCTGAATAAATTTTTATAAAAAACTGTCCTTGTTCCACAATATTACATGAGCACACATATTTTCCAGAAAAATAACAGAATTAATCATTTTGAATCCAAGTAATTTGAAATAACTCCAAACTAAGTAATATGAAATAACTCCAAACAGCACAACATACAACTAACAAATTAACAGCCCAACTTTTCCTGATTAATTCTCCAAAACATGGGTTATATAGGCTTTCTAAAATGTAAACAAGGGTCACGTGATCATCTTCCATAAGTTTATGGAAGCAAGTACTTGTTACAGCTCATGGTTAACCAGCATGACCCTGAAGAAAACCAATAATTTTTACTCTAAGAAATAAAAAAAATAAAAAATTGTGTTTATATCTTAAAGACAATTGTCCCATCATGACCTTGGAAACAACCAATCATTGTTAAAAAAAAGTATAACTTGTTTACAAAGGTTGCTACAAATTCTGAAACATGGTCAGGATTTAGATCAACACCTGGTTTTTTATAAACTAACAGTCAAGGTCAAACTATTTTCTAAAAATAATATCATCTCTAGTGAATAAATTTATATTACAATATCATGTAATGAAGAATAAAATTGTTTTAAAACTGACAAACAATTAAATTGAAATAAATATATATTAAATCAGATATAATTAAATCAAATATACATAACACTACAAACATTAAAACATCTATTGCCTATCTGAATAACATGAGAATGGAGAAATTAGTTGGAAATAAAAAAGGTTTGAAATTCAGCAATAGGGGTTGGCTAACTTAAAACTTATGGTTATGGAATATGTAATTACAACAGCTATGAATCTATCACTTGCCGAACAGGAGAATGAGATGCAGGAACTACAATGAGAATAAGCAGCTATAATATAATAGAGAAATATTAACACAAAATGAGCTGGAATAAATAACAGAAAGATGTATTTACACTGTATATGTTGTAAATGAGATTATATACACAGAGGTAAACAACGTTACAGTTTGGAGTTATCTGCAGAGGTTGTTGGATTTATGTTGAATTACTTTTAAGAGAAGTCAATGTATCTTAGCACATATACACTCAGTTAATTAACTTAAATCAAATATGTTTAGTCACAGCTACAACAATGACATTAACGTTACAAAATGTATCTATGATGGGCGGTAGGTAAGGATTAAGGAGGTCTCATTTTGGTATATTAGTGAGTTCGAATTTTCCAATTTATAGATAAACAAAATAATTTTTACAAATTTTATTACACATGATAAAAAAGAAATAAAAGTCATTAACGTGTTCTGCATTAACTTGTCTTTAGGCTTAGACTTGTTTTGCTTTGTATGCATCAGCTATCCCATTCTGCATTCTTGCTTTTTGTCTTGTCTTTCTTCTATTGAGTTTGGTGATAGCACCAGATTTTAAATCATGTAGCCAACAAAATCAAACAAAATATTGGATTTTACCTTTTACACTTTTGGTTGAATCTGTTTTCTCTGCTTTTCTTCTCCTTAGGAAATAATACTCAATTCCTGTAACATGTCCTTCTCCATTTGTTCCATATTCTTAACTATTTGCAAAATAAAGAATCTGTTAAAACTTCTTTTTGTCTGTTTTTTAAAAAAATAATTTTATATAGAAATACTGTGTAATTGATGCTGTCTCAAACTTAATTAAATTGCCAGTAGCTGGTATGCTGTCTGTTTGGTTTTTCTCTTTGTCTGCTGTATCACATTTGATGTCTATCCTCACTGCTGTCTTTTTTTTTTTTGCCCCAGAGAAATGCTTTCTACTTCAGGTGTGTTAAACCCGCACATCTTGTTAGCATGATTTCTTATTTACATCGACTGTGATCACTATGATCACTCTTTAGATATATTAACATTTGTAGGTAGCAAAGAATGTAAGTAACTGATAAACAGTAACCGACTGTCACACAAGTGTAGAACATGCTACCATAAAGCCACTAAATGGTACCGAGTTGTGTTAGAATAAACGTAGAATAGGCAAACCAAACTTAAAACTTAGCAAAAAAGGCATTTACACGCTCTATATGTGACAGACATTGTGTCTTTAAATGTTGGAGACAAAGTACACATTAACTGTTGTTCAGTACGAATCGTTTCTTTCTTTCTCCCTGAGTTTCACATTCCGCTCCACTGTCAGTCAAACGAACTCGGTGCGAAATTTAAACCTAACCAAATTTGAACAGCATGGCGGGCGAAAGAGACAGGGAGACGGCAATAATGCACGGGATTAATCTCGTTCGGCTCAGAGAACGCGTCAGGACATACATAGATAAGGTAAGTAATTATTTTATTGCAATGTATTTTCAAAAATTATTGCTAAAGCATCGTTTATTTCGATCTAATGCAAGGTTGTGATCGGTGTGTCTCCCGATATCGTGATTTTGACCCATTCCCTATTTTCGTTAAACTATAACAAATGTTGTGGACAGAATCATCTACCTAAAGATAGCCAGATAGCCAAATGTGCAGAAATGACGACAAAATATAGCTAAATAGTGCCCAGATGCTGGGCTTGACAAAGTTTTATAAAATGTAAGCTTCCCAGGAAAGTTTATTTGCCGCGTGGGATATTAGAGTGTGCCTCGAAATATGAAAACAATATTAAAACGAAAGTTAAAAAGTAACGTAAATTAAAATATTGGATGTTTTCTTGACATTGCGTCATATTTTTGAAGTAATAAAGAACTTTTATTGTATACTTGTCCAGGGATGGTCCTGGCTTTTAAAAAGCTGTCGCAAAAAAAATCGCCAACTTCAATATTTTGTCGCCAATTTTCAAAAAGTGTCGCCAAAACAAGTAATGTACATTTTTCCAAGTGTTAATTTAGTCTATTAATGTAACAGGCAATGAAAATTACAAAAGATGGGTTAGTTAATACTTTAATTACAACAAGCATTAACAAAATGTTACAAAGTGTTACATGAAGATCCGTCGCGATTTTAGGGCTGCCCACTTGTTGAATGCAGTTTCAAAGTCTGATTTTTCACATCTGTACATGCTGATTCTCATTAAATTCTCGAGAGATAGGATGCAGAGCTTATTTCTGATGTCAGTTTTTATGAGGTTCATCTTATGGAATCCACGTTCACAGTCTACAGTGCTGACAGGTGACACCAGTAGTCTCTCAGCAGCCCCCCCCCCCCCATGGCTAGCTTCACAAAGCTTGTAGTGAATTGCTTCCTAAATCCCAAGAATGATCACTGAATGCTGTATAAATTTTCTCGACAAGAAAAATAGGATCTCCATTCCCACGAATGAAACTTACACGAGTCAACACCTGGCAATACTGGACCGTATATATAAGCATAAATTCACACCCAATTTAGGGATTCTTTCACTCCTGTATTTTGAGAAATAAATAATTATTATTAATTATGCAAAACTGTTTTTTTTTTTTTTGCTATTTCTTGTTGCGGAGTTTAAGTCTCTGCAGCCGTAACACGGGACTGATGGCAAAAGGAAAAGATCAATGAGTAAAATGCTGCACTGGCGACAGATGTAATTGTGATTGAGATTTTTTCCATTTGCTTTGTATTTATACACAGTAGTCGGTACTTAAAAGGTTATCAGTTTTCTATGAAGGTTCAGCAAAACTATTGTATTGGTGTATGTATAAAAAAAACAAAAAAACAGAAGGATTAGCGATACAATTAATTGTATCCGTTCTATTCGCGTCTTCAGAAGTCGGTCAGTTGTAGGTATAGTGCGGTAGCATGATTGACTGTATCGCAACATACAGTCCTCAGCCCAGATGTCAGCATAAGCAGATTATGATGTAACAATGCACTGTAAAGATGGGGTTGTCAATAAGAACAAAGGATCGTTTGTGTAACAGACTGATTCCAATGCATTGCTTAGTCAAGTTTGTGGCTTCCTTTAGTTCTGCCTTTTAATTTATCCAGTCCAAATCCATGATTGTATGTACAAATTAAATAACCAATAAGTATGTCGCCAAAAAAATCGCCAGATGGGATATTTTTGTCGCCAATAAGGGAAAAAAATCGCAATTTGCGACATTGGCGAAGCCCAGGACGATCCCTGCTTGTCTTTGTTTGCACATTACACAATACCAATACTATTTTGAAGACAGATGAAAAATGTGTATATATGTAGATGAGTAAAAACGTCAAACAGTTAGAATACATATTTAGTGAGAAGAGACAAGACAGAAATAAATAGAAGAAGTTAAATGAGAGTTTAGATGAGAGATGCCCCATTGAACTGAGACCCCCCCCAAAAAAAAAACATAAACGTGTGTACTCATATTGAATGGTTTGATTTATGTTCTTTAATTTAGCTTAAATTGTCAGCAGACTCATCACTTGTACTAAATTGTTAATAATGAAAGATAGGCTTTTTATAATGATATATTTATACTCACAACTGAATGATCAAAGAACACTTATTTCTCTGTTAACTTATTTGCAGAACAGGAAGTATGTATTGTTTTACTATAGTTTATATAGTTTTACTATAGTTCTTACATCAACACGAGATGATAAACATCGCTTGTGGATGCTAAAGTTTCAAAGCATCAGTCATGCTTTTAAACATTTTTAGTTGTCTGATCACTGAAGACAAGTACACATTATTTTCAGATCCATTTGTCACTGAAATCACACAAATTATATTAACAATTGTTGTCTTAAAATATCAAAACAACTTTTACAAGTCTGCTTTTGAGTACATGTATCTGGAACTGCAGTACATTTTGGAACCTTCTCAAACTGTCTGTGGTTAGGTTAGGAGATATTATGATTAAAATGTTACTATTATGCAATGTTTATTCTCATTTTGTCATAATTTGCTTTAAATGGGGTCTTTATCATATCTTTGTGTGAAAACGTAGAACTCACCTTGACTCGTTGGAAGTGCATCATATGAAATCAAGGCTTGACAGATTGAAACTGTGTACTGTGTCAAGATCGCATTGTATAAAATTTGTGGAACATAAAGTATTATGCATTGAACTTGGCCTGTCTAAAAATTTTGGGCCATGTGAAGTTTGTTGCAAACTTGAGATTGTCTTGGGTGTCAGGCAAGTGGATTTACCATATACCCAAATCCAACAGCACATACTGACATGCAGCAACCAGGTTTTAGTTCAGCTCATTTTCTACATTTCATTTCTAAAATCTAAACATATTTGTCCATTCTGGAGGTAAAACTGACAACAATATGCATAGATTTGTTTATATGAACTAAGAAAAAAGTGATTGCTTCTGAGTATTTTTTGTTGATTTAAAATCTCAACTGCAAGTTGGTCAGTTAAAAAAAAAGAAAATACTTTCAGATGAAGAACTCATACAGGTATGGTAGGAATTAAGCTCTTTTCATTAATGTATTAATAAAGAAGAAAAATCATTTTTATCCTGAAGTCAGAGTGTAATTGTTTGATAAATGCTTATTAAATAGAAATTTCACGTATATAGGTTTTCCTTGGCATTACCCAGTGGTCCTATGCTCAAGTCTCACACTGTGAGAGGTATAGAAAAAATAAATGTCTTATTGACTTTCAGGCTGGCCTTGTTGCTCTTTTTAACCTTAATGAAATGTAGTCCCTGAATATAATTTTTATCCAGCAAATGGATGTCAATCTTGATCACGCTTGATATAATGGAGAACTTAGAGTTCATGGGTACCTGATGTATTGAGATGTTTAGTCAGCATTTATTTAAATATGGACAAGTTTCTGGGTATGGGTGACCCCACTACTGGGAAGCTAACAGATGAAAAGATTTGTCAAAGAAGAAAAAACAACAACAGCAACAAAAAAAAAAGTATAGAAATTGTTCAGTGATAGAATAAAGAATATGAGTTCATGGACAGATCAGTTCTTGTGGGAGGAAGGATGGAATCTTTGTGAAAATGAAAATGATGGACATATTTTTTTAGTAATTTGTGCAGAGAATTTCCGTTGCTATTGAATGTAAAATCTTCTTTACTTATGGGAAGAGAATTGCAAGCTGTTTTATCTGTTTCTTTATGGTACAATTTCTTTTCTCATATAATTAATTTGAAGATTCATGTTGGACATTAATTAGCAGGACTAGAGACCAATATAAAAATGCATTAAGTCTTTACTCTAATCAAATTTAATAACAATTCACAGTGTAATGAGGACATAAATGTTAGTAGTTTTCATGGAGCCTTCTACTTGACGATTCCTCTTTTGACAAAGACTTGTATGTCATATACATGTACACAGGCACATACATATGTACACATACATGCATTCACAGAAAACTGTTGTTTCAGTGCAAAAAAGCATAGTTGTGTTTTATAATGGATACAAAGCTTCTGTCATAAATCATCTACTTAACATCAGTATTCAGGGCTTTTTTTGTCTGATGCAAGCTGGGTAATTTACCCTGCTACTTTTATTTTATACCCAGCTACTTTGGAGAAAAATACATGTAGTTTAATTAAAGTAGTCTTGGGATACAAGGGTCCTCCTGAAAAATCTGGGCAACCAGATATTCAGAGTTAGTCACATAGAGATGACCATGAATTCTCAACATCTTTACACCTTGAACTTATGTACTTGTTTGCCGTATGTCCACAGATGTTGCTTATGTTGAAGTTTTTGAAGATGAGATTAATTAATTCCTTAAAACAGGGGGGCTTGGAAGGTTTGTAAGCAACATCACTTTAGTTGTTTTTCTCTTCAGAAGCACAAATGTTTTAGTAAATGAAATAACCAAAATACAGGAAATAATTCTAAACTATATGGTTTCATTAGCACTTAACATAATTGTAAGAAATGGAAATAAGATATTACACTTTGTTTTTTAAGTACAACAGGTACTGGTGAACTGAATATATTGTATGCATTTGGATACTAGACTGTATATTTGTCTCAGTTGGGAAATGTGTCAAATTAATTAGTAGATAAGTATATACAACAGCTTCATTGATGTAGTGAGATCATGTATAGAAGTAATGATAAATCCTTCAGTGATATTGTTAATGTTGTTGTTTTGTTTTTACAGTTATTTGAATATGTGTTCTGACTGATTTGTGTTTATTAATTTCAGCATCACTACGAGTCTGCTTTGTTTTGGGCTGATAAGTTAGCATCCTTATCAAATGGTAAGGTTATACCCTTTTTGTGTATTTTGTGTAGAAGTTGGTCAGTATTTTGTAAATGCATAAACATATACCACAGAAATTCTCTCATCTTAAGTTCATATGCTTTTTTGGATTAAAAGGTTGAAGATAGTTCGTTGTTGCATGGAAATAAAACTCAGAAATTCTCGTATTTAATGTGAAAATATATTGATGTTATAATTGATGAGCTAATCACCATTAGATTTGTAATTAATACAGCACTCTATATAATGGGAGAGCTCAAGTCCAATTATTCCATTAAGGAATCCTGTTGACCAAGTAAGTGAAATTAGTGTTATAATTCTATAAGCTGTAAATTAGTGTTATAATTCTATAAGCTGTTATCTGTAAGCATCAATTTTTCATTATAATGTGACAAGTGGTCAGCAAGCTACTCTAAGATGCTGAATTCAGAGTAGCTGCTCATGACACTTCTTTTGATGGGCTAAGAAAAACAAAAGACTAAGGGTATCACACAATGTTTCCAAAACATGAATTTCAAACCCCAATTAGTCAGTCAGTAAAATTTCAGGGCTACATGCTGTATGAAATAATCACCCTGGTCTTGTCATTACCCTCAACTATGATGAAAATTTGAAGTCATCCTTGCTTGCCTTGAGTCATAGGCCACCACCGCCCATGGGTGCTTTAGAATTTAGCATGTTTAAAATTTTTGTTATCACTTGTCAGTTAATAAAGCAATCAGAAAAGTTGTTACTAGATATTCTCATGCATTGAAATTGATGATTTGTTGTTTTAATGGTTATTTATGTCTGTACTTTATTGATGCACGATAATCTCCCCAAAAATTCACAAATGAACCTTGAAGAGTTGAGTGAAATTTCATTCTTTTGTAGCTTAAACACAAACATTTTTTTTTTTGCCAGGCTTAATACAATGGAACTTGTCTTGAAAAACCACCCCATCAGCCTGATCACTCAAGACATTTAGTCTCATGACAGTTCATAACACTATATAATCAATAAATATGTGCATTGTGAGTCTGGTATCTCATGGCAGTAGTAGTTAAAGATAATTTTTATTGTACTGTTAATGTTGAATGAATTTATTCAACATGTAATCTTTCTAACATAGGTAGAATGGACTGCAAAGACAAGTATCAAGCACCTATTTTCAATAGTCACTTGTACTTGAGATTATCATCTGAGGTGATTACAAAGTTACACAATAGCTCTTTAGACTCAGGATTAGAAAAATGTATTATTTAAAAATATAAATGAGATAGTGACTGAGCAAAATGTAAGTTACAAATAAATTTTCATAAGTTCTTAAGTTTGACCTACCTGACTCATTAGTGACTATTTTCCCATTTTTTGCCCCATTTTGGTTGGCAGGAGAAGACACACACATGCACACAAGTGCATAAATATTCAGTCAAGCATGATACATTTTGTAGTTGAAATTCACATATAGATAGAAATTATTTGATGCGCAGAAATGAAACAGACAGGTGTATTAAATATCTTGAGAAATATTGTTGTCAAATGCATGACATTTAAATGTACACATAGAAAATATTCAGTTCGTCATATAATAAACACATAAAGCACCTAATTATAGCACTGTATTAATGCAGTACTACCATAAATATCATGTCCAAAAGTGTAGCAATGTATAGCACTGTGGATTTAAAAAAATGAAATTTTGTCTTAGATCATCATTTTCTTTTCAAAGAAACCATTATTTAACAAATGTTGATGATGCCTGCTATACAGCAGTTAGGTGTATTATACTAGTTATATTTTGTATAGATATTAGATGCTTTTATGTTACAAATAATTGTTGCTGGTTTTTGCTTCTAATTTATATAATACTGCCTTCCCTTCATTTCTGTTCTTCTTTGACTGGCAGCTTTTTTTAGCTCTGTCAGTGGAAGCCCAGAACTGCTATGCTCATTGCCCATCTTTTAGTGGAAGCCCAGAACTGCTATGCTCATTGTCCATCTTTTAGTGGAAGACCAGAAATGCTATGCTCATTGTCCATCTGTTAGTGGAAGACCGGAATTGCTATGCTTATTGTCCATCTGTTAGTGGAAGACCCGAGCTGCTATGCTCATTGTCCATCTGTTAGTGGAAGACCCGAGCTGCTATGCTCATTGTCCATCTGTTAGTGGAAGACCCGAGCTGCTATGCTCATTGTCCATCTGTTAGTGGAAGACCCGAGCTGCTATGCTCATTGTCCATCTGTTAGTGGATGACCCGAGCTGCTATGCTCATTGTCCATCTGTTAGTGGAAGACCAGAGCTGCTATGCTTATTGTCCATCTGTTAGTGGAAGACCCGAGCTGCTATGCTCATTGTCCATCTGTTAGTGGAAGACCTGAGCTGCTATGCTCATTGTCCATCTGTTAGTGGAAGACCCGAGCTGCTATGCTCATTGTCCATCTGTTAGTGGAAGACCAGAGCTGCTATGCTTATTGTCCATCTGTTAGTGGAAGACCAGAGCTGCTATGCTCATTGTCCATCTGTTAGTGGAAGACCCAAGCTGCTATGCTCATTGTCCATCTGTTAGTGGAAGACCAGAACTGTTATACTTATTGTCCATCTGTTAGTAGAAGACCAGAACTGATATGCTCATTGTCCATCTGTTAGTGGATACCCAGAACTGCTATGCTCATTGTCCATCTGTCAGTGGAAGACCAGAACTGCTATGTTCATTGTCCATCTGTTAGTGGAAGACCAAAACTGCTATGCTCATTGTCCATCTGTTAGTGGATGACCAGAACTGTTGTGTTCATTGTTCATCTGTTAATGGAAGGGCAGAACTGCTATGTTCATTGTCCATCTTTTAGTGGAAGACCAGAACTGCTATACTTATTGTTTATCTGTAGGCTTTTAGCAGTTATGTGTCATTGCTGCCTTTTTTTGAGATAAGTCATGAAACTTATCCTGTGGCCTTGTTTGTCCTAAGTGAAGATGGGCGACTCAAGCATATGGTATGGTCATCTTGAAAATCTTACTGTTTCCTGAAAACATGGTCAAAACAACAGTTGTTTTTAATTGAAACACCTCTCATAGCTCTTAGGTGATTCTGAATGAAAGTGGTGTTGATCTAACATACAACATGGACACCATGGTACGTTGTTGTTTTATTTTTTGCTTGTTTTTGTTTTGCAAAGACAAATTGACTGTCAGCATTCTGACATAGATTTCAAGGGCAAAAGTCTGTGACTTGATTTTTTTTCAAACCCAGTCAGAAGAATATCTCAGATGATGACAGCTCAATAACGTGATGTAAGGTTCAAGGTCATAGGCCATGGCAAATATAAGACAAGGCAGTGTATCAAAATATACAGTAAATGACTTTTTTATTTGCAGGAGCTGTAGAGGATGTGTATTGGTATGCACAGACGCTCTACCTGACACATCAATATCATCGAGCCTCTCATCTTATACGCAGCAAAAATTTAGATAAAGTGAGTGCTTCATTAGTCTACTTTTATTGGTCATGAATGTATTCCATGGCCTAACTTGAAAATATTAAGAAAATATTGAGAACTAAGTAATCAGGGGTTCTACTAATTTCTTAAGTTAGAAGTCCAAGACTTTCTGTACCATTTTTGGAAATCCCAGCCTTAAATATGAAAAGTCCCAAAATTTTCACTGGTATTATCATTCTAAATTAGTGTGAATGCATTGATACACTGTCATCTATATTTATGATTGCCAGGGAGTATACAGGAATACCTGTAGGTAAAGAGCTTAGAGATTAATAGTAGTTTATTTTACTCTTTTCAAATTGTGCAGTATAGTTCTGTGATTATGTCTTAATATCCACTATTGTGGTGGAATATCAGTGCATAAGAGGTGTGGAGGAATAGGTGCTGAATTATGGTGAGGCAAAATCAGCTTTGCTTTCCTGCCTTTTTGATATGAAACTATTGTGAAGAGTGACTCAATTGCCCAGATCAACCCCTTGCATCATACCTGGTAATGTTGCACCAGTCTTTGAAATAGTACCATTTTAAAATAAAAAAACAATTCATGTTATTTTCACTTGCATAGATTTGTATATTCTCAAATAGGAAATAGTTAATGTCTGCTGTCCTTTGAATCAGGGCATCATTTTAGATATGGCTACAGCAGCCTTTTAAATTGCTTTCTCCGAGCTTTAAATAAATTTTAATGAAACCTTTTTGTTGGTGTAGACATCTATTTCATCTTGTTAAAAGAAATTTCCTCTCATAAAAATTGTTTTGTCTGATATACACAAAGAATTATCTTGTAACTACAGTTCTCTAAGTCATTTAACTGCTTTTAATTTTGATCTATATCTTTATGCAGCTTTAATCAGTTCCTTTTTCTTGCAGACCCAGTTATCTTGCAGATTTCTAGCAGCAAAATGCCATGTAAGTAGAAATTATTACAGGAATAAATGATAATGATTGGGTATTTATTGATGTGTAAATTTGATCTAATCATTTTAAAAGTAAACATATAGCCCTCTCTTCACTTTGTGAATGATTAGGTACAATTTGCACATCAGTAATTGTTGAGCCATGCTCATTTAATCATTATAATTCCTATTTTCCTTCTTTTATTACTAAAATCAGCAATTATTTTAAACAAAAATTGATATTAGGTAGCATGTAGTTTTCTTTTATGACAAATGGCATCTGATTATCTAGCCCTTACAGAATCACTGAAAGTAGTCCCTAGAATTAACCAAGTGTATAAATTCCAGATCAGTATCATGTGAAAATTTACAACCAATCACATGATAGAAAATGGAGATCATTCATTTCATTTGAATTATTCAGGTATGGGATTGAACTTTGTTTAAAGATGTTTTATATGAAATGTTAGTGGTAAATATAAAAGCATTGTAGTGTTATTTTTTTCATGACATTTGATAGTGATACAGATAGTATACATGAAAGTAAGGTAGGAGGAAGATGTTTATATACACTGTGATATATGTAAATATTTTTGAGGTAGTAATGGTCACCCAAGTATGTGAGTTACATGGTAGAATGGTAGAGCCTTCACAAGATGTGAAGTTACATAAAGATAAAATGGTACAACCTTCACAAAATGTGATGGAGCAATGAAGATACAGTGGCAACATCTCTCTTGGTGTAGTGCTGCAAATAAGATGTTGTAGGAACAGTTTAACTGACAACAAACTGCAATTTTCACATTACACCAGATCGACCTGAAGAGAACATACTTTAAATAATGACCTACATGAGATACAGTGAAGGCTTAACTAAGTCATACCAACATAACCATGAGATACAATGAATCCTTAACCAACCCAGTCATACCAACATAACCATGAGATACAATGACTCCTTAACCAACCCAGTCATACCAACATAACCATGAGATACAATGACTCCTTAACCAACCCAGTCAGACCAACATAACCATGAGATACAATGAATCCTTAACCAACCCAGTCAGACCAACATAACAATGAGATACAATGAATCCTTAACCAAATCAGACCAACATAAGCATGAGATACAGTGAATCCTTAACCAAATCAGACCAATATAACCATGAGATACAACAAAGCCTTAAGGAAGTCAGACCAACATTCTTAATAGAAGATGGCAAAGGGGATGGCAGGTTTAGTGTATAACTAGTCTTGACAATCAGACATGTTGTGATTTGGATTTTTAACATAGCTTAAACAATTTTTCAGTCATATCATTACGATGTCTGCAGTGTGGCAGTTTATAGAGAGGTCTAGCACTGGGGCATCATGCCACAGACATGTAGCATGATGTCCCACCCAGTCATATTATCCTGACACCAGGCCGACCAGTCCTAACACCTACCTCTTAATGCTGAGCGCCAAGTGAGGCAGATGTTAGTACCATTTTTGTTTGTCTTTGGTATGACTCGGCCGGGGATCGAACCCACGACCTCCCGCATCCAAGGCGGATGCTCTGACCACTAGGCCACCAGAGCAGTTGACAACCAAACATTATTTTTGGGCTAGTAAATGTTCATGTTATTTGCTTTGTTTTTAGAAATAGAATTGTTATCCCCTATAATAAGTGTTTCTTCAGGATTGACATTTAGAAAATGAGAAAATGTCTCAAAGATGAGTAAAATCTCCGCTCAAATTTTATGGTATGTTATTTGTAAACTATGGTGGGAAAATCACAGTAAATCTGTTGGTACTTTCTGAAACAAATTGAATTTTTTTGGGCTTAGCAATGACAAGCTGTTTTTTAATTTGACTAAATAGCAATTTTATAGAGGAATAAAATTTGGTTGAGTACTTACTCAAGTTAAGAAGTTTTATGAAAGCTATGTCAGAATCAGTTAATTATGTTTTTCCATTTCTTTTTAAGCAGTGAGCTATTGGGCACATTTTCTTTGATGATTACGATTTTTGTTAACTAACTCAATTTTGTTTGTAGTGGAAGGTACAGTATATCCTAGTACAATGTACAGGCAGTACACTGTAGAGGGTAGACTGGAAGGTACAATATATCCTAGTACAATGTACAGGCAGGACACTGTAGAGGGTAGACTGGAAGGTACAATATATCCTAGTACACTGTACAGGCAGTACACTGTAGAGGGTAGACTACATCCTAGTAATCTTCTAAGTAGACATTTTATGTCTGATAATTTAATGGATTTTTTTTGAAAAATACAAAGTGATATGTATGAAAATTTATGATACATTTGAATAATTATTATTTTGATAATTGGATTGTGTACGAAAAATTAAAGAGTACAAAAAATACATGAAATATGGTATATCCTGGTACATTACTTGATGATAGTACACTTCACAGGCAAAACTTTGTGTGAACTCTTGTGTTGAAACAAAATTATTATAATAAGAAAACTTTTCATTTGTTTAGTAAGATTCATTACAAATGGTTCTGTGCTTTTTCCCCCAAAATTAAATGGTGTTATTGTTTAATGTAGTAATATTGTCCACAAGAAAATGGTTAAAGATGACCCCATAACCCAGCAAATACTTTTTTTGGGGGGGTTGTAGATAATATAATGTTTTCTACATTATGCTCTCACCATAGGGTAGCGTGTATGTTCTAAGTATACATGTCCCTCCAATAACTGTTTTGGTTTTACTGTGATGACCTGGGTTTATTTTCAAATACCTTTATACAATTTTGCCTTGAAGAAGACAGAACCACCTTGATTGGGGGTCAAAAGGTCAGGGGTCACTGTTTAGTCAAAGCAAATTGTTTTTTGTGCAGTGAACTCTGTGTGTCATACCTACACCAGACTAGCAGGTGGGTTGCTCTGTAAGAGAATAAGAACCCAGGGATGGTGCTGGGCTTCACCAATGTTGCAAATTGTGATTTTTTTTACTTATTGGCAACAAAATATATCAACTGGTGATTTCTTTTTGTAACAACATTTTTGTGCTGTTTAGACTTGCATATACAATCTTGGGTTTGGGGTGGAGAAATTCATAGGCATTATGAAAAGAAGCTGAAAACTTGGATATAAAATGCACTGGGAGCTATCTATTGTTACATAAACAAATCATTTGTTCATCTTGACAAACATGTCTTAACAGCACATTTTTACATCAAAATCCGATTATGCAGGCACTTGGCCTGGGTACTGTATGGTGTGATACACTCAGATACTCATGCTACAGGATTAGTTACAGTTAATTAATCTATGAAGACAGGTATTGGAATGACTACAATCGACGAAGTGACAGTATTTTTGTTATTTTTTGTAATGTACCAAAAAATATTTTGCTGAAACGTCAAATAAGACTGATTACCTTTAGAAGCACTGATTGTTATGTATAAATAGTAAGCAAATGGAAAAAAATCTGTCCCAATCAATCCTCTACTAAAATTATTTGATGTTACTGCCGCAATAACAAACTGGCATTTGTGTGGTTCTTGAAAGTTTGCTTTTAGCAGTGACTTCAGTAACACATGCACCTTTCATCAAAGGAAGTCAGCACCATACTTAAAGAAATGGAAGCTGATTGATTGTTGCCTATTCCAGAGTGATTCAAACACTACTGTTGTGCCATGAAAGTTTCTACTTTGCAGAAAAAAATGTTTATGCTTATGAGTGCTACACAGGTGGCATAGAACGCAAATTAAATTTTGAATCTTTTGAAACCATATATACAGGGTTCCCACGCTGTTGGGAGAAATGATAATTTGTTTCCCGACCATGAAAAGTCCTGGAATTATGCAAATAGTGATAAAAGTCGAGAAAATCTCCGGAATTTTCCGTCACCACCTGACGTTCGAAACAATCACATAATTGAACTAAACTGATCGTGAGTTAAATTTATCGAGTTGTGAGTATTTAAATCGTTATGTCTTTAATCTGCTAAAAGACAAGATAAAACTAGGTCGTTGATGAAATGTGACCTGGTGCTCGCGATTTGCATTGCTAGTCGCACGAGTACTGTACACATATTTAACAACCCACCTTTTCAAATATTGCAGAGAAAGAAAATAAAATATTAAATGTAAGTCTTATACTGGTTGTAATAAAAATACAAAAACAAAAGAACACAAAATTCTCCATATTTATATATTCCGAGAACAACTTTTGGAGTATTGTTGTATCACGTGGACATGTGATCTCTGCTTGATAAATCAGACTATCCAGATTGCTGATTTTTACAAAAAGTATCTGACTTTCATTTAATATAACTGAATTTCTCTACAACATTATAAAGGAGTTTGTTGTTGATATCATGTGAATATTGGACTATCTATGTCCTCATTTGAGATTGGTGAAGTCATGTGATTAGTAATGCACATGGCAAGTACTGGGTCAGGTTTCATCTACGCCGTAGTTTCATCTTGTTTGACTGCAGATTAACGACATAACAATTATAATACTTGCCATTTCTGAGAAAATAATGGTGAAAATAACGGTTAATTAGCCAGATTGGATTCATGCAATTGTCATTCGAGAGTTATGCGTTGGTACGTCACTGTTGTTTGAATGTATATATGTAGTTTTTCAGTCTTCTTGAGATTCTGAAGCAATACAAGACGCGTGAGAAAAGTTGAATTGAACAAAGGGTTGTGGTCATACTTGCACTCCTTGTGTTCGTTTATATTACCGATAAAGTAATTTCATGTTGTCAGAGATTTCGCTGTACTTTATTGATAAAATGTCAGACTCCTGTGCTTGAACCTGTAACCCAGAACATCCTATTTACTATGTATTTTTTAGAATCATACAAATAACTACATTTTATAAAATATGGAAATGTATACCTTAAAAAAATATGCATCTTAATCAAAGTTTCCAATTTTGCAAGAAGTTGTCCCAGACATACAAAATTGTCTGCTGCCCAACATGTCAGCATGTCACTAGAATGGGATTCTCACAAAATTTCCTAGCGTATAGTTTGTTTCTAAATTCTTTGGTATTTTTCCCCATAAACAAGATGTTGTAAACACATTACACCCTATTCATTGTTGTTTCTTGTCCACATAATAGCTCATTTTTAAAAAATAAAATATTGAATTTTACTAAATTTTTTACAAGATCGGTTTAGTTGGCTTAATATTGCTTGCAATTAATTGGCATTGTTACGTTCAGTTTGGTAAAACTATCTATAATCCTGATCAAACTACTTGATGGAACTGCTGACAGAAACAGTCCAAAGTAATGTATTTCATTTCTAAAGCCTGATTGATAAACATTACATCTTTTCAAAGCTGTGCGCAAAATTGGCCGACATATCGCGAGTCATAAAAACACACTTTATGGTATCCCTTGTGTCCAAAATTAATATTATTTTGAACCGAATATCATGGTGACAATTGCCTCTTTTTAAATGGTAAGCATTACAGTATTTTATTTTCATCAATCGGTCAAATTTGGTATGCATTTTGCTTCAGTATTGGAGATAGAAACCTTAGGTATGCAGAAATGCCCAGCAACAGCATTGTATATGTTAAAAAGTGATACGATCTCCTGTATCAATATATGTTTGGGGTCTGGTTTAACGAATTAAAAGAAGGCAAGTTGATTTTACAGAAAAATCAGTCCTTGTTTATACAACATTATATAATTGTGAAGGTCTTTTGTCAAAATTTAAATCAACCCTTTTGAACATGATTTTCAAATGATGGATTTTTAACCATATCGTCTTAAGGAGATTAGGTTGTTTGAAAATTCTTTTGGGGATTTTATTGGTACAGATAAATTCAGGGTTAAATTCTTTTCGTTACACGCAAGATTCTAATTATTTGAGGATTTTTTTTTTCATACTGTAATAGGAAATGTTACTTTGCTATGAAATGGATATATATTGCAATATAATTCTTTTGAATTTAAAGTTTGAAAGGAAACAAAACATAATTTATGTTCATTATGTTGTTCCCACTTAGCAACATAATGCAGCAAAATAAAGTTAGAATTTTTATTCTGTACATTGAAATGACTTTACATGCTAATTTTTAGGAATATAATCAAACTTGTTTCATGTGATACATTTTGTGGTTTTGTACATGATCATCTTTTCTGACTTCGATGATTTTGCAGAGTCTTGAAAGAGAAACATCTTTAGATTTAGAAAATGTCTGTTTTATAATCTACAATGTTCTTTAGTTCCATTCAGTAATGGTCATATGTGAGCCTTGAAAAAATTAATTTCAACCTGGAAAAACCCTGGAAATGACCTGGAAATTTATCTTTATAAAAGCGTGGGAAACATGTATATATTTGGTTACAAAGATGTTTGTTAACTTTTTATTGTGTTTTCATTTCCTTATTAACAGCCTGACCAAAATCTAGGCCATGTACATTTGGCATGTAAACAACTATAAAGCCACTTGCTACTGGCAACAATGAATATCTCTTTGACAGTGGGATAGACCCAACAAGGATTAAGTTTTCTTTTTTTTACATACAAGTTATTTGTGCTTTCTAATGTGATGTGAATGATATAAAAATGTTCTAACATGTGATCCATACTTGAATTTATGGAGTTTTCATATACATTATGCATTATGGATAATTCTACACAATTGTAATTTGTCAATACACACAAGTATTTTAGATTAGTTTTGTCTTGAATTAATCAAAATTTAAATTGTTGTTTTTTTTTTTCTCTTAGAGTAACTGCTACTCGCTGTTGTCAGGTCACCTCTTACAAAATTTCACTTGTATGCAAAAAAAATGATTTATGTAGGTCTCCCCCACTTATCTCTACATCGACTTAAGTCAACAATATTACCTTGGTAATGGGGATATCAGGATAAATGGGTAGTACCGTATTATGAAACTGGAGACATTTTTTAAAATTGGTGACAAAATATTGATGTGGGCGATTTTTGGGGCAACAACTTTATTAATGCCAGTGCTATCCATGAGAACCATATTGATTTGGGAGTCAAAAGGCCAATGTTCAGTGTAACTTTGGTTGACCATAGTAATGTGGTTTTTGTGCATTCCTTCGTCGAACTTTGCAAGTAGGTGATCCTACAGGAGTCAGAGAACCCTATTGATATGAGTAGCCAAATGTGGAAGCTCAGTGTCACCTTGATCAAAAGATAATTTTGCAATAATTTGTGATCTACTGAAGACATATCACCACACTTTATGGATATGTTGCCTTTGATAATACCAAAAAACCTATTAATTTATTCTACATACAGTGGTTAATGGTCATCTTTATACCCTACAAAGATGGACACAACATGTATATAAAAATAATCAGCATAGGTTATGTAGCCTGGAAAATTTGATTGGAACCAGCCAATCAAACCTATTTACTCTGTCATTTAATTCAAAAGCTATGAGACTGAACTTGATGAACATTTTAGTTTTTGTTTAGGCTTTAATGATACTTTCTAATATTATCATACAAGTAATGTTTTTCAGCGGTTAGCAAATCTCCAGGATTTATTGGAGAAAAATATTAATGGTATTTATTAGGACTACTATTATTAAAATGCCATAAAATTTGAATAGTTTAATTATTTAGTGATATTTTTGTACAAAATGGTTGTCAATGAATATTCTTTAAGATAAAAGAGGGATACATAAAGAAATAGGTTTGTAAGTATGTTGCAATGATGTTTGAAATATTTGTCCCATAAATAATTGTATGGGCTGGTATAATTAATGTAAGATGAAAATTTGGAAACTAAAATGTGCCTTATGATTTTCTTTTGTGCTGTTGACAATTATTTCAGTATGAGTGTAAAGAATGGCAGGAAGCACTCAACATCCTTGACCTGGTAGAAAACAACACAATTTCCCAGCTAGCTCCCATCAACAGCTTCAGTGTGACTCGAAGTGTCAATGAACTTGAAAAAGATCCACACAGTAAGGAGGTAAATTAAAACATAACACAATAAGAAAAAAACAAGATGGAAAAATTTGAAAATAATAAATCTTTCTCTTCTTTTGAACAAATCATGGCATGTTGAATTGAGCTTTTATGTTTCTACACAAAATTAACATTTTTCTTTACCTTTTAAACAATATTTACCCAACAAAACTTAACTTCTTTGGGTTTGAGGAGGGGAAGAATTTGTCCAGCCATACAGTTTTCTAGACTTTTCAGTTATAAGCATATAATTTAGATATCGATACTTGTAATATGATTGTTTCCGAATATAATAGGCAGGTCTTTTATGTCTGAATATCATAGGCAGGTCACTTATGTCCGAATATCATAGGCAGGTCATTTATGTCCTGTTTGTTAATAAAAGTTGCACAGAGTGGTAGTATCAGAGTATAATAAAAGTTGCAAATGGTATCATCAGAGTATATTTCATGGTCAGAGAATAATAAAAGTTACAGTGGTAGCATTAGAGTATAATAAAACTTTCACAGAAGTGGTAGCATCAGAGTATAATAAAAGTTTTATGGTATCATCAGAGTACATTTCGTGGTAGCATCTGAGTATAATAAATATTTCAGAGTGGTAGCATCAGAGTATAATAAAAATTACATGGTATCATCAGAGTACATTTCGTGGTAGCATCTGAGTATAATAAATATTTCAGAGTGGTAGCATCAGAGTATAATAAAAATTACATGGTATCATCAGAGTACATTTCGTGGTAGCATCTGAGTATAATAAATATTTCAGAGTGGTAGCATCAGAGTATAATAAAAATTACATGGTATCATCAGAGTACATTTCGTGGTAGCATCTGAGTATAATAAATATTTCAGAGTGGTAGCATCAGAGTATAATAAAAATTACATGGTATCATCAGAGTACATTTCGTGGTAGCATCAGAGTATAATAAAAATTACATGGTATCATCAGAGTACATTTCGTGGTAGAATCTGAGTATAATAAAAGTTACACAGTGGTAGAATCATAATATGTTGTTGTTGTTGTGGGGTTTAACGCCATTTTTCAGCACACAATAGGCTATACATGGCGGCCAGTATTAATGGTGGAGGAAGAACACGGGAAAACCCCGGAAAGAACCACCGACCCACGAGAAGCTACTGGCAAGCTTTCTCACATACCAACATTGGCCGAATCCAAGACTCAAACCCACGCAGACAGAGGTGAGATGGCAGTGATCCGTAACAGAGAGCGCTTTAGACCACTCGGCCACTCGGGGCCCCGAATCATAATATAGTAAAAGTTATATGTAGTGGTATCATCAGAGTATAATAAAAGTTGCACAATGGTATGGAATCATAGTATAATAAAAATATATAACATAGAAATATATAATAAATCTTTTGCTATTACAGTTTCAAAATTTTAATGACAAGGCTCCTAATAAGCTGTACATTACAAGGTACCATACATGCTTAAAGTTGAATCCAACTGTAGACTGCACAGACCCAGATCTGCCATTGTCTAATATGCAGGTACATCTAGTCTGTGCAATTTATTAGGAATAATTAGTAGCACAGACAACATAGACCCTAACCCCCAGGTGCATTATGCGATGTCAGATCAGGGTCTATGTAATGTTGTTTGCAGTTGGACTTGATTTATAAGTGAGTATATATAGTGAAGTTCTCACCTTTCAACATTACAGCTGGAAAGCTCCATAAATTTACTGCGGGGAAAGGTTTATGAGGCAATGGACAACAGGAATCTGGCAATGGAATGTTTTAGGGAAGCCTTGAGGCAAGATGTGTACTGTTTTGAGGCTTTTGACTTTCTAGTCAATCACCACATGCTGTCTGCACAAGAAGGTACTTTTAATGTCCTGCCACAAAATATGTTAGATGTAGATAGTATTATCTTTGTCTCTCCATTCATTCATCTAGCCCTTCCAGTTCTCTCACCTTTGTTAAAATTTGTGTTAAGGTCAGTTTCTCATGCAATTTGGCAAGTCCTTTCCACTGAAAATTAAGTCATTGTAGCCTATATATCATGCTTCTGTGATCTTGATTTAAGTTTTGCATGTTAGTCCATTGTCCTTGCACTGTTTGTTGCTGAATTATGCAGTGTCATGTCTGATTATGTCTTGAATAGTACAGCATCATCAAAAATTAATTATGGTGACCTATATTTGTGCTTCATTGATGGTAGGTTATTTAGAGGTTGTGTTAGTATGAAACTATGCACCATGGATATAAAATACATTAATCCATTTGGGAAAAGATCCAACCTTGTGTTCCTCAGAAAATTGAGAGTGCAATGCAAAAAGACAGCAAATTTCATCATAAAAATTTGCCATAGTTGTGTTTGTCATATTTATGATGTGAGAAATCTTAACAATGGCCAGTATGAAAATGATATTTAAGTTCTCAGTTTGTCTTTTATTTGCAAAGTATGCAAAGTATGCAATAGGTCCCAATCACTTGCACCACCTACACCAAGTGTACATGTACGTGGTCTTTATTATAACTTTTGAACCCAGTATGGTTCTCAATCCATTCATAGCTGTATCTGATTGGAGCATTGACTGAAAGATGTTAGGAGCCAGGCCACTAAGTACATGTGCTCATATTTATACTAAATAAAATGGGATGTATATCCTGAACAACATATATTTGCTGATTGAGAAATTGAAGATTTATACCTTGATGTGTAATGTGTTTTCAAGGCCATTTAAATAATATATGGTATATGAATTTCTTGACAAAGGAATGTGCACAAAACCTTTTAATTCAGCAATGACTCAAACTTTAATTAATTTCGCAAGGAAAATTTCAGAGACTCTGGAGAATAAGCAAAGAAACTGCAGGTTAATATTGGATAATAACTAAGGTTAAATAGGAGTAAACTCCAGTACACTAGATAATTTAGCATGTCAGTGTTTTCTAGGGCGTAGTTTAGTGACTACTTGGCAAACTTATTCTTTAAAAAAATGAAAACAGACATCATTTGCCTAGTTGTTTTGAATTTGATATATCTCCATTCAGCAGGAAATGTAGCCATGCATCATTTGAGCCTTGACATGTACTTTCTATGTAAATCACCATGTCAGTGGCTTGTATCATTGCCTATAATTTACCTATAAGTAATGCATGTGCTACTTAATGTTAGATTATATTAAAGTACAAGGCAATGATACAAGCCCCATTCATTACTGGCAAACACTCTGAGACGTTTTGTTTAAAAATGATACACTGAGTCTCATAAGATGGTGTAGGTCTCATTAGATGGTGTAGGTCTTATTAGATTGTGTAGGTCTTATTAGATGGCATGGGTCTTATTAGATGGCATGGGTCTCATTAGATTGTGTAGGTCTTATTAGATGGCATGGGTCTTATTAGATGGCATGGGTCTCATTAGATTGTGTAGGTCTTATTAGATGGCATGGGTCTTATTAGATGGCATGGGTCTCATTAGATTGTGTAGGTCTCATTAGATGGTGTAGGTCTCATTAGATTGTGTAGGTCCCATTAGATGGTGTAGGTCTCATTAGATGGTATGGGTCTCATTAGATTGTGTAGGTCTCATTAGATGGTGTAGGTCTCATTAGATTGTGTAGGTCTCATTAGATGGTATGGGTCTCATTAGATTGTGTAGGTCTCATTAGATTGTGTAGGTCTCATTAGATGGTGTAGGTCTCATTAGATGGTGTAGGTCTCATTAGATTGTGTAGGTCTCATTAGATGGTGTAGGTCTTATTAGATGGCATGGGTCTCATTAGATTGTGTAGGTCTTATTAGATGGCGTGGGTCTCATTAGATGGTGTAGGTCTCATTAGATGGTATGGGTCTCATTAGATTGTGTAGGTCTCATTAGATTGTGTAGGTCTCATTAGATGGTGTAGGTCTCATTAGATGGTGTAGGTCTCATTAGATGGTGTAGGTCTCATTAGATGGTGTAGGTCTTATTAGATGGCATGGGTCTCATTAGATTGTGTAGGTCTTATTAGATGGCGTGGGTCTCATTAGATGGTGTAGGTCTCATTAGATGGTATGGGTCTCATTAGATTGTGTAGGTCTCATTAGATGGTGTAGGTCTCATTAGATGGTGTAGGTCTCATTAGATGGTGTAGGTCTCATTAGATGGTGTAGGTCTTATTAGATGGCATGGGTCTCATTAGATTGTGTAGGTCTTATTAGATGGCGTGGGTCTCATTAGATGGTGTAGGTCTCATTAGATGGTATGGGTCTCATTAGATTGTGTAGGTCTCATTAGATTGTGTAGGTCTCATTAGATGGTGTAGGTCTCATTAGATTGTGTAGGTCTTAGATGGCGTGGGTCTCATTAGATGGTGTAGGTCTTATTAGATGGCATGGGTCTCATTAGATTGTGTAGGTCTTATTAGATGGCATGGGTCTCATTAGATGGTGTAGGTCTTATTAGATGGCGTGGGTCTCATCAGATTGTGTAGGTCTTATTAGATGGTGTGGGTATCATTAGATGGTGTAGATCTTATTAGATGGCGTGGGTCTCATTAGATGGTATAGGTCTTATTAGATGGCATGGGTCTCATTAGATGGTGTAGGTCTTATTAGATGGCGTGGGTCTCATTAGATTGTGTAAGTCTCATTAGATTGTGTAGGTCTCATTAGATGGCATGGGTCTCATAGATGGTGTAGGTCTCATTAGATGGCGTGGGTCTCATTAGATGGTGTAGGTCTTATTAGATGGCGTGGGTCTCATTAGATGGTGTAGGTCTCATTAGATGGTATGGGTCTCATTAGATTGTGTAGGTCTCATTAGATTGTGTAGGTCTCATTAGATGGTGTAGGTCTCATTAGATGGTGTAGGTCTCATTAGATGGCATGGGTCTCATTAGATGGTGTAGATCTCATTAGATGGCATGGGTCTCATTAGATGGTGTAGGTCTCATTAGATGGCGTGGGTCTCATTAGATGTTGTAGGTCTTATTAGATGGCGTGGGTCTCATTAGATTGTGTAGGTCTTATTAGATGGCATGGGTCTCATTAGATGGTGTAGGTCTCATTAGATGGTGTGGGTCTCATTAGATTGTGTAGGTCTCATTAGATTGTGTAGGTCTCATTAGATGGTGTAGGACTCATTAGATGGTGTGGGTCTCATTAGATGGCATGGGTCTCATTAGATGGTGTAGATCTCATTAGATGGCGTGGGTCTCATTAGATGGTGTAGGTCTCATTAGATGGCGTGGGTCTCATTAGATGGTGTAGGTCTTATTAGATGGCGTGGGTCTCATTAGATGGTGTAGATCTCATTAGATGGCATAGGTCTTATTAGATGGCGTGGGTCTCATTAGATGGTGTAGGTCTTATTAGATGGCATGGGTCTCATTAGATTGTGTAGGTCTCATTAGATGGTGTGTGAACGCTTATGTTTCAGCAAAACAAATATCAAAAACATTGTCTGAATATTAAGAGGCTTTGAAATATTTTGCTGAATCATTTTGTTTTGGTCTTGAAAAAAAAACAGGTTTTGAAAAGACAGTATGTTCATTTAAGGTCTCACAGCAGATGTTAACCCAGTAGGTCATGAATCAAACAGAATCTAATACCCCACAACATAGCCTAGCTTGGCCTGATTTCACCGATAATATCTATATATTACTTATTACTGTGTAGCTTGGTTTGACTTCACCAGTAATATCTAGATATTACTGTGTAGCTTGGCCTGACTTGACCAGTAATATCTAGATATTACAGCGTAGCTTGGCCTGACTTCACCAGTAACATGTTGATATTACAGTGTAGCTTGGCCTGACTTCACCAGTAACATTGAGATATTTCTGTGTAGCTTGGCCTGATTTCACTAGTAACATTGAGATATTACAGTGTATCTTGGCCTGACTTCACCAGTAACATCGATATACTACTGTGTAGCTTGGCCTGACTTCACCAGTAACATCTTGATATTACAGTGTATCTTGGCCTGATTTCACCAGTAACATCGAGATACTACTGTGTAGTTTGGCCTGACTTTACCAGTAACATCTAGATATTACAGTGTATCTTGGCCTGACTTCACCACTAATATCTTGATATTACAGTGTATATTGGCCAGACTTTACCAGTAACATCTTGATATTACAGTGTAGCTTGGCCTGACTTCACCACTAATATCTTGATATTAAAGTGTATCTTGGCCTGACTTCACCAGTAACATCTTGATATTACAGTGTATCTTGGCCTGACTTCATCAGTAACATCTAGATATTACAGTGCATCTTGGTCTGACTTCACCAGTAACATGAAGATATTACTGTGTATCATGGCCTGACTTCACCAGTAACATCAAGATATTACACATTGAAGTTTGGCCTGACTTCACCAGTATCATAAAGATATTACACGGTGTAGTTCTGTATACACAGTGACAGCTTTAGTAAAAATTGTCAATACACTTGGTGCATACTGCAGTCCTTATTTACATAGGTGTCAATTTACTTGGCTTTGCAACGATTTCATTACTACGCAAATTTATGGATATGCTTCTGTTGAATGAATGGCTAGCATCGCATCATGTGTGAGACAAAGTGACATTGTCCCCCTCAAACTGTCAGTGTCCCCTTATTTTTAACAAATCCCCATATCTTGATCATGTTTGGAGGACAGAGATAAATAAGATGTCTTCCTGAGGCTGACAGATCAATTAAGGTGCAACTCTGAGTAGGACAATTACAGTTACATCACTTTTACACTGGGTCTTCATATTTTACATGTAGTATGCATCATCCACAAAAAACATGAAAATTGTACATTAGAAATTAGAAAGTGAATTTCCTGTATGAAATTAGTATGTTGGAAATTGAAAGTTGTATTGGGTGATGTTACAATAGCTTATGTACAATAAGTGACTCATAATGCCATGCATTTACAATACATTTTATGTTTTGTTTTGATTTCAGAGCAGGAGCTCATTGAATCCCTCCACTTTACCACACAGTGTCCAAAAGAGGAAGTGGAACTTTTAAAGTATCTCTATAACAGTAGATTGAAAAAGGTTAGTCTTGATTGAACTCCATGGTTTTGTATTTTCATATGAAAAAGGTTAGTCTCGATTGCACTACACCGTTTTGTATTTTGCATAGGGGTGAATGTCAAAATAATAAATAATTCCTGATATTTGAACATATAGTATCTAAAGTAGAATTCAAGAATGCTTATGTTGGCACGAGTCAGTTTTGTTGAAGATTCATTATGTACCAGATGCTGTATATAACTAGCTCAGTATGATAACCATAGAGTTTGAATTCAAAAATGTGCTCATAGTGAATACCCTGAATCAAAAACACATAAATATGTGACACATGACCACAGTGAAATTCAAAGTTTCAGCTTGTAATACCCTGAATCATAAACACATCAATATGTGACACATGACCACAGTGAAATTAAAAATTTCAGCTTGTAATACCCTGAATCAAAAACACATAAATATGTGTCACATGAACACAACGAAATAAAAAAAATCTGCTTTTAGTACCCTGAATAAAAACACATCAAAATGAGTCACATGACCACAATAGAATTAAAAATTTCATCCTGTTGGATGTTCTTCAGATTTTTTTATAGTGAAAAGCAAATTCAGGTACTCAGATCTCCATATGAGTATAGTTGTTTGAAAATTCATTTATTGGAACAAGGACAGGGCAAAAGTACAGAATTTCAACTGTTTTAAAAATATTTTGCCAAATCTTAAAAGGGAAAAAAAAACCTGACCTGTACAATTTTATTGTAAATAGAAGGATATTTAGTAGTTTGTGTATATAACCTATCCCGACTATTTTTTTCTTTGCATCTATTGTATTTGCACAAACATTTGATACAAAATATTGTCCTGTATTCCGAGATCAAACGGAAAGAACCTGCCCCGAATTTGTTAGCTCCCTTCCATACAAACAGGATGTGACATCATTTGAGACGATTAACGTATAAGAGTTGTATTCAATTTGTGCAGCGAAGTGTCAAGTAGAAACAAGATGGTTCAATGCGCAGCTCAAAATTGTGTGAATAATAGCAGTTCTGGAACAATCCTCAATTATTTTACTCTTTATTTTCCTCCATCTTTGAAAAGTAAGAAATTATCTACCAAATGAAATAACATTAAAGAAATGTTTATGCTTTTTCATTCATTGTTAACAACAGTAATTTATTATGCACGTTTGATTTTGTATGTAACTGCATCTGATTAATATGCATTTTTCTTCCACACTTACTTTCAAGACTGTTTTCCACTCTTTGTATAATAAACACATTCTGCATTCATCTTGTTTGTGTAATGTTGATAATCGAAAAATAAATCACTTATAATTGAAAGTCTGTGTGTTCATATAAACTCGTTAGATTTCTTATAACTACACACACTGGAACACCACGGTACAATTTTTTAAACAATTGTTATTGTTAACTTTATTGATTGATAAATCTGTTATACTAACATTATTCATTAATGTGGTAATTACTCTCAAACTTGGACCAGGCTGATTCGGTACAAATCACTGACTGATTCGGCCCATATTTCTGGCTGATTCTCCAAACTTCCAAGCTGATTCGGACCATGTGAAATGTTCTTCAGTTTAGTCCAGGATTTAAATGTGACATTTAAATATGTTTTTAAAGATGATCTTCTCTTTATGTCCCAAGTACGTTGAGCAGTTCAAATATGCATTTAAAGTAACAAAATATTGTTAGTATGCGTGATCATGGTATTGTTATATATAATAAAATAACGCAATCATGTTTATTGTGCATCGGCAATTTAGTAGTGAAATATTTTTTAAACTTCTTTTTCAGCTTTAAATAGTTTGTTTTATTGAGAAATAATAAAATTATGAACACTGACAAAAAAGAAGAAATAAACTAAATGATGGGCATAGTACATGATAGCTTTCAGAAACCGTCTGAATTCTGTGCATTAGCCATGATGCAGAACTCAATAGTGACCGGATTTCCTGACTAGGCATCAGTGATGCTTTTTATCGAGTTCAAGTATCATTCGTCAGTGGTTAGCAAATCTCAATGAAATAAATCAGATTAAATTGTTCAGTTAGAGAGATGATACTATAACCCTTTGGATTATTGACGGTCAGCAAGAATTTAGTCAAATTAGGGTTATAGAGGTCCATGCCATAAAGTTGTCTCAGGATGACTTTAGTTATTAGGTTGGAGCCCTTTCATTTATAAAACTGCAGATGTCACATCATGCATACACCCACTTTATTTTTCCAATTAAAATGCATTTAATGATTTGAAGAGCAGAGCAAAAGGGATAGATACCAGTTCTTTTTCGTTAAGTACAGAATCTGCTTCAAATGGAAAAGTTGAAAAGTTGCAAATTTGATAGATTTAGTAAGTTAAGTTGAAGAAAAAACAACAATAAATAAAGCCTTAACAACCACGTGGCGACATCTCAGAATTAGTATATATGATCCTTGGGGCGACTTCTCCAGGCGCAGTTGGGCGACTTCTCTGACCACCATATGGCAACTTCTATCACCTGGGATGAGTTCTCCCAGGGTGAGTTCTCCATAATTCATTGTCAACAATGCCAGTGTGTACACAGTGTCTCAAATGACGTCACACCCGCTATTTGTACAGGGGGAGGGAAGCGCGTCGTTCTATTCAAGACAGCTTGGGAGAGATGATCGGTTTTTCATAAATTTCTTCGTAATGAGTAAGAATAAAAGGTACAAATTTTCAGAAAATGAACCTTATACATATAGCAAATTATATATGAAGTTTGCACGAATTTCAGTTTTGCATGTTTGTCCCCTTTAAGGTGGAATTAAATATGTGTGATTTCTCACTTTAAAAATATAAAATCATGAACTGTTCAGATAGAAAAGTGAGGTGGGTGTAGGAGATGAGGAAGGTCATATTGTTCATCACAAAATTTGAATGTGATGCAGATGACAATTTGAGGAAGTGAAATTTTGTGGAGCATAACCTGTCTTTCTATGTTACATACTTTTCTGGAAAATCATTTCAGACATTGTGTCATCTGTCTGCATCAATAGATCAGAGTACATTCTTAAATTAAAACCAATTCTGGAAGAACTAATTTCAGTTATTTTAAGTTGCTGTGATTTGAAACATTTTAGTTTTAAATTTTAGTTTACTCATTAAGTGCAATTCAGTGAGCTTATAATATTGTGGCTAACTCTATTATTTTATTACAAGATTATTTAAAGCTTTGCCATTTTTTGCTTAAAGGCTGTTAAACCAAAAACTTCAAATCAGTTTAATTTCTTTTATGAATGAAAACTGTCTTCTTAAACTCAAAAGGAGATGCTTTGCCAAGAAAATGTTGATGAAATTTTGTGGTTCGTACAACCTTGAAAATTCCTTGAATTTAAGGAACAATCTTGAAAAATCCTTGAATTGAACAATGTTAGGTTTTATCTTGAATAGACATTGAACTTGTTGAAATACTCCTTTGAATCTGCTTAGATGTATATGATGGGATTAAGAAAACATTAAAACTAAATGAAATACATCACTTCTTAAATTTTAGATGTTTGTTATTTACAGTTTTTGCAAAACTATAAATAAATAAAAAGGGGACAAAACTAGGTGGATGAAATGTCATGTGTCTTGTAGTAGACATATATAGCAGTGTCCCTTTGTTATAGTGGCACACTAAGCACATTTGCAAAATGGATGACTATAGTCTGATAATACAAACCTGTTTGTTTTTACCCCCTACCGATTTCAAAAACGCGAACGTTTAATGTGATAAAAAGTGCACAGAACTAAGTCAATTGAATCATTGATTTATAATTTCTAACCTGACTGTGACCAGAATGGCACTAATGCTGGCATCCCCTGCACCATTTCATCCTTAATGGACTTTCCATACTAACACAACGCCATAGTGCATACACTATAGGCTAGGTTTTTTCCATCAGAAAACATAATGACGTAGTTCATCCTGTTCGGCAACAGCTGAATAATTGCGTAAATTACATAACGTTAAGAGTTTGGAATTATATCCCTCTGCATACATGAACATAGAAATTAAACCGCTTATTAAATCCACATGAAAAGCGTAGTTGTCATTTTCCTTTGCATGATTCGACATTGTAAATATCAGAAGCAGACGACTTACGTATGTACATCTGTAGTCATGATACACCCCATTGCTGAAAATGGACTTGTCCAGAAACTGGAAATGGATCTGAGCATGTCTGTCTATTGCACTGAAAACGTCTGTTAAGCATGAAACATGCATAAGATGACTGTGTTAGGGCCACTCTACTCAGAGTCAGGTTAGAAACTATAAATGAATGAATGAATTGACTAAGTTCCTTGCACTTTTTATCACATTAAAGATTTCCATTATTTAAATCAGTAGGGGGGGTACAAACAAACTGTTTTGTATTATCAGACTATAATTTAGTAAAAAAAATAGATGATCCAAAATGAATGACTAATTTAGTAAGAAATAGATGATCCAAATAGGAAATGGATGACTAATTTAGTAAAAAATAGACAATCCAAATAGGAAATGGTTGACTAATTAAGTATGAAATAGATGATCCAAATAGGAAATTAACTGTTTGCAGTTCAGATTGGGATGACTAATTTAGTAAGAAATAGATGATTCAAATTGGAAATGAACTATGTAGTTCAGAATGGAGCATGAGCCACTTTCCCTTGGAAAAGTGCAGCATGAAAACTTTTTAAGCTCTTAAAACGTCATGGAAACAAAACTCTTCAAGGCTGTATAGACTAAATAATTTATGCCAACAGTGTATCATTTTCAAAATAAAACAAAGACAAATTCAAACATGTGTAAGTTGATTTATCTGTATTTTTTCCTTATTATTTGCAGTATGATAAGCCAAAAGATTTCCACATTCCTTCTCCATTCTCCTGCCTCAATGGAAATCTGGACCTGATAGTCAGCCTTGCAGAGAGACATTACTACAACTGTGATTTTAGAGAATGTTATAATATAACATCAAGGTGAGTTCCAGGTGAATATCTAAATAGGAAATAGTCAGACCTTTTCAACTATTTCAGCTGTTTTATCCAGACACCCTGACAGACACATTTTTTTGTCTCATCTGCAAAGTATAGGTAATACAGAGGTGTCACTTTTCTGATTGCATTGTCACTGTTGGTGGTGGTGTAGGTATCAGGAGTTGGCTTTTACATTTAGCTCTGTTTGTTTGATACTGTTGCACGTAGCTATGAAATTTACTTGTCTGCTTGCCAGGAATTAGTATTTCTTCTTCAGATATGTTACCCAATTGTAATACCTTGGGAGAATTACTACTGCCTTGCAAATCCAGCCCTTCCAGATACTATCTTAGCTAAAAGGAGCTAAAAGTTCTTTGTCGACCTATGTGGCAGTCTTGCAGAGTGATCTCTACTTAGGTATAAGAATTGGCGGCAAAACCTAAGAATGTGTCATTTACTACTGGAGCAGAAGGCACACTCTCTATGGATGTAACTGCAGGGAGGCTTAGAGAGTGTATGTGTATTATGATTAAATAAGTATTCTCTAAGAAATATATTTTACTAGGAAAAATTGTTTTCTTGTTTAAATATGTTACCCAATCATAATACCTTAGGAGAATAGGTAAGAGGTGGAGGAAGAGTCATCCCCTTACTAAAGAGATACCATCTCCAGTCCCCTAAGGTAAATGAGACATTTTCTAGGTAATCCAACTGGAGTGGAGGTGACTTCATCTATCAGGGCTCAGCTTCAAATAGGAAAAAACTAGCCCCCATCACCACCAGGTCTAATCAGGCTCTCTGGGATGACAGATCTTGCAGATAAAAGCTAGAGAATATGGACTCTGATCTCCATCATGGAAACATATTTTACTAGGAAAAGTTTTTTTCTTCAGATATGCAACCCAATCATAATACCTTAGGAGAATAGGTAAGAGGTGAAGGGAGGTACATCCCCTTACCCTGGAGATATCATCTCTGGTCCCCTAAGGTGAGACAGATTCTATTGTAACCTGACTGAAGGTGACTCAATCTGTTGGGACACGGTTTCAAAAGGGAAAATTACACCCCACCCCCCAGCAAATCCAGCAGTAGTTGTGAAACCGGATCTTGAGAAGCTGTTGATTGACCTGGAAGGGTGACCTTTTCAGCTGCGGATGTAGGTTCTACCAGATGGATTGGACGCTTTGGGATGACAAATCACAGAGATAAATACTAAAGAATGTGGACTCCAATCTCCATCCCACAGCCTGAATGATGTCCATTAGCAAACAGTTCAAAAGGTGTCTTGTCCAGCCAGTTTAATACCCTTTGGGCATAGGGCTCATGATTTTGGCCATGCACAGGGGTGGTAAGAAGGTCAGATAAGTCCTGGGTTTGTCCGATATCCTCTATCCCGTGATGACCAAAGGTGTCAGCTAGCATGGAGTGGTAATCTTTGATTGTACTCTGTGCTAACTTTCTCCAAACGAAGAGCCAGAGGAGGAGATTAGCTATCTGTGGTATAGATGCCTTGAGAAGCAGGATGTTTGTTTGTGTACCATTGGGTGAAAATATGGCACTTGCCTTCTATGATTTCACAGTGGAGGGCTGTTGCACCCAAGTGATTCTCTCCACAAATGGTTGCAAGAATTGTTTAAGCCTAAGGACCTGTTTAATATGATCCAGACGTGCAGGTTTGGGAGCTCCAGAAAAGGATGAAACAACTGCCATGATTGTTGTTTGAGAAGATGAAGGAAAACCCGAATTTCTGTGGGGTTTCTGATGCAAGATTGATAAGGTCATAGATCCACAACTCCGCGCATCTGAGTGGTATGATGAGGATGAGGTGAAAGGCTGATTCCATTCACATTAGGAATCAGAGGTGTTGGAGGGTAGGTGTATGCATTCAGTTTGGTCCAGTCCAACAATAGGGCATTGACTGCCCAAGCTTTTGGGTCCAGGACAGGAGAGACAAATGATGGAAGTTTGGCAATCCACCCTGTGGTAAACAGACCCACCAATCAGGCACAGATCTGAGTGAGAACCGAGGGATGGAGAATCTGTTCCTTCTGTACTAGTTGATTGTTTTTATTACAAAGAGCTGGCCAGTATGTTGAGGCATCCTGGGATATGGTGAACATGTATGTGGCTATGTTGATGACAACACCACTTCACAAGGTCCTACATGTGATGCCAAGGTCTGGGGACTGGGGTCCTCCTTGTTGGAGATAAATCACCATTGTAGGGTTGGATTCCTCTTCGTCGTTTGAGACAACTATAGGGTTGATGGATAGAATAAGAACTCCTATGCCAAGCAAATATTCCTGCCACTGGTGAAATGCTTTCACAATGGCCAACCTCTCCAGAGGACCCCATTGGTTTCTGAGGAAACAGTGGCAATGCAGTAGGAGGCAACCTTGGGTCATGAGGTCAGCAGCAGCATTGAGTAAGCCTTGTAGGTGAAGGGATTACCATGTGGATATAATTTCCTCAAAAGTACGGTGCTACCTTGGGTCGATTCAGTGCCCGATCCTGAGGGAGACGAAATATGTTGCCTGTATACTTGAACATACCTAGGTGAACAAATCGTTAAGATGGTACTATGTTAAATATTTCATTGTTGATGAGAAGTCCAGACAGGTAACAAGGGCCATCATGTCTTGTTAGAACTAACTCACTGATGTTGCTGCAGGATGTTGTCCAGATAATTTGATGTTGCCGCATTAGAAATGGTCCAAATATGAATCATTACTTGATTTGTCATACGAGTGAAGACCCAGTGGCAGATGTTGAGCCCCAACTGGAGTGCCCAGAATTGGTATACAATCTTGTAGGTGAATCACCGGAAGATCCTGTGAGCCTTGTGAATAGAGACATGAGGGTATGCACCTTCTAAGTCCACAGTGATGGCAAAGTCTCCCTCATGGATAGCATTCACAAAGTGCTCTTGAGTTTCCAGTAGGAACCAAGGGGCATGGATGAATGAATTGTGGGTGCAATAATTGAGAAATAAATATACATAAATTTCAATACTCAGTTAATCAGTAGATAAATTATGAAAGAAAGAGAGACTGATTGATTGATTGGCTTCCTTATTATGTGCTACAAGGAGTATAATCAATCATTCAAAAATACCTACAGTTGTACATGTGAATTAGACAAGTTGACTGTATGCTGCTTTTTTTTAAATGCCTGGGTTGTAGTTGCTAATCAAGACAATTACTGATGCATGAACTTTTCTTATACTGCTGGCAGTCAGTCCAAGCTACCTCAAAGCCTGTAACATTCACCCCAGTAAAATAGGACAGCAATAGCGTTTGAAGCAGATTTCAGTAACAAAAACTAAAAGGTAAAATTCATCAACCATCACAGCAGTGCCCATGAGCATTTTTGTTCCTAATTAAGCTTTGATCGTGATTTTATCTCTGATTTGCTGAAGTGTTTATAAAACGAGTGTTCATCTATTTATCCCTAACACCCCACTTCTCACTGTTGATGTCCACCATTTCATAATAATTTTTCATAGGTCCTTTGGTAACCCATGCCTTCACTTGGGCTACATTCAGTTTTCTCCTTCAGATACGTTCCCTAATCACATTCACGTTAAGGATATAAGCCTGCTACCTCTTGAATCCAGCCCTACTAAAAGACGAAAATTCGTCTTTTCGGTCTATCTCATATAGACCAAAGGGCAATAACTCTTGCCCCTTACCTCCCCTTGCCACCGCCAGGTGTCACAAGTTTTTAAGCTTCGCTTGTATGGATAACACGTACATTATACCTCCAAACAATCCAAGCCATCTTAGCATTAAATATGGACCATCCAAAGTTAAATTTGGATTTATTGCGTCGGACAATCAGCGGCAGTGGAGGAAAATAATGTTGACAGGGTACAACAGTCCACTTTGGAACAGATGCGTCATTTGGTCCAGCAAAAGGGAGGGATAGACGGAATAAGTCGAAGAAAGATAGCATTGATGTCCTCAGTATACATCCGAACACAGCCTCCATTGCGAGCCTTGTGGGGGACGTTGGGGTCCCCCCTCCACCTAAAGTTTGTCATTTGCAACTGTCATTCTTCTACAGGTTGTATAAATTATTTTAATAATTTTTTTCAAAATTGAGTGACTTTGTCACCCTTACGGATTTTGTCTACTGAAGACCATGTTACACATGCTATCGCTGAACTCGTGTTGTCAATTAAGAGTTAACCTGACACTGACTAATTTTGCTTACTCCGTTAGTAACGGTTGTGGTATTAGTGAATTAATAACATGCTGCATTGCTAATTTGTGCTTTGTTTTCTTTTCTTGTGTCGTTTCAGTAGAAATGTCAACCAAATGCATGAAATGCAAAAAGTTCAAATCAAAAGAAGACAACCATGACTCTTGTATTGTATGTACCAAGATTACATCATCTATACCATGCAGCATGTGTAATACTTGGACAGAGCAAATGTGGGCTGATGTAGCCCAGAAGGCAGCAAAAGGGAGGGATAGACGGAATAAGTCGAAGAAAGATAGCATTGATGTCCTCAGTATACATCCAAAGACAGCCTCCATTGCGAGCCGTGTGGGGGACATTGGGGTCCCCCCTCCACCTAAAGTTCGTCGTTTGCAACCGTCAGCCACAGTAACATCAGCGGCAATTGAGGAAAATAATGTTGACAGGGTACAACATTCCACCTTGGAACAGATGCGTCGTTTGGTCCAGGAAACGACGATGCAGCTATTGACATCAGGCCAGATATTACCCTTATTTCCCTTGCTCGTTTCCACAGCTTTTTCTGACTCTTTGGGGGAATGTTCCTCCAATTTTAGGCTGCCCAGTGGGCGTAAGTCCCCCCGCATGTCCGAGCATGGCCTTTGGGCCTGTAAGTCAGGACGCATGGGGTTTTTACCGGATCCATTGGATCCATTTCATTATACAACCTCTACGTCACCGGCCGTCCAGCTGTCCCAGCATGGGGACCCTATTGCTAAAACGGTCCAACCAAATATGACTTTCGGGGATTTTAGTGATAAATCTGTCTGTCAAGCTGTACTGCCGGCAACATACCAATACTATGGCGGAGATTTTAGTGAGGAATCTATCCATCCAGCCAGGCCATTGGAGCAGCCGGTGCCGGTGATAGCAGGACCGTCACCAACATTCAGGCCGACCACAAGCCAGACAAACCAGCCGGCAGGGTCGTCCGTCCATATGTTCATGGCTTATCCACAAGGAAGAGTTAGTGACAGTGTTAAGGATGACGGAATCGCGTCATCTATGCCACCTGATATGCTCTATCCAGAAATGCAAGCTATTTCAGAACACGACTCGGCACACAGTGAGGGTGATGAAACTCCTGCAAATCAGCCGTACACAGATCCAACCATGGAACGGACTGAGTTTGGCTTCAAGGTGGCAGTGGAAGAAATTTATAGGGTGTTGGCAACTTCAGAATGCCCTCCACCTCCTACCGCCACTCAAGACTACAGAGTTAAGGCGTCTGTAGATCTTGACGGGGAGGAAGAGACGCCGTCCTTCCGGCTCCTTCCCCAGTTGGCAAAAATTAAGGAGATCAATGATCGTCTATCAGGACGAATAGGTGATCCGGGGAATGCTAAGGCATTCTTTTCAGAAAGCCAAGTACCAGCGACGTTCTCGGGTTGCTGGTACAACTCATTCAGACGCCTTCAGTACGGATCTTCCGGCCCTGGACAAAAATATGGCAGCAGTTCACATGTCCACTCCACTGTTTTAGAAAGTGGACAAAAATGTGTTCCATGCCACGTCAAAGCTAGTCCGGAACGTAGTCGCTGCGTCGTCAATGTTAGATTTGGCTTCATTAGCCATTTTCCGACTCGCAGAAAAATCTGACAATGACCACGCTTGGGAAGCAACGGCCCGGATCGCTAGAGTTATTAACAGGGCAGCTCACCATTCCATGGCTAATGCGTTGACTGCTTCTGCCAACTTAGACCTGATACGACATGATGCATGTCTGCGGTCCATGTCGCTCAAGCCCCATCATACTCTGGCTTTACGGATGACTCCGTTTGGGTCACCTTTACTCTTTGGAGGAAAAATTGAAGAAGTTCGGAAGCAGGCAGCTCAGGAACTGCCCCTCCAACTCACCACCCAACCCTCGCAGGCGTTTAGAAAAAATCAGCCCCAGCCACAGTGGAGGGATGATTGGCGGACCAGGGACAAGGGATCCTTATAATCAAATGTGCAGTATAGATCCCAACCCAGTGCCAGGAGACAACAGTCTAATCAAGCTAGGAGGCAACCATACAGAGGCGGTAAGAAACAAAGTTTCTCCGTCTTCAAGCCTCCTAACTCTAAAAATTGACATACCCTCTCCACCAACCGTGGACAGCCTACCTGTGGGCGGCCGCCTCCTGCAATTTCAGGACCACTGGACCACCTTTTTTCCTCAGAACGATTGGGTGATCCAGGTCATTTCGGAGGGACTTGTGATTTCATTTATCCAACCCCCTCCCCTGTCCTCCTCTCCCCTCTTCACGGACATACTGTCCGATCGGGGGAAGGATACCTTTCTACAGCAGGAGATATGGTCGCTCATAGAAAAACTGGCGGTGGAGATTGTGAGAAAAAAAACGCAATCGCCTGGGTTTTATTCGAGGCTGTTTCTTATCCAGAAGGAAAAAGGCAAGTTGAGGCCGATCATCGACCTGAGTCGCCTCAACCAATACATTTTACCACTGAAATTCAAGATGGAAACGGCGAGATCAATCCATCTTTCCATCCGGCGGGGCGAGTATGCCGTCAGTCTAGATATGACCGACGCATATTTTCACGTCCCTATCCATCCCGTGTCATGGAAATTTCTCCGATTCGCTTACCGTGATGCGGTTTATCAGTTCCAGGTCCTACCCTTTGGCCTCAACATCAGCGCTTGGGCTTTTACCAAGGTTATGGATTGCGTCGTCACCCTGTTCCGCTCAACTTCATCTACAGGGATGGCAGTGTACTTGGACAACATCTCCAGAAACATATGGTAAGTTCTATTCTGCTCAAAGGCAGAAACGATCTTTTAGCACTTTTAGATCATCTAGGCTTTCTCGTGAACTGGAAAAAGTCCGATCTCCGTCCACCCCAGCGTTTTGTCCATCTGGGTATGGAGTTTCTCACCGATCTGAATCTGGTACGGCTTCCTCGCGCTCGCGTAATCCGGATCGTTGAACTCGTCGAGTCTGTTTCCAACAGGACGTGGATTTCAGTGAGAGAATTCTTGCAACTCCTCGGATTATTCAATGCGGCAGCGGACTTGATCCCACTTGGCCGTCTTTTATGCGTCCCTTACAAATGACGTTACTGCCCCTTTTCAAGTCCCCTCAATCAAACAATAATGATAATGCGCAGATACGATCATTCCTGCATCAGTGGCACAACCCTGGTTGGATGTCCACGGGGATTCCTCTGGAGATGCCCCAAGTGGAGATAACGGTATGTACCGACGCCAGTACCTACGGTTGGGGTGCCCACCTGTTGCCGGACTTCGCTACAGTCAGCGGCACGTGGGAGGCAGGGGAGAGGCCTCTCCACATCAACCTTTTAGAAATGAGGGCTGTCATCAATGCCTTTTATTTCTGGAACGATCAACTCTCAGGAAAAACTGTCCTCATTATGTCAGACAACTCTGTGGTGGTGACTTACCTCCTCAAACAAGGGGGCACCAAATAACCAGACCTGTGCATTCTGATCTGGCAGTTTCTACGTTGGTGCGACAACCTCCACATCAACGTACAAATTAGACACATTCCCGGCAGACTTAATGTCTTGGCCGACACTCTATCCAGGAAAGGTCAAGTCATTCACACAGAATGGTCACTCCATCAATCAGTCTTTCTTCGGATTTGCACACTTTGGGGGCGTCCGATGATCGATCTTTTTGCGACAAGGTGGAATTGCAAGTTGCCCACCTTCGTCTCTCCGGTTCCAGACCCAGAGGCTTGGGCCGTGGACGCTCTGTCAATCAGCTGGGAGGGGTTGTGGGCATTCGCCTACCCTCCCACGGTTTTGGTACCGAAAATAATCCAGAGGTTAAGGGGTCAGAACTGTTGGATGATTCTGATTGCCCCTCTCAGATGGAACAAGTCCTGGGTCACCAATCTACTCGATCTAGCGATAGATCTACCCAGGAAGATTCCAACCAGCCCAAATCTTCTCAAACAACCGCGGTCACAGGTGTTCCACCCCTGCCCGTACTGTCTCCTTCTTCATGCTTGGCTCTTGTCCGGGCAGCCTTGCGAGACAAACAATTTAAACCTTCGATTGTGGATAGAATCTCAAGAGCAAGAAGGCCCTCCACTCTGAAGGCTTATGAGGGAAAGTGGCGTGTTTTCAGGGACTGGTGCCATATCAATAACATCGTCCCTTTGAGTGTCTCAATCCCTCAACTGGCCGACTTTTTTCTCTGGCTTTTCGAGGAGAAACAGTTGGCCCCAATTACTATCAAAGGCTACCGCTCCATGATATCAGACACATTCTGCCATCATGGTAGATGTGATATTGGGCATAACAAAGATCTATCAGATCTTTTAGACAATTTTGATTTCAATCGACCAAAATCCCTCACCCTGTTTCCAAAATGGAATCTGTCCTGGGTTTTAACATGGCTCAATTCAGACAAATTTGAACCTTTAGCCCACACTTCATTAAAGCTACTATCATACAAAACATGTTTGTTGATAGCCTTAGCTTCAGCATGCAGGGTGAGCGAGTTACATGCCCTTTCCAGTGACCCAATCTTTCTTCAGTTCAGATAAGATGGTTCGGTGGTCCTCCTGACGCAACCAGGCTTTGTAACCAAAAATAGGTTTCCATCCATTGGCAATCAAAGAATCGTCATTCGCTCGCTCTCTTCCATAGATAAGTCAAGAGCAGCAGCCATGCATGATCCTGTTCGTGCACTCAAGCACTATTTAAAATGCACAGAGGCGTGTCGGGACACACGTAAGCGCCTCTTTCTTCCGGTCAAAGCTGGTAAACGGGATATCACCCCTCAAGCCCTTGCTTCATGGCTAAAGTGGGTTATACGCTCAGCGTACTCTGAGGTCTCACAAGATCAGAGTCGCCTCATGAAGATTATGGCTCATGAGATTAGAGCAATCTCAGCGAGCCTGGCATTCAAACGCAATGTTTTGATCCGAGATATAATAGAAGCTGTTGGCTGGCATGCAGAGTCAACCTTCTCCAGTTTTTATCTCAGAGATTTGGCTTCGCAGAGGCAAACCTTGAATCTGGTAGGTCCGGTGTCGGCAACCCAGATGACCACCAGACCCATTTAAAACAATCAGCACAGCCTATCAGCTTCGCTGGATTCGCCAGTGAAATTTCATAGATAAGAAGATTTCAATAACTATCTTCTTAACCGTATATAGGGGTCACATATTACGTAACCCTAGGCTGTGTTGCTGATGACATTAGGAGAATGGGTTATCGTTCAAATGGGGAATCCAGCCATCATTCCCTAGAAGGTACCCGGGGTGGAGGTAGGATGCTCAGCATTCCCTCCTCCTATTACTTATTCTCCTAACGTGAATGTGATCGGGGAACGTATTTGAAGGAGAAAGCAAATTTTTAGTAAATTGTGTTTCTCCGAGAATACTTACCTGATCACATTACTTGAAAACCCTCCCAACCACCCCGCTATGTGAGCATCCTCGTATAATATATATTGCTCAGCTTAAAAAACTAGTGACACCTGGCGGTGGCAAGGGGAGGTAAGGGGCAAGAGTTATTGCCCTTTGGTCTATATGAGATAGACTGAAAAGACAAATTTTCGTCTTTTAGTAGGGCTGGATTCGAGAGGTAGCAGGCTTATATCCCTAACATGAATGTGATCGGGGAACGTATTCTTGAAGAAACACAATTTACTAAAAATTTGCTTTTTGTTTACCCTGTTTTGTGTGAGATGTCGAGGGACATTTGTATATGACTTAATGTTATGTTTACAGAACACAGGCTATATTGTGCAGATTGAAGTTAATCTTTTAAGCTTTAAAAAAGATAAAAATTAACATGCAAAGGTTGACATCTGCAAATTACTTTTGCTAGAAATGGGGTCAACATTTTGTTATTAAGGTCACTTTAGTCTGAATTAACTTTCTGTTTTATAATTAATGTTTACAGTCGCTGCTAGAGACCACTATGTCATTGTTGCTTACAGTCTGGTTAATTGGTACAATTATTACAGATGAATAATTGATATTTGTTCATGTTTTTTATATATGTGTATCAATTTTTTCATGTTCAGTATATATATTTTTCAGGGTTTTAGAAAAAGACCCATATAATTCCCTTTGCCTGCCATTACACATAGCTGTACTTGTGGAACTGAAGAGATCAAATGGTAAGTTACAGCTGCTTCAGTGGCTGTTTGAGTCATACCATCATGTGTTAAGCAGGTATATATTTTGAAAGATGTAGATAATAGTGATGTTACAGTGAGACTAATTTTATCATGATATTACCATTTTTTATGATACCATTTTCAATAGTATGATGTTTTAGTAACTTATTTAGATCAGTACTATTTGGCAATCAATGTATATTTCATTGCAGGGATCGTCCTGGGCTTCGCCAATGTCGCAAAATGCGATTTTTTTTCCTTATTGGCGACAAAAATATCCCATCTGGCGATTTTTTTGGCGACATACTTTTTGGTTATTTAATTTGTACATACAATCATGGATTTGGACTGAATAAATTTAAAGCCAGAACGAAAGGAAGCCACAAACTTGACTAAGCAATGCATTGGAATCAATCTGTTACGCAAACGATCCTTTGTTCTTATTGACAACCCTATCTTTACAGTGCATTGTTACATCATAATCTGCTTACGCTGACATCTGGGCTGAGTACTGTATGCTGCGATACAGTCAATCATGCTACCGCACTATACCTACAACTGACCGACTTCTGAAGACGTGAATAGAACAGATACAATTAATTGTATGGCTAATCCTTCTGTTTTTTTTTTATACATATACCAATACAATAGTTTTGCTGAACCTTCATAGAAAACTGATAACCTTTGAAGTACCGACTACTGTGTATACATACAAAGCAAATGGAAAAAATCTCAATCACAATTACATCTGTCGCCAGTGCAGCATTTTACTCATTGATCTTTTCCTTTTGCCATCAGTCCCGTGTTACGGCTGCAGAGACTTAAACTCCGCAACAAGAAATAGCAAAAAAAAAAAAACAGTTTTGCATAATTAATAATAATTATTTATTTCTCAAAATACAGGAGTGAAAGAATCCCTAAACTGGGTGTGAATTTACGCTTATATATACGGTCCAATATTGCCAGGTGTTGACTCGTGTAAGTTTCATTCGTGGGAATGGAGATCCTTTTTTTCTTGTCGAGAAAATTTATACAGCATTCAGTGATCATTCTTGGGATTTAGGAAGCAATTCGCTACAAGCTTTGTGAAGCTAGCCATAAAAGGGGGGGGGGCTGCTGAGAGGCTACTGGTGTCACATGTCAGCACTGAGGACTGTGAACGTGGATTCCGTAAGATAAACCTCATAAAAACTGACATCAGAAATAAGCTCTGCATCTCATCTCTCGAGAATTTAATGAGAATTAGCATGTACAGATGTGAAAAATTAGACTTTGAAACTGCATTCAACAAGTGGGCAGCCCTAAAATCGCGACGGATCTTCATGTAACACTTTGTAACATTTTGTTAATGCTTGTTGTAATTAAAGTATTAACTAATCCATCTTTTGTAATTTTCATTGCCTGTTACATTAATAGACTAAATTAACACTTGGAAAAATGTACACTACTTTTTTGGCGACACTTTTTGAAAATTGGCGACAAAATATTGAGGTTGGCGATTTTTTTGGCGACAGCTTTTTAAAAGCCAGGACCATCCCTGCATTGGTTGTTTTTTTGTTTTTAAATTGAACTGTTCTCTTCAGAGCACACTGCATATATACCAGGCCATGTACCATCACCATGGTTACAGCTTTTGGAAAATTCCATTGTTATTTCCACAGACAATTGTCTTTGGACTGTTGTTTTTTGTATCTGATTTACATGTATTGATTGAAAGGTACTAATGTTGATGATTCATCTGATTTACATGTATTGATTGAAAGGTACTAATGTTGGTGATTCATCTGATTTACATGCTGCTCTGTATTAGTTATCAGTATTGCATTAAATTAGAAATGGATTTATTGAGGCCTGGGAGGGTGTAACAGATTTTATAGTTTTGCCAGTCTGTGATATTTTCTACTATATTCATTGCACCAGATTAACAATGACACATCATGATTGAGATATGTAAATATTACTAGTATTCACTGATCTGCCACTGTGTAATGGAATGACAGATTGGGGTCTGTCTGTGTTCTCTTGAATCATTAGTAGAAAGAACAGGGTTGGTACTGATGTATTAGTTCCTTATGGGCTAGTTTAGACATGAATCTAGCACAGCATAGTATTGATGTATATTTTTAACTGGAAAATAAAACCTCAGAATCAACATAGGACGTAAAATTGAAGGATTTCTGAAATGTTCAGTCCACTACCACAAAATGCACCAGACATTTTACATGCCATCAAGATTGGAGCAGAGTGGTAGGTGGGTATTGTGTTAGGTGGAAAGTGCATAATAGAGTAGGTGGCAAGTTGGTATTGGGGTAAGTGGCAAGTGGGTATTGTATTAGGTGGAAAGCGGATAATGGGGTAGGTGGCAAGTGGGTAATGGGATAGGTGGCAAGCAGGTATTGTGTTAGGTGGCAGATAAGTCATGGGGTAGGTCATCTCTTGGTTTCTTATAAGTAGGTTTTATTGAGATGAACATAACAGCAATCGCTTTGCATTCATTAGGATGCTGGAGGTCACAGGTTTGAATACCGGCTGAGTCATACCAAAGAATTATAAAATTGGTACTTGCAGCTGCCTTTCTTGGCACACAGCATTAAGAGGCTAGTGTTAAGACTGGTCAGGCCTGTTTTGAGGATAATGTGACTGGTCTGCATTTGATGCCTCAGTGCTCGACATCACTATAAACTGCCACACTGAAGACATTCTAGCAAAATGACTCAAATTGTTAAAGCTATGTTAAAAGTATTTTTTAAAAACCACAAAAACTTGTATTCAGGTGTGCATTCAATCCATGCAACCATTTGACCATCTAAACTCTAGATTAAAATCAATGTAAAGTTTTTAACTAATTTCAGTATGATTTTGTCTCTTCAACCAATTTTTGAACATGAGATATTATAATTATTACTGCTAGCCAGATAAAGATGGCAGATACTTAAAATTAAAAATACTCACAAAGCCCCATAAAGATGCCAGACACTTAGAATTATAAATGCTTACAGAAGCCCTATAAAGGTGCCAGATATTTAGAATTAAAAATGCTTAAAGAAGCCACATAAGGATGCCAGGCTTTACAGAATCCCCTTTAAGATATCAGATATTGAGAATAGACTATAATTATTAGTGTTCTAATTTCTGTAGCTTTGTGAGATTTCTGCAGACCATATGTTTTAATACTCAGCATAACTTGTCTTTCCTATGAATACCCTTTTGGTAAAAGAAATTTCAGCTTGTTTTAAGTATTAGCATACGTGCTATATTTTGGAACATCCGTGAAACATGTGCACAAAATTCACAATAATTACTTTTAGGCTGGAAACTGGTCTTCTCTGAAATTGTTAGAAATTTCACTTCAGAGGAGTAATGAAAGGAAATACATATATATTTCTTCATTTGATTTAAAATTGCATACTTGAGACCAATGACCAGTATAGAACTTATATCAAATTCTCATGTAATCAGGACCATATAATTCATTTAAGATTTTAGAAGTATTTTCTCTTGGAATACCTTATAGAGCAGCCCTGGATATTATTTGATACCATACCATGAATTGAATGCACCCATCACCTTTTTCTTTATTGTGACTGTCACTCAGTTTGAACTATGTAACATGTATCACGTTGCCACAGTTGCCTCTCCTGACTGAGGAGAGCTGTTGCTTTTTGTCTGCATTCTGTCTAATGAATTTAATTGTATGACAAATATTTTCTCCTTTTTATATGTAATTAGTCCATATCTTTTTAATTTTTGGTGTCCCTTTAATTTTTACCTCAACTGTTCATAGACTATAAGAGCTTATGGGATGGTCTCATGTTCATCCATCTGTCTGTTAGCACAAGTTTGTTATTGCTTCTTTTAAACTGCTTGGAGGATTGCTATGAAACTTTACACACACACATTCATCCAACGTTCTGGTTGGTCTTAATTGGAAAAAAAGTGTTTCTCAGATATATAATATGGTTGCCAAAGTGGCCATCTTGAAAATCTTGTTATTGCCACTCATCCTGAATGGATTGTCATATTGACATGGGGTTTTCACTAAAAACATCTTTTAATGTTTTGTTGGTCTGAAATGAAAATGGTGTCGATCTGATGTTTGGTATGGCTATCACAGTGGCTGTCTTGAAAATCTTGTTATTGCCACTCATCCTGAATTAATGGTCATATTAACATAGAGTTTCTGCCAGAAGACTTCTTGTGATGTTTAGGTGCCATTGGGAAAATTGTGCACTCAGCATTCTACCTGGTTGCCTATGGGGGCCATCTTGAAAATCTTGTTATTGGGATAGTTATCCTCTAAAATGAAAATTCATATCAACACTGGTTTTCCATCAGAAGACTTCTTATGATGATTTGTTGGTCCTAAATTAGAATGGTGGCAGTCTCACATCCAGTATTTTCACCAGTGCAGTTAAATCACAGATCAGGAAGAATAAATCATGCAACCACATGATGACATTTAATTGATGCACCTCGCTGTTCTGTCAGACAATAAATAGTATGATGGTATTAAATTATTTGTGCGGCTGGCTAGGACTAGAATCAAGTGTTTTTCCTGTGATTTCTGTTGAGAGCTTGTATATTCACAGTTGTAGTAGACAGGTTGTGGTTTCTTTATTCACAGCATCAGTGACAGTAATTAATGGAGTCTATATAATAAGCATATAGACATTTCATTTATTATTAAATTTATATATCATTTCAAAAAATTAGGAGCTTCTAGTAACAAAGAAACACTTTTGATACAGTTGGTATAAATTGTTGAGTGTGTTGAGAAAGACAAAGGAGGCCTTCTCACAGAAATGTTTCATTGCATATTATTCATGAAATTTTTGGTAATATTTATTTCAGTGGTTATAATAAATTTTGATAGTATTTATTTCCATGGTCTAAATCTCAGGCTGCAAAATCCAACAAATTTCTCCACTTCAGAAATTTCTGAAATATTATATTAGCAATGAAGCATTATGGGAAGTGTTTAATCAGAGCTTTCAAATGGTATATTAGCATTGGATAATGATCAGAAGTGTTTTATTAGAACTCATAAATGGTGTATTGGCATTGGATAATGATGGGAAGTGATTCACAAGAGCTTACATATGCTATATCAGCTTACAAATAGTACAGTTTGCGTCTTTTCTTTATTGTGATTGATAGAGTATGTATTCCATTAATTCAAGCATTTTTAGCTAAGTTTATTCAGATTGCTTTGAAGAGATTCTTAGAATTGATACCTGTAATTTCAGCCTTGTTTTACCTGGCACACAAGCTTGTAGATATGTATCCAGACAAACCCGTAAGTATATCACCTACAAATAGAATCAAATTTTATGTTCCATGTGTGATATCTTTCTTCTTTTGTCTTGCCGAATTTTATACTTCCATCATGTCCTGTCACATGTTCCCCTCAGTAACTTCTGAAGTAATTTATGGATTGAAACCAGATTGTTGTGAAGCTGTAAATTAAGATCTTGGTCAGGTTCAGCCGTAACCATTTTGTGGCCAATACTTACAGAGTTATGGGCCCAGTTTGACTCAGAACTTTACCCTCAATTTGCATTAAATTGGCAGGGACATCCAAATCATCTGGACACATTTCTAATTTAGCTAATGTGTTCTGAATTTGTGCATTTAAATATACAAATGGGATTGTTTAAATTTTTGAAGTTACAATTTCTATAATTCGATTGCAAAGTTCAATAATTATTTGCTCTTTTGTTAATTTTTCATTGTATAACTTAGATGCCTAGGTGGACAGGTGCACTATGAATTGGAAGTATTATTGATATTAGTAATACTATTATTATTAAACAATGTAGATAGATGGATTGATGGACAGATGGATAGTAAATTAGAACCATTACCTAAATTACAATTCCTAATGAAGTTACCCTGGTACACAAGTAGATAAATGCACTGACTAACCAGTTGACAGAGCATGGCAATGTTGTTGGACACTTTCCCTGCATTGTCATCTCTGTGAACTTGCCAAGTAATATATTTATGAAAAAGAAATAATGAGACATATTGTAAATTATATTGAGTTAATTTTATAAAGGGATTTTATTTGCTGTGTTTGTAGGTATTCAGTTTTCTGTGAAAAAAATATCAAGAAAAACTGTTGTAAGAACAGTTTTATTAAAAGAAATTATGTCTGACATAAAATTATAGCAATTAGAATGTCATACAAATTAATTCAGTTAATATAATGATGTCCAGCTGAGCAGTATGTACTTATAACACCATCAGAATGTTATAAGATCAGTACACCATTAAAATGTCATAGGATTAGCACACCTTATAATGGTGTATGCAAGATTCCCATGCTACTGGGAAATTGGGAAAAAGTTGGGGGACATGATAATTTTTTTCCTGACCGTGAAAAGTCCTGGAATTTTGCAGATATTGGTGAAAGTCATGAAAACCCCGAAAATGTTCTGCCACCACTTGATGCCCGAAACAATCATGTAATTGAGTCAAAACTGATCGTGATTTAAATTTATCGAGTTCTAACCAGAATATTCAGAGGGTGCAGTATGGATCATTTTGGTGCTTGCATGGACATATATGCTGAGTCAATCCAAACACTCAGTGGATTAGATTCATCTAGTAGACTTTTATTTTCAAAGTCAGCTTGATATCCATATCTTTCCTTCCTGGAAGGTATGAAAATCACTCTAGCATCACAGGAGGCAATTATCATGGTGGCAAAGTGTAGCCCCATACGGATGGCCTAGCAAACTTTATACATTGTTAGATTGAGTGATACATGCATGAAATGGATATCAAAATTACTTTTTTTCTCAGAAATTATGAGTATTAAAATCATTATGTCTTTAATCTGCTGAAAGACAAGATGAAATTATGGCGTTCATGAAATGTGATCTTGTACTCGCGATTTGCATTGCTAATTGCATGAGTACACAAATCTAACAACCCAGATTTTCAAATGTTATAGAGAAAAAATATAAAAATATTAAATGGAAGTCGTATACTGGTTGTAATAAAAAAAAAAAACAGATGAGAACACAAAATTTTTCATATCTGTATATTTCTAGAACAACTTCTGGAGTTTTGTTGTATCACAGGACTACCACATTGACATGTGCTCTCTGCTTGATAAATCAGACTGGCCAGATTGCTGGTTCTTACAAAAAGTATCTGACTTTCATTTAATATAATTGAATTTCTCTACATTAAAATGGAGTTTGTTGTTGATATCACGTGACTGATGGACTTCCGATGTCGCCATTTGAGATTTGTGAAGTGACTTGTAATGCAAATGTCGAGTAATGGGTCAGGTTTCATCACTGCCATAGTTTAGTCTAGTCTTTCAGTGGATTAAAGGCATAACGGTTATAATACCCCCCATTTCTGAGAAAATAAATAATTTTCCTTTCTATTTCATACAGGTATAAGACGATATGACATAAGTTTAAATATTTTAGGCCAGCTGGTAAGCAACTAACATATGTCGCTACCACATGGTGGCAGCAAATTCCAAATTTTCGATATGCAATTGCAATGACACCACACCCCAGCCTAAATGTCCAAATATGAAAAATGGGGTGGGAATGTTTGGAGGAAACCTGGACTAGAAAACAGACTGCTATTCGCTTTAAACCAGATTTGTGGTCCAAATTGTTGAATCTCAGAGCTGAAATGAGAAATTATCATCCCTTGTATTATATGTCAAAAAACAAATAGAGCACCTGCTTCAATACAGGTTTGGGGACTGGTTTAACGAATTACAAGAAGACAAGTTGATTTTTTACAGAAAATTCAGTCCTTGTTTATACAACAGTATATAATTTTGAAGGTCTTTTGTTAAAATTTAAATCAACCCTTTTGAAAATGGTTTTTAAATGATGGATTTTTAACCAGATCATCTTAAAGAGATTAGGTTGTTTGAAAAATCTTTGTTTGGGAATTTATTGGCACAGATAAGTTCAGGGTTGAACTCTCTTCATTATAAGATAAGATTCTAATTATTTGCGTTTATTGTTTTTTTTATTATACTGTATTAGGTGATGTTTACTTTCTATAAGATGCAAATATATATTGCTACAGAATTCTTTAGAATTAAATGTTTGAAAGGAAACAAAACTAATTTATGTTCATTATGTTGTTCCCACTTAGCAATATAATGCAGGTCAGCAAAATAAAGTTAGAATTGTTATTTTGTACATTGAAATGACTTTACATGCCAATTCATAATGATATAATCAAACTTGTTTTGACTGTTCCGGTGGCGTAGTGGTTAGAGCATCTGCCTTGGATGCGGTAGGTCGTGAGTTCGATCCCCGACCGAGTCATACCAAAGACTTACAAAAATGGTACTAATAGCTTCCTCACTTGCTGCTCAGCATTACGAGGTTAGTGTTAGGACTGGTCGGCCTGGTGTCAGGATAATGTGACTGGGTGGGACATCATGCTACTTATCTGCGACATGATGCCCCAGTGCTAGACATCACTTAAAACTGCCACACTGCAGACATTGTAGCGATATGACTGAATAATTGTTCAAGCTAAGTTAATCCAAATCACACAGACACACACACACAAACTTGCTTTGTGTGATACATTTTGTGGTTTTGTACATGATCATCTTTTCTGGGTTAGATGTTTTGGAGAGTCTTGAAAGAGAACCATCTTTAGATTTGGAAAATGCATGTTTTATAATCAAAAATGTTCTTTGATTCCATTCAGTAATGATCATATATGAACCTTGAAAAAATTAATTTTATCCAGGAAAAACCCTGGAAATGACATGGAAATTTATCTTTAGAAAAGCATGGGAACCATATATATGATCAGCACACCATTAAAATGCTTAAGATCAGCACACTATCAAAATATAAATTTGGCACACCTTATAATGGTGTATGATCAGCACACCATTAAAACATCACAACATCATGCTATTACAATGACATAAGATTGGCACACCTTATAATAGTGTATTATCAGCAGACCATTAAAATGTCATAACATCACACCATGAAAATGTTATAAGATTGGCACACCTTATAATGGTGTATTATCAGCAGCCCATTAAAATGTTCTGAATACAGCACACCACTAAGTCATAAGATAGGCACAACATTAAAATATATGATAGGCAGTGACCCGACAAAAGTGCGCAAGACAAATGAGTGCCGACATAAGCACGCAGTCAAAAGCATGCAGTGACAAATGGGGGCAGGACATAACAGACCTGCCAACTCTTATGATTTTGCCATAAGTCTTACGAAAATTACATTTAAAATACGGACTGACAGCATTCTACCAAAAACTATGGAAAAACTATCGTTGCTGTGAAATCTGGATAATTGGTTCATCCGTGTTCTATTTGGATCAGGGATTGATTTTAGAATTAGTGAAATTAGTCAGGGAGCCAGACTTAGTTTACAGCAGCACCCCGTACGCTTTAAACTGCACCTATTTGTTCATGCTAAACGTCTTCATGATCAGACTGTTGATTATAGAGTTTTTAAAAATGGCGTCCAGAAAGAGATGCATGTTTAAGAGGAAAGGGAAAATAAGCTTCTAGAAAAGTGTTAATAATCGACACAGAAGAATAAAAAGGAGTATCCAGGTTCTTGTGAATAAAAGCTGGAAAGCACACAATTACGTTTATTGGACATCACATGCCAATTTGAGTATGACTCGTGGCGGGAGATATGATTACCATCGTCATGTGAAATGGAAAAGAATTTCCAAGAATTTTGTCAAGTTGAGAGATAGCAACAAGCCATTGAGCTGCATAGGGTTTGGAACTAGAGTTTGTGCAACTGTACTAATGGTAAGTAAAGTCTGCGCTTACTTTTCAAACTTTTAAGTTGAACATAATGTTTATCGTTGATGCATCAAAACTTTTAATTACGTTTTCCAGTTTTACAATAGCAGTTATTGATATTTTGTTACACCTTACTGGAAACTTTCAATCTTATGGAAAAAAAATCAACTGCCTTACTGAGACGGACTTGTCAGGGTTGGCAGGTCTGACATAAGCGCACCTAAGAACGTGTGAACAAATGTTCTTACAATGATGTATGATTATGTTCTGACACAACAACCACATCATCTGTTCAATTAACTTTGATACGCCCAGAACAGCCTCACCTTGAACATCTCCATGATGTACTTCCATCAGCCAGAACTCTGTCTTTATGAAGTCTGTATCCATCATACAAAAGATGATCCTTTTGCTTCTGCGATAGCGTTTTCTCGATGATTGTAAATTTCTTTTAGATTTTAAAAAATTAGGCATACATATTTATTACATTTTTGAACAGACCACATGCATTGCCAATTAACGATGCTTCACTGTTCAATTGTTGCCGATCGATGAAGTGTTAAATTTATTTATAATTGACTGAAACAAGAATGAGTGGAAAAGGTTGAGCAGACACCTTAAGGCTCAATCTTATGATCTTCTTTACAATTTAACTGTGTGGAACAATTAACTTAAATGATTGAGAACACTGAGAAGTTGGCATTGCTTAGAATTAATATATTATGAGAAAAAGTTAGTTGATCGACACAGTTAAATTGTAAAGAAGACCGTACAATTTACTTGTGCGTATTGTCTTCTCAGTTAATATTTTTGTATTGTCTTCTCAGTTGACCTTTTTTATGGTCTTCTCAACCTTATCTTTGTATACATGCACATGTTTGTCGGTTTGTTTATCATTGTGCACAGCTGTCGGTGCACTTTTGTTGATGTGCTTATATTGGCATGCTTTTGTTGACGTGCGCTTTTGCTACGGCACAATGACAGGCACACTGTTAAAATGTTGCAAGTTTGGCACACTACAAAAATGTTATAAAATTGGTGTAAGATCAGCACACCATTAAAATTGTGTAAGATCAGCACACTATTAAAATGGTATAAGATTGACACAACATTAAGCACACCATTGAAATGTCATAAGATCAGCACAACATTGAAGTGTCAAAAGAACAGTACACCATTAAAATATATGTTCAGCATACCATGAAAATGTTGTAAGGTCAGTACACTTAAAAAATGCCATAAGATCAGCACATCATTAATTCATAAGATTAACACACCATTAAAATGCCATAAGATCAGAACATCATTAATTCATAAGATTGGCATTCCATTAAATGCCATAAGATCAGAACATCATTAATTCATAAGATTGGCACACCATTAAAATGCCATAAGATCAGAACATCATTAATTCATAAGATTAACACACCATTAAAATGCCATAAGATCAGAACATCATTAATTCATAAGATTAACACACCATTAAAATGCCATAAGATCAGAACATCATTAATTCATAAGATTAACACACCATTAAATGCCATAAGATCAGAACATCATTAATTCATAAGATTGGCACACCATTAAAATGTTTTAGATCAGCACATAACTGAAATTTGATAAGATCAGTACACCAGAAAAATGTCTATTAAAACTCAACACACCATTAAAATATAATATCAGGAATGTGAAATTTTGAAATAGCACTACATTATCCTTGATGTAGATGGCCTTAATAGATTTGGATACATTTTTTACTAAATTTTTAATGAGTTCACAGTCCCATTATGGCACATTTGACCATAATGCCAAGTGAACATATGGTGTGACACTAGATATGGTGTGTCTTCATTTACCATTTGCTGTTTTAACTTATTAAAAGCCACTTTACATTTTTATCCATATTTGGCAGAGGGCATCCTTGCATAGAAAGCTTGTCAAGTTTTTGTAAATTATGCATCGGACATTAAATATTGCCACCTGTACAAAAATGAAAAACGAATGCTGTAAATGACTTCTCAACAATCTCTTGTCAGCAATTGACAAAATTTGATAGATCTCCGGCATAAAGAACTTATGAAAATTATGCCAGTCAGCTTCAAGTTGACTGCTTAACTAAAAGTAGTAAACATTTACATGACATTTTCTCAAAGAGTGCTCAGCAAATTGGACAAAATTTGATAGCAAGCACTCTGGCATAAAGTACTTTCAAGTTTATACAAATGATACCAGTCTGCCATCAAATATGGCTAGAATAAACATTAAATGACTTCTCAGAAACTGCTCAGCAGAATTTGGCCAATTTGACAATACAGTAATACCTCGAACATTCATGAGGTTAGGTTCCAGAACCAGTCGCGGATCAGGAGGAATCGCGAATGTTTGGTACGAGTCACTAAAAATGCTAATAAATGCTTATTTCTAGGGTTTAAACCCTAAATATGACCCAAATCATGCTCCCAAAAGCACCTTAATTTCATGTAAAAGTTAGCTTAATACATTACCCTTAAAAAGAGAAATAAATGGTTGACGTAAAAATAGAGTACAGTATCGCCTAATGGGTATTTGCCACACTAGCACATTTACAGTATGGTACATGTATACTAATATTACCCCTATACTAATTCATTGGCTGCCTTTTTCTTTTGCACTCACAGTAAGGTAAAACCAAGTAACGAATAGGACTGTAAACTTAATGACTGACGTTTTCTTTGTCATTGTCAGGAAGGTAAACTAGGTAAACTTCATGTCATAGAAGTCATATAACGAAGGTACAATTCAATAAAATAAAGAAAACATGTACGTAGAGGGTACCAATGAAAATTTTGCGAATCCGTGAATTCGCGAATCCAGAAACGCGAATGCACGAGGTATTACTGTATGCATTTTACTGTGAAAGCATTTAAAATTTGTATAAGTGATGCCAGCCAACCATCAAATATGGATGTGTTACTAAAACTAAAAATGTACACAACTTAATTACCCCTCCTCCCTCTACAGAATTTGAACAACTTTGACAGAAACCATTCTGGCATAGTGGCATTGTTGAATAAATGATATTTATGTGCCATTATATATGGACTAAGATCCAAGAGAAAGAGAAACCTTGAAATAATTGTTTGTGTTGGTAGAAATTTCAACAGAATGCATCCTGTTTACCCGTATTTCTTGGCCATTTATTCTTTGATTTAGCTATTAGGTTGATGTCAGAAGGTGAGTAATCTCAGGCCTGCTTGGGTCTCTTACTTTTTACTAAGCATTTCAGATAGGTATTTGTCAGTGAGTATAATGTGAAAAGAGCAAATATGAATAAATTAAAGTGAATTTCAACCAAACATGTACATAATTCAAGAAATATTATAAACCTGCTTAATAATTGTTTAATGAGTAAACCAAAGATTTTGTACATTTATTGAATGTAAGTCTTAGCTGTGTTTGGCGTGATACGTTTCAAAATTGATGGTGGAAAGTCAGTCCCCATTACACTCATATTGCTTCACCTCTTTGCAAAATATCTTCTGCTTCCAGGTCTCTTGGTTTGCAGTAGGGTGTTATTATTTATTAATTAAAAAGAATGACCCAACAAGGAGATATCTCAGGTATGTATTGATATAACCTCAAGTACCTTAATTGAAACATGATTACTGTTAAATGCCAGAGTGTCATAGTCATGTTAGGTGCATAAAAAGAAAAGAAAAAATAACTTATCTTAAGGTCCAACTAATTGCCACATTTAATTGAAGGAATTTAATGGAATCTTCTTTCTTATGAGTGGAAAAGCTTCTTTGAAATAGCACTCTTTTGATAGATAACCTTGTAAATCTCATAGATTTTTGTATAGGTAGCCTTGTGAATTCTCATAATACATTTTTTATAGGGAGTGCTGTGAATTCTCCCATTGTGTGATAGGTAGCCTTGAGAATTGTCATCAGTTTTTATTTATAGGTAGCCCTGTGAATTGTCTTAGATTTTGTGATTGGTTGCCTTGTGATTGTAGCTCTGTGAATTTTCATAGATTTTATGATAGATAGCCTTGTGAATTCTCATAGATTTTTTGTATAGGTAGCCCTGTGAATTCTCGTAGATATTTTATAGGTAGCCCTGTGAATTCTTATAGATTTTTGTTATAGGTAGCCTTGTGAATTCTCAGATTTTTTATAGGTAGCCTTGTGAATTCTCATAGATTTTTATAGGTAGCCTTGTGAATTCTCATAGATTTTTATAGGTAGTCCTGTGAATAGTTATAGATCTTTTGATAGGTAGCCTTGTAAATTCTCTTTGATTTTTGTGATTGGTGGCATTGCTAATTCTTGGAGATTTGTTTTTTGAAGGTAACCTTGACAATTCTCATTTAATTTTTGATAGCTAGTCTTGTGAATTCTCATAGAACTTTTTTATAGGCAGTGATATGAAATCTCTTAGAACTTTTGATGGGTACCCTTGTGAATTTTCATAGAACTTCTGATATGTAGCCCTGGGAATTATGACAGATCATTTAATAGGCAGCCTTGTAAATTTTCACAGATTTTTTTGATCGGTAGACCTGCAAATTCTGATAGTTCTTTTGATAGGTAAACCTTGTAGGTTCTCCTAAATGTTTTATTTTCTTAAGTCTCCAGTGATTAATAAAGCATGTCAAAGAATTTTTTAATGTTCTTTTATACTTTTAAATGGAGGTATCTCAGAAGTGATTTAGGTTCTGAATTATTCAAAATTTTGTTAAATACTTTGATGTTGAATAATGTCAAAACATTTCAGTAGGTGTAATTTACTTTTATACTTTTAAATGGAAATATTGCCAAAGTGACATGGATTCTAAATTATTTTCAGTTTTATTAATTGCTTAGATATTGAATAATCTTATAATACAAATAAGTTAGTATATATGTTTTACATTAGTTTCAATGTTCTTGACTTTGGTCATAAAAGTTCCCTTTCTTGTAACTTTATTTTCACATAAGCATTTTACTATATTACTTCGTTCTGTTTTGCAGCAAAGCCACAACACTTGATCGACTGTATGGGCCTGCCTGGCTGGCTTTTGGACATTCTTTTGCCGAAGAGAATGAACATGATCAGGCCATGGCTGCTTACTTCACAGCATCACAGCTTATGAAAGGGTAAGCTGATTAAGCTTTATATTACAACAACAGTACACAGCAAAGATTAATAAAGTGTGCAGAAGGTGTAAAATCTTTTTTTATTAACTTCAACGTAATTTATAATCTTTCAAGTAAGGCAACTTACATTCCTGATATGTTCAATTTAGGTCCCTTTAACCTGGCCTTAATTAATATAAATTGTCTTGTTAGTCTTACCCAAGAAAGTAAAGAAATAAAGTATAGTATCTAAGAATTGATAACTAGTACTTTGATTGTGTCTTTAGTTTTGGTGACATTTATTATTATATTTTAATTTCACCACGTGTGATTGTCCTTGCACGTTAACAAAAAATGCAGTATTGGAGTTTGCATAGTATGCACGATGTTCACTCTTATTGGTACTTACTGATTTTTTCTGGTAGCAAAATCAAATATACTGCCTAGCTTGAGATGAGATCTGTTAGTTTTTGTTACATGATTATTATGATGTAATTTATTTAAAGTTAGACAGCATAGTGCAGAGTAATTTACCAGTCAAATCTACTCAGATACTACACTTTTCATTGATGCAAAAAGTATAGCAGTGAGATCCACTCAGACACTACACTTTTCATTGATGTATAAAGTAATATAACAGTGAGATCCACTCAGACTTTACTTTTCATTGATGTATAAAGTAATATAGCAGTGAGATCACTTTTCATTGATGTATAAAGTAATATAACAGTGAGATCCACTCAGATACTACACTTTTTATTGATGTAAAAAGTATATAGCAGTGAGATCCACTCAGACGCTACACTTTTCATTGATGTATAAAGTAATATAACAGTGAGATCCACTCAGACTACACTTTTCATTGATGTATAAAGTAATATAACAGTGAGATCCACTCAGAGACTACACTTTTCATTTGATGTAAAAAGTATATAGCAGTGAGATCCAGACACTATATTTTTCATTGATGTAAAAAGTATATAGCAGTGAGATCCACTTAGACACTACACTTTTCATTGATGTATAAAGTATATAGCAGTGAGATCCACTCAGAGACTACACATTTCATTGATGTATAAAGTAATATAACAGTGAGATCCACTCAGAGACTTTACTTTTCATTGATGTATAAAGTAATATAGATGTGAGATTCACTCAGCCTTCACTTTTCATTGATGTTTAAAGTAATATTGATGTGAGATCCACTCAGACTACACTTTTAAGTGATGTATAAAGTAATATTGATGTGAGATCCACTCAGAGACTTCATTTTTTCTTGATAAATAAAGTAATATAGCAGTGAATCCTTTCAATAACTATACTTTCTCTTGATGTATAAAGTAATATAGCAGTGACATCCACATATTTACTACTTTTTCGTGACGTATAAAGTTGTATCGCAATGAGATCCACTCAATAACTATACTTTTCTAGATGTATATAAAGTAATATAGCAATGAGATCCATTCTATAACATTTACCTTCATGTATGAAATTAGAAGAATATATGCTATTGTAGGAACAAATATTTGAGGGTTTTAAATCTCCAAATAAAGTTATGATACAGGTATGTGAATGTATTCCCGAATCACATTCACATTAGGTAATACAAGCCTGCTACCTCCCGAATCCAGCCCCATTAAAAAGACTAAAATTTGTCATGGGCAAAGGGCAGTAACTCTTACCCATTACCTCCCCTTGCAACTGATAGGTGTTGCCAGTTTTAAGCTTCACTTCCATACACAACATAGCATAGAATAAGCCTCCCACAAACTCTCTAAGTTTTTTATCTGGATGGAGCTTATAACCAGTCTCAGTCTTGTACATCTTGCTCCTGTCCACATCATATGGATCATCAAACTCGAATGAAGTTTATTTATAACAGGATGTTGATTTCAGTTCTTGCAACTCCTCAGGTTACTCAGTGGATCTGATTTGGCTGGGCTGCCTTTGTATGTGCCAATTACAAACGACTGCTGGCTCAGTGGTGTCCCTTTTCCAGTACATTCAACCAGAAGGTCAATATCGTGATTGAGGTACAAATCATTCCTGTGTCAGTCATGTAACCATGGTTAACTCAGGAATTGTTCTGGAGAAACCCCAACCTGAAATGATGGTATGCACAGATGTCAGAACATTCTGTCTGGCAGCCCAGTTGTTGCTGGGCTTCAGTAGGGTGAGTAGCACATAGGGATCAGTGGGATGGCCTCTTCACATCAGCCTTCTAGAAATGAACGCTATCATAAACACCTTTCAGTCTGTAAGGACAACTCTGTAGTGGTGACTTACCTTCTTAAACAGAGGAGCACCAATCATCTGACCTGTACATGTTGGTTTGGCACTTTCTTCATTGGTGTTACCCAATCAGACACATTCCTGGCAGAATAAATATTCTTACTAGTAGATGTTCTGTCCTGACAGGGTCAGGTTATTTAAACAGAATGTGCCCCTTCTTCCATTGGTTTTTCATTAGATTTGTGCACTTTGCATTAATCAACCTATTTGCAAGGTGGAAGAACAAGCTGCCTACAGTGGTCTCACTGGTCCTGGACCCAGAATCTTGGGCTGTAGATCTGCAGTCAGCTGTGAGGGGTTATGGGTCTTTGTTTATCCCCCCTCCCCTGCTTAGTACTGAAATAATACAGAAAATATGGTGTCAGACAGTCCTGGATCAATGATTTGCTAGATATCTATAATTCTGATAGCCCCTTAGAGGAGACACGTCCTGGATCAATGATCTGCTAGATAATTCTGATAGCCCCTTAGAGGAGACACATCCTGGATCAATGATCTGCTCAAATACACAATAGACTGACCCAGAAAGATTACAGCCAAACCAAATCCTCTCAAACATCCAAGTTATACAAAAACTGTTTCCTGATAGTTTAACTTTGGCTTTCAGGGTGAGTGAGTTACATTCCCTTTCACTTGATCTGAACTATCTTCAGATGGTTTGGTGATCCTCCTGACACAAGAACTGGTTGCCATCAGAGAGTTGCTCCCTCTTGTCTATAGATAGCACAAGACTAGCAGCCATGCAAGATCCTCTCCAGCCCTAAAGCACTACTTGAAACACATGGAGACAAGTTGTGACAGCTGCAAAAGACTTTCCCCCAGTGAAGGCAGGAAAGCACCTCCCAAGTGGCCTAAATGCGTTAAATGCATGGCATACTCTGACTTTTCAAAAGATCAAATTTGCTTTATGAGGATTCAGCTCATGAAATTAGAGTTATCACTGAGTGTTGCATTTAAATATATTGTTTTGGTCCGAGACATCATAGAATTTGTTGGCTAGCTTGTGGAGTCAACCTTCATGATTTTGTATCTTATTGATTTAGCTTCATCTAGACAGGATCTGAATATGGTGGGTCCTCTGGCTGTGGTCTAGATGACCACCAGATCTAATTAAACCAATACAGCTTCTTTGATTTACTGGATTTGACAGTTAATTTTGATGATAAGAAACTTTAAAGAATCATTTTCTTGACCTGATAGAGTGGTCATCAATCACATAGGCTATGTTTCCTTAAGCAGGAAAACAAGTTATCATTCACATGGGGAATCCAGTCTTTCTTCCCTAGAAGGATTCCCAAGATATAGTTAGGATGCTCAGCATTCCCAATATCAGTCATCTATTCCTCTAATGTAAATGTGATTGGGAAGAAAGCAAATTTTACAGTAAATTATGTGTTTCTGAGAATACATAATCAAATTACTTGAAGTATCTTATAACCATCCCACTATGTGAGCATTGTCATTGGTAGTTCACTCAGCTTAAAAGCTGATGACACCTGGCAGGGTGAGGTGGTAAGATTTTTCTGCCATTTGTCTAGAAGATTTTTTTAAAGGGTGGATTCGGGATGTTGCAGGCTTATATTCCCTAATGTTAATTCTGTAAGTATTTTCAGAAAAACATAATTTACTATAAAACTTTCTTTCCTATACTTTTCTACACAAGTTATACTATCTTAATAGATACACTTTGCATATCCTAGTACAACAAAATATACAGATATTATGCTTTTCATTCTTATTTTACATTGCTTTGTCTCATATTAATGGAAATATATTTTCTTTGCAAATACCATATACACTTGCTTATAAGTTAAACCTAAATGCAAACTGTATAGATCTGCATCTGCCATAACATAATGTGCCAACAGTCTATTACGAATAATCAGTGGTACAAAAAACATAGACTGATCTACTGGCACAGTACACAATGGTAGATCAAGGCCATATGTTTGCAGTTGCACTCAGTTTACAAGCAGGTATATATGGTACTCTGATATTGCACTTGTGATCATCTTTAACAGAATAAATATTAGTTTGATATGCAACTTAAAGCATGGCTTATAGGTAAACACATTTACAAAGTTGTTTATCAAGAATTTGGATATTGCGAGGTACTCATTTTCGTCAGATTAGATATGTAATCCATGCATATGATTTTTTATTCCCATGTTATAACAACTTATTTTTAACAAACAAATTTTAATGGTCCACCTGACTTGATTTTAAATGGATTCTATTTGTATATATCATTGAACTTTATGATATTTCTATGTTTTGCCTTTCAGTATTTGGCTACCATATATACTCTTATTAGTGAAGTTCAACTGCAAACGGCATGGATCCTGATCTGCAGTGTGCTGGCAGATCATGGTTTATATTGTTCCTCTAATTACTCTTGAGAAACTGCATAGTCCCAAATCTGCCAGCAAGTTATGGGATGGCAGATATGTACCTGTGCAGTTTGCAATAGGACTTATAATTACATACAACTCTCCTCCATGATACCATGCATAGCTAAAGCATGATTCTGGATATATGACAGTACAGTAGTCCCCCTTTTGAACGTCCTCCCTGACCAGCGGCCACCCACTTCTTCTAGACAGAATCCCTTGGCACTGATGAGTTTGTGTTCAAAAGTACCCCGCAAGAATGGCCACCCCTCTAACGTGACCAGCGGCCAGCTTATTAGTACAAAAATATAAAATTTTCCCCTCACAAGCAGCTACTTTTTATTTACAATTTGTCCAGAACCAATAATTAATTCATATCATGATGTAACGTAAGTAATCAGATTATCTCTACCATCTATACATGTCTCCCAATGTCAGGTTTCTGTTACTGAAAGAAGTGTTACCTAAGGTACATGTAACACTAAGATTAATATTATATCATTATCTATAAAAGCCAATGTTTACAGGAAATGGGCTCAAAAATGTTATGATAGAGTTTTGGGCTTCACAAATCTGTCAAGTGCTTCTCTTTGATGATTACAACCAGACATAATTGTCAAGATCATAACATGGTTGGCATAGGCTAAAAATAGATTTTGTGGATTAACAAATGCACAGAAATTTAACCTTGAACAAAACAGGGTACCAAACAAAGACCGAAAAATCATGTGACAATACATTTGTTGCTTCCTTTATGAAGAAGGCATTTCATCCACTCTACAAAAGTTTCATCTTCGTAATTAAATTGCATACAGTTAGCAACATCCGAATAAATCATTACCAAACATTAACATATCATCATGTAAATGGAGATGTATTATTTTAGAAGAATGTCGGTTATTCTACTCAATGACATCAGGTGGGATTGAGAGGGGGGACTTGCCAAACAATTTTATGTAGAAAAGACGCAAGTAAGACAATTTTATGTTGAAAATACTCAAATAAACAACATCGTAACCGATAAGGAGATTATTCAGTAGCAGTGGGAAAATGGAGCAGATGGAAAGAAAATTATATATGTACCAAGATTTAAATGATGTTTTTGAATGGTTTTGCAATGTGCATAACAACAATACCCACTCGCATATCACGCTTACGTCAAAAATAGGAACTGTTAATGTATATTCAGTTGAAATAATTCTATTCTTCTGACAAGTAAGAACCTTTTAATAATTAATGTTACTTTTAAACAAAGATATTAAATGCTTTGAAGAATGTAGCTTTCTTACTAAATACATTGCATAAACTTCTCACAAAAAATATAGTCTCCCTCTGGAAAGGCTTCCCGTCTTATAAAGCCACTTTCTCGATGCAGAAGGGGTGGCCATATGAGAGTGGGACCACAGTAATACTATGGACCCAGCGGCTAAAATAATATCAATGTCTATCAGTAAGGGTTGAAAGAAAACAAGGTGAAACTTAGTGTTATATCTTCATTTTCTTTTGTAAAACACCTTTGTTTAACAAACTTTTTATTGTGTCGGCTATAACATGGTTCACTATATTATACCATTTTCAATATGTCACAGTTCTCAGTATAATGTGTTTTGGAGCATTTTGAGGAGGGAGGTGATGGCTCACAATTACCACAGTATAATGAGGGAGAATGGTACATACTCTGAATAGAGCAGTGTGTGCTGTAAGCTTCAAGGTCTGTTTCTAAATTCAGAGAATTGTCTTGTTACCTATTAATCAAGAGGGACTTTTACAGTAACTGCTGCAAGTCCATAAATGTTGATTGTACCATGTATTCTTTCAGCTGTCACTTACCAGTGTTATACATTGGCCTGGAATATGGACTTACCAACAACCCAAAGCTTGCTGAAAGGTTTTTTACCCAGGCACTTAGTATAGCTCCAGAAGATCCATTTGTACTGCATGAAATGGGAGTGATAGCTTTTACTAATCAAGAGTAAGTACCGTATTTTCGTGCATTTAAGACGCACCTAATTATAAGACGCACCCATATATAAGACGCGAGTTTTGACGATTTGTGTAAAAAAATATTTTACATAAGACGCCCACAAATATAAGATGCACGCGGCCTAGCCATCTGCCGCACTGAGCAATTTATCTCCAGTGGTTTCCTTTCCTTTATCATAAATGAAAATTTGTCCAATGTTTCATCACCCATCGGATGTAGACAAGGCTTCATTACCATTTTTAGTTGAGATCAAAGAATTGTCTGAGGCAGGACCGCAACGGTTATCGTTTATTCTTATCTCCTGCTGGGCCAATAGCGGATGGGTTGAGTACCTGGTATCTAGATTCTAGAACAATAAACGCCAGATGTAAAAGCGGCTTCATTGATCTGCTAGGCCAAGTCTTCAGCGGGTGGGATTAGTACCGTACATAGACCAATAAATGCCCGATGTATGCGGTTAGCATATATACCGGTAAACTTGGGAACAGTCTCTTATTACCTGTATATATAAATGAGTGATCAATTTGCTTAGCATTTTTAAAATTTATAAAATTGTCACGATGCCGAAGCGAAAATCATATACGGCCAACTTTAAATTAGACGTCATCAAGTTTGCCAATGAGCGTGGCAACAGAGCTGTTGGAAGAGAATTTAGCTGCAGCGAGAAGAATGTATGTGATTGGAGGTTGGAGGAAGAGGAGATTAAGAAGATGAATCCAAGGAAACGAGCTCGTAGAGGTAGAAAGGCAAGATGGCCGAACTTGGAAGAAAATCTAGCCAACTGGGTGCGTTCGCAACATGACAGTAACCGTGCCGTTTCAATGATAGCGATCAAACTGAAGGCTCGAATTATTGCTACAGAAATGAAGATCACAGACTTTCGTGGTGGCAGTGTCAACTGGGTGTACAGGTTCATGAAACGGAACAATCTTGTAGTCGGTCATGTACAACTGTTGGACAGAAGCTTCTGGACGATTGGGAGAATAAATTGGATGTTTTCAACACCTTTGTTCAGAAGGAAATAAGTGAACTGAAGTTGGCAGATGATGACATCATCAGTATGGATGAGATTCCAATGTCATTCGATGTTCCAGCTACAAGATCAGTGGCAGAGAGAGGAGTGAAGACAGTCGCGATTGATACCACCAGACATGAACGAACCAACTTCACTGTTGTATTGGCCTGCACTGCTGCAGGAGGAAAATTGAAACCCATGGTTATCTTTAAAAGGATAACCATGCCAAGAGAAACGTTGCCAACTGGAGTTGTTGTTGTCTGCAACAAAAAGGGCTGGATGAACACAGAGGTGATGCAGACCTGGACGGACAAATGCTTCAGAACAAGAAGAGGCGGATATTTCAAGAAGAAATCTCTTCTGATTTTTGATGCAATGGCTGCCCATAAGGAGACAACTGTTCAGAAGCACATCAACAATGCTGGAGCCCACATAGCCGTTATCCCAGGTGGCCTGACTTGCAAGCTACAGCCCTTGGATGTTGCCGTCAATCACCCATTTAAGACTTTTGTTCGTGAGGAATGGGATCGTTGGATGACTAGCAGTAAACACACCTTCACGCCAGCTGGTCAACAACGTTGTGCAACGTACGTAGAGACATGTAATTGGGTTCTACTGGCATGGGAGAAAGTGAAAACTACGACAATAATCAATGGCTTCAGAAAGTGTGGGATAATTCCCGAATCGGCTAGCTATATCAGTTCTTTGGACAATGACTCAGCTGCATCCGATACCACTGACGCCAATGAGGATCAATTAGCATCAGTTATGGAGTTATTCCGCGATGACGACAGTGAATTTGATTCAAGTTTCGATGGATTTGAAGTCGAAACTAATGACGATGAAAATGAAGATGAATAGAACAATATGGTACATTGATTTTTGATCAAGTCAAACACTATTTAGTAACAGTTTATTATATTGTGTTTAATAAAATTTTTAAATATATGGTAGAACTGATTTTCATATTTAAGTCCTATATTGAACAAATTCTTGTCTCGTTTTCGAACTATTTAGTCTTGTCTTGTTTTCGAATGCACCCACCAAAGATACTGAAAATTTAAGTATCTTTGAACCCAACCGGATGTATAGGTAATATAGCCGCCGTAGTTTTTGCTGTGATAATTAGTAACAATGAACAAAACTATTTAAACATACTATATTATATAAATTTAAAACATTTACTCCTGCTAAACTTAGATCTGCAATAATTATACAAAACATTGAAACAAAAGGATTTGAAATTTGAAGTGGCCTGCATTGGATTGGTACACATGGTAATTACTGAACACTTACCCAATTATTTTTACAACTAGGAATGAAAATCGTGAAACGTGAATATCGACCGCAATAATCGTCCTTCAATATCACACACTGTACCGTTCGTTCGTGTTAAAAAATACTTAGATAAGACGCCCATTAATATAAGACGCACCCTGGGTGCGGGGTAAGTAAAATTTTGTATAAGATGCGTCTTATATACACGAAAATACGGTGTGTGTGTGTGTGTGTGTGTATGTATATATATATATATATATATATATATATATATATATATATATATATATATATATATATATATATATATATATATATATACATATATATATATATATAGATATATATAGATAGAGAGATACTGGGGGGGAGGGGAAGATATAGATAAATATTGACTAGAAATGTGACTGTCTTTTATGGCATCATTTACATATTATGACTATTTTAAGTGTTAAGAGTTACCATCATCAACAGTGCTAAATTACCATCATCAGCACTGTAAAGAGTTACCATCATCAACAGTGCTACGTTACCGCCATCAACAGTGTAAAGAGTTACCATCACCAACAGTGTTAAGAGTTACCATCACCAACAGTGTTAAGAGTTATCATCAACAGTGTTAAGAGTTATCATCATTAACAGTGTTAATAGTTACCATCATCAACAATGTTAAGAATTACCATCATCAACAGTGTTAAGAGTTACCATCATCAACAGTGTTAACAGTTACCATCGTCAACAGTGTTAACAGTTACCATCAGCAACAGTGTCAAGAGTTACCATCATCAACAGTGTTAAGAGTTACCATCATCAACAGTGTTAACAGTTACCATCGTCAACAGTGTTAACAGTTACCATCAGCAACAGTGTCAAGAGTTACCATCATCAACAGTGTTAACAGTTACCATCATTAACAGTGTTAAGAGTTACCATTGTCATCAGTGTTAAGAGTTACCATCATCAACAGTGTTAAGAGTTACCATTGTCAACAGTGTTAAGAGTTACCATAATCAACAGTGTTAAGAGTTACCATTATCAACAGTATTAAGAGTTACCATCGTCAACAGTGTTAAGAGTTACCATTGTCAACAGTGTTAACATTTATCTTCATTAATAGTGTTAACAGTTGCCTTCATCAGCAGTGTTAACATTTACTGTCATCATCATTGTTAACATTTTTTATTATTAGGAGAATACCGTACATACTTGCGTATAAGCCCGTTGGTGTATAAGCCAACCCCCCCCCAAAAAAAAACAAAACTGAACAGGTATAAACACTAAAAAGTGCATGACCCACGTATAAGCTGACACACAACTCTGAGACATCACAAGATGCACACAGTAAGTTCTAAATGCATTTATTTAGGCCTGTTTATGTTAACAAAAATTACACATATACTTATCTTGGGGTTGGCATGTAAGATTATTAACAGGAAATGGTATAAACTTGTTTGAAAAGTAATTTAATTTTCTGTTTTTTATTCTTTCTGCCTAATTTAGATTTGTGTATAATTTCATCAAACGATGACAAGAACTGAGCAGTCATGAGCTGCTGTAACACTACATCTCCCTTTTGACTCAGTTATTGTTTTTTTATGCATTATTGCATTGGACATTTTATATCATGGACCAGTAATTACTTTTCTATTTTGCCTTGAAATTGTAAATACATAACTCATTAAAATGGGATCTCAGTATGACAACACAACGAACGACAATATGGTTTGATTCAATGCTCGCAATTAGGCTACTGAGCGTATTTATGTAATGGCGCCACCACATGTACATTGTAGGTTTGAACACGCACTAAATGAAGTACATTCCACTGAATGAAGTACATCCCTTGGAGTTGAATCATGGCCCCACTGCATTAAACTTTAATGATATCTCCAAAATACAATAATGAAGTTTCAGAAATAATGCTTCAAAAATTATACTAATATTGTAAAAGCTGAGTTGTAGTTTGCTTTCATGTAAGTGACCTTACACCAACTCTTACAACAAGAGAAAAAAACCTCACGATTTTTGGGGTCGCTCCACACCTACCTCTTGCTTTCATAATATCTCCTGATTTTTGCAGAGAACTCCCTATTATTACATTATGTCTTAGATTTTTATTTCTCCTTAAAAAAGAAAAGTCCTACATAAATAGATATATCGTATGCAATCCATGGAAGCCATGTTCTCTTGTATCATCTGTAAATATTGTTATGACAAAATAATTACTAGATAGTATTCGCTTCTTCACTAAATAGAATGTTATGTTACATTATTCACATAAATTTATGATTTGTTTCCTCTACAACAATACAAAAATCAAAAAGTAAACCAGAACAAAAAATAAACCACAACAATAAAATTGATGACCAATACTGTAATTTCAGTCCTAAGAATTATCACTATGAATACTGTAACTCCATTTGCTATAGCACCATTCCCACCAAAGAAACTTACATGAGTGAACACCTGGCATTTTATACCATATATATATATATATATATATATATATATATATATATATATATATATATATATATATACGAATATTAATTACCATTGCTAAATTAAAAGAAGGAATGAAAAGACACACCATGCTGCATATGTGTCACAAAAAAATAATTCAGAATACATATGTTTTATAGTAAACAGTACTAAATGCCTTACAAGCTGTATCATCTAGAAGGACTTCATTCCCTAGGCATACAAAGGGAAATGGTGACTTCTAATCACTGGTGTCACATCAGTGACATCACATCATTCTCTGCCACAATTTTTTAGCTGGCCAACTTCTTTCTTATTCTCTTTAATATGTTCTGACATCATGGAGATGATATTGGACACAACAAAGACATTTCCAGGCCAACCAGGCCTAACACTAACCTCTCATTTTTTAAAAAGTCTTTGATGTGACTCAGCCAAGGTTTGAACCCACATCCTCCTGCATCTGAGGTGGAGACTCAAACCACTTAGGCCACTGGGGCAGTTCATTCACAGATATTATCTGAATCATACAGAAAACATCCACAACAGCTGGACCAGGCATTATCTGCCTCTCAATTCTGAAGACGTACATAACACCACAAACTCTAGCCACTTAGTTAAAGGGATTTATAAAAACTGTAGACTGACCTCTCAGGAGCAGGCATTTCCTATCACCTCAGCCAGTTTGTATTGGCCAATTTTGTTGGATTTGCCAGGAAGGAATTAAAGAGTGAGACCATAATCAAATGCAGAATCCCATTCTTGAAGGCACAACCTTAGACCAAGGCTTCAAAATGCCATTCTTGCTTGGCCCAGAAACTTTTCATAGTGAGACATCAATCAATGCAGAATCCAACAGGGATCTCCTGTGCATGTTTATAAAAAAAATTGTCACATGTTATGCTAAACTAGCATTAGGAAAAGTTCATCCTTTTAGTAGATCAATTGTACTCCTTCTGGATGACACGGGCAGTAGTAGGATGCTCATCATCTCCTCCTATTACCTATTCTCCTGATGTAATGTGATCAGGTAATGTGTTTGAGGGAGAAGGCAAATTTTTTTTAGTAATTGTATTTCTCCTATAATATTTACCTGATCACATTGCAGATAATCTCTCCCAACTTTCCCCACAATGCAAGCACCGTTTAAGGTGTCACTCAAGGATAAACTGGTTTAAACCAGGCATAACAGTAACCACCTAGCAGGAAGAAAGGGGAGCTAATCTAATGTAATGGCTCCAGGTTAGGAGAAACATAATTTACTGAAGAAAGTGCTTTCTCCCAGCTGGTTTAGAAAGAATAATGCCAAAGTTGTAAATACAGCCATTTAAGTGATTTTAGAACTTTATAAGCTTTCTCTCCACTTTGTGGGGAAGTGGTGTAATCATGAGTATGTATTTGTTAATGTTTGAACAGTATACAGTCTTGAACACCTTTCTTGATCATTTTTGTAGTTTAGTCAAGAATTCTATACACAGATATGCTTAAAAGTATTTGCTTAACGGCCAACATTTGTCCCCTCAGTTTTGAAACATCAGTGTGAAAAATTTGACTCGGACTCTTGACTCCATATTTGATACTTTCATATCAGTAAATTGTCTTATTTTTATATAGAGAACCTAATTTTATGCCAGTTGTGAGTTATACTAATTCTACCTATGACTTTTTAATGTTAATGAAAATGAAGTTTTCATAATTTAAGTCTGTGTTTAGATATTATGCTTAACAAATATTGTGATATTGGTGTCAGACAGGGTTGGAGAGGACTGGGGTGGATTAAAGAAAACTTTGGTAAAAGCTCAAAGAGAAGTTTTGAATGTTTTCATTTTGTGTGTGTTATAATTCTAGTTTTCAGTACAAGTTTCAATTGAACTCTCGTTATTAGATGGGTCCAGGCAGAACATTACTTCAAAGATGCACTTGCGAAAATCCAGGCATTCAATAAGGAAGTGATGGTGGAGAAGTGGGAGCCCTTGCTGAACAACCTAGGACATACATGCCGTAAATTGAAGTAAGTATTTGAGGATCATTTGCTTTCATTAAATATGACATTTATGAAATGAGTTAAATAATACTGCATATTGTTTGTGGCTTCAAATCAGTGTCCTTTATTATGATTGACTATTTTTCATGGGGTTCTGATTTTGTTGCTAGAAACCACTGATTTAAAGACCCAGCAAACAATGAGTCTTTTTGAATCCCAAATTTAAACACCAACAAAAAGGTAATGTTTCATAAAACCACGAAAATGTATGCCCACAGAATTAAATGAATTAACAGTATTTCATGTCACAAGTTGTACCAAATATTTTGTACAAGCATATTGTAAGTTTCATCAAATTTAGAGAATAAGCTCTGGAAAAAAGTTCTTTCTTGAGTAGTTTTACAAATCTAAATCTTAGCTATGTAACAGAAATAAGTGAAACAGCAGATTTAGTGAAATCAACAAACAATTTATTTATATAAAGTTACAAAGTGAAAATTTAATAGATGCTTACAGTATTGTGAATTTAATTCCAAATAATTCTAAATGTCCTATCACAAGTCCAAATGTATAGAAATGTTCCGGATGAATTCCAATCATCTCGAGTGCTCTGATGTACCACAGTGAAACAATCCAGAATGACTTTAGGTGAGTTATCAATTTAGTCTCAAAGGTCATCGAGCACTTTGTAATTCTGTTGAATAATTTATATATAAAATTCCTCTCAAATTATATCTGTCTGCATGAGTTCGAGTCTCGGATTTAGCCAGTGTGGGTATGTGAGAAAGCTTGTCAGTAGTTTCTCGTGGGTTGGTGGTTCTTTCTGGGGTTTTCCTGGGTTCTTCTTCCACCATTAATACTGGCCGCCATGTATAGCCTATCGTATGCTGAAAAATGGCGTTAAACCCTACAACAACAAAAAATATCTGAACACAACTACAAACTCTGATCATAGATTCCCAAAGACTGATATCAAACAGGAGTGAATATGTGTTCACCAAACCTCCTTTATTTACATCCTACTTTATTCAAGTTGCAATAGAATGTTCTGCAAAACTAATAATTTCCATAAAAAAATTCAATAACCTTTGAACTCAGATTCTAGTGAACATCTTGTTTATTAGTTAAAATCAAGATAAACATCATGTAAGCAAGAACTTGATTTACATCCTTCAATCCCAATCATGACAAAAGTCAAGCACACAGTATAAATTCAATATACATAACATTAGTAAAATATGATATTTTTGTTGTTCTATTAAGTTTACTCTGAGTCAGATTCTGAAATCATTCTGTACAACCCAAGTAACTAGCAGGCTTTATCATGTTTTGTACTTATTTGGTGGTATTTTTACAGTGTGACATGGCATTAACCTAAAAAAAATTGTTATGCCTTCCAGTACAACATTATGATTTCCATCCTACTATCTGTTACCAATTTTGTTTCTGCACAATAATTCAAGATGTCCACTGTCTACAATTACTAAGTTCAAGCTTGACTCACATAGTTTTCTGCAAAAATTGTATGGAATTGTGGACACTGTTTAACTTAGAATCATGCCCTTTAGTTGCACAATATTGGTGGGGGCATTCATAGTATATGGACACATTTCTAGTTTCTCCAGTATTTCAGGAAGTATGAGGAAGCTCTTGAGTATCATCAGCAGTCACTTGTGTTAGAACCTCAGAATCCCTCCACATATTCTGCCATTGGCTTTGTCCATGCACTGATGGGGGACAATGTCAAAGCAGTTGACTACTTCCACAAGGTAGGGTGTCTCTTTTTGCAATCACTTCTGCATCTATAGCCGATATAGTAAATTTGAAATGCATTAAAATTACTTTTTTTGGTTTGGTTTAAGAACTATAACTTCACATCATCTTGTCCAAGATATGGTCTCCTGTGATACAAGAATTTATGAAAATAAGTCCTTTATTAACAGGAATTCAAGAGCCAATGTATAAATATCCTTACAAATCTTGGTATTTACTGAATCATGTCACAGAAAGGAACCTGCTTTTGATCTGGAAAAATGTTACGGGTCCATGTCAGGGTAAATACAATGTTTTGACTTCATTTATAAATCTAAATTGTGTTCATTTTTTCATGATTGTTTTTTTAATTAGTGACAACTGATTTTGACACTATTTCAATCATTGGATCTTAGGTAAGTTCACTGTAATCCTATTTGATACATGGGAAGACGTTCCTACAAAGATGGGTATTTTTTTTTCAGAGTTATATTACTTTCATCATCATTTGCTCTATCAAATTTTATCTTCAGAGCTTTATTGAAGTTCCATTTCAAACCATTGTAACTCATATAAATTCATTTCATTTCAGGCCTTATCTATACGAAGGGATGATGCTTTCTCCACAACAATGCTGGGAAATGTGATAGAAGCTCTAATGACAGAGTTATCTCCCTGTAAAGGTGCACCAAAACTTACCATATACATACATACACACCATACCTTTATAAGATTGTCTTTGTCGAGGAAAATTTATTGAGGAGAAATGTATAATAAAGCATAGTGCAGCAAATTCAGAGAAACTGTCCGAACACTATTGAGATCAGTGGATCTTTTATTTAAAGCAGATAAAGGAAACATACATATATATATATATATATATATATATATATATATATATATATATATATATATACACAGATAATACTATCATACAGGTTAGAGAATTTTTAATTTGTACTCTACAGAGATTCGAACCCAGGTCAACAGGTAAACAGCACAACTCGCCTTGCCTGAACACGAGAGCTCATATTCCCTCATGACTAAGCACACATCACCAAATAAATGATGTTACTTAATCAGTGTTATATGCACTCGAACCTCTGTCTGCGTGGGTTCGAGTCTAGGATTCGGCCAATGTGGGTATGTGAGAAAGCTTGCCAGTAGCTTCTCGTGGGTCGGTGGTTCTTCCCGGGTTCTTCCTCCACCATTAATACTGGCCGCCATGCATAGCCTATCGTGTGCTGAAAAAATGGCGTTAAACCCCACAACAAAACAACAACAATATGCACTCAATCTAGTAATTAATTCTCATGTATCTACACAGTAATTCCAGATTCCTATGAAAGAAATCAAGGTATATAGAATTAATTATAGAGAATTATAAATGTACACCAGACAGAACGGAAAGTGCTATCCCTGGATTCCTATAGAAGAATGCTTGATAATTGTAGGCAGAATATATCTGTCTGGTGTATGTATATAGCTCACTTGATCCATGTAGAAAAGTGACAACAATAAGATGAATATAAGTTGTGTAATTATATCATCAGGATATATTACACTGGTCAACAGTGAAATCATTACTGACTTGAAAAGGCCCTAATCTGTAGTATTTTGGTGTGCCGAACACGAATATAACCGTGAAAAATTTGTATTGGCTCTCGTTTTGAAGATATTCATATACCTCATTTTCTATGTTTCACTGTGTAAATTTCTCCAGTAGGACTGCAGCAACATCCGGAATAATGATGTAACATTGCATAATACCATCATGCTCACATCATCCACAGTTGATTGCATCATTTTCTGATGCAATGCAATACTAATGCCATGCGGCTGCTGAAGTAAGTTGACGTCAGCAGTGTACTATACATGTGTAGGCCTATTATACTAATGCCAGGCGGCTGCTGAAGCTGACGTAAGCAGTGTACTATATAAAGCCCAATCAGATAGGTTCAGCATTTAAAATATTTTAGACGTTGTGCGAGACAGTTCAAGCTACTGTTACATAAAACTTATTATTTTATCCATTTACGTACAATAAAGAACAGTAATGCCTCGAAAGTGTGTTAATACCGCGGACAATTTTTGCTATATTTGTGGGGAAGTGACATTTGCCAACCAGAAGAAAAGTATCAATTCTCAAGTGAAGAAGGCATATCATCTTTACTTCGGATGCAAGGTTGGTGACCAAGACAAGCCTTGGGCTCCGCATATATGCTGTGCTACATGTACAACACAGCTTTCACAGTGGTTGAATTGCAAAAGGTCATCAATGCCGTTTGCAGTCCCAATGGTGTGGAGAGAGCCAAGCAACCACCTAAATGACTGTTACTTCTGCTTGGTTCCTCCTCTTTCCGGCGGAATAACGAAGCGAAAGAAGTCGAGAATAGTCTACCCAAACATTCTGTCTGCATTGAGACCAGTTCCACATGGTGAGGGACTTCCTATTCCAGAACCTCCAGCAGAATATTCTCTTGATTCATCTGACGAAGACAAAGGTGAGTCGACCTGTTCTTCTCCTGGTCCATCAGCATGCAGTGATCCAGATTTTCACTGTGGTGCATCATCAACCCCACACAGAATAACACAGGAAGAACTAAATGACCTGATTCGTGATTTGGACTTATCAAAGAACAAGGCAGAATTGCTAGGATCAAGACTCCAACAATGGAATCTTCTAGAAGAAGATGTCACAATTACTGCATATCGAAAGCGCCACCAGCAATTGGAGCCTTTCTTCAGAAAGGAAAGTAATCTGATATTCTGTTCCGATATTGAGGGCCTCATGAATGCTTTAAAAATCACTCATGACCCACAAGAATGGAGACTATTTGTGGACTCTTCGAAACTGAGTCTCAAGGCTGTGCTTTTGCACAATGGAAACATTCTTCCATCTATTCCAGTAGCGTATGCTGTCCACATGAAAGAGACATACGATAACTTAAGGCAGCTACTGAATTCCATTGAGTATAACAAGTACAGCTGGCACCTCTGTGGTGATTTGAAGGTAGTTGCCCTTTTAATGGGACTGCAGCAAGGATATACAAAATACATGTGTTTCTTATGCGAGTGGGATAGCCGAGCAAGGGAAATGCACTACATGAGGAAGGAATGGACTCACAGGCAGAATGTAGCCATTGGAGAGAAGAATATCCAACACCCAGCTCTGGTTGAGGCTCAGAAAATCTTGCTACCACCCCTTCACATCAAACTAGGTTTGATGAAGAACTTCGTGAAAGCCATTGACCGGACTTTGCCAGCATTCCGATACCTGCATGAAAAATTCCCTCGACTCAGCGAAGCAAAGATTAAAGAGGGAGTTTTTGTGGGTCCTCAGATTCGAGAGCTTTTCAAAGATGACCGGTTCAACAACTTGCTGGAAGGTGACGCGAAACAAGCATGGAATGCTTTTCGCCTAGTTTCTACAAACTTCCTCGGAAATATTAGGGCAGAAAACTATAAGGAACTAGTAGAAGACATGTTGATGAAGTATAAGAAACTTGGCTGCAATATGTCTCTAAAGATTCACTTCCTTCATTCCCATTTGGATTTCTTTCCTAGCAACTGTGGTATTGTTAGTGATGAACACGGCGAACGTTTTCATCAAGATATCGCAACAATGGAACAAAGATACCAGGGAAAATGGTCCACTACAATGCTGGCTGACTACTGCTGGACACTCCTCAGAGATGCTCCCGAACAGCTGTACAAGAGACAGGCGAAGAAATCTAAGATGTAGTCAATGACTTGATTTTTTATAGGTAGGCTATTACAGTTGACCTTTTACTATTGGAATGCATTTCGTTATGTAAACATTAATTTCTTGCAGATTACAAAAAAACTAGAGCCAATTTTGCAATTTGACTGTCATATTCGTGTTCAGCACATAAAAATTGATAAGAATTGACTAATTTTATTTCAGTAACATGACTTTTGTAAAAATTTGTTGTCCAGTGTTAGAGGAGCAACCAAACTAGCTGTTGAGTTGGAAATAAAAAAGATCTTTTTTTGATAACAGGGAAGCAAGATGTTTTATAACCATGAACTGATATTACAATTTTCACAATCTCCACCATGGTCATTATTGTAACATATTTCACTGGCAACTAGTGCTTTGAATTTTCTCTTTACCAGTTTTTGTGAAGGTTATTGTTACAAACCATGCATTTAAAGATGCAATGAACAATTATTATTCTGTGGAAACAAGAGGATTCATTGCATGATCCATAAAAATAAGAAGCAATAAAAAACTTATCAAATAAATAAATTCAATATTTTTACTACATGAAGAATATATCACTTTAATATAAAAACAGTATGATAAACAAACTGGAATTTACAAGAAATTCTCATCGGAGCATAAATTAAAAGCATTGTACAGAGAGGTCTACCGTGTGAGCCAAGAGCCACTGCCAAAGCATAGCCAGGTTTGGTCTGTTGTATGATTGGCAGTAATTGCAACTCAGTTCATACTGGAGTTTTGTTGTATGATTGGCAGTAATTGCAACTCAGTTCATACTTGAGTCTGTTGTATGATTGGCAGTAATTGCAACTCAGTTCATACTGGAGTCTTTTGTATGATTGGCAGTAATTGCAACTCAGTTCCTACTTTAGTCTGTTGTATGATTACCAGTAATTGCTACTCAGTTCTTCCTTGAGTCTGTTGTACAATTGGCAGTAATTGCAATTCATTTCCTGGTTTTGTCTTTTGTATGATTAGTAGTAATTGCAACTCAGTTCATACTGGATTTTGTTGTATGATTGGCAGTAATTGCAACTCAGTTCTTCCTGGAGTCTGTTGTATGATTGGCAGCAATTGCAACTGAGTTCATACAGGAGTCTGTTCTGTGATTGACAGTAATTACAGCTCAGTTCATACTTGTCTGTTTTATGATTGGCAGTAATTGCAACTCACTTCAGTCTTGATTCTGTCGTAAATTTAAAATCATTTGAGGTTTAGGGATGAAACTTGGTAAACGTGTCCATGATCACTAAAAGATGTGTCATGTACCTCATTAGGGACCCTCTAATTTAAAAGGTCACGATCAGTTAGTGTTTGTGTTTTTATCACACTGTCTTTTGCATTCAATAACTTTGAAGTTTTTTAACTTAATGCAGCTTGTAACACATGTAATCATTAGCGGATGTGTTGTGTACAACATTGAGGGTCTTATATTCATTGTCACCATCATGGTGCTGTATGTTGAATTTGTATAGTACACTTTCCTTTCCAATCTGTAATGTTGGAGCCCATTGAGATAAAGGATGTAACTTTGTATAACTTTATGTAATCACAAAGGTTTGTTGCATACCAAATTGTTTCAGTCGTCTAACTGTAAGATACATGGATCAAGTTTGGTATACTTTTGTCAATAGAATTGGTGTTGCATTGCACATTTCAGTCTTATCCTCAAGGTCAGTGCCACAGCACAATATTTTTATGGTCACCGATCAATGTTTCTTTTACCCCATTTCAGCATTAAATTTCGTTCTCTGATGCTATTTAAAATGTGGCTTGCAGTGTCTGCCTAATATTTTTACAGCACTGTCTGAAAGGTCATGATGTAAACTTGTATTGCTGCAGCATGTTAGATGGGGACAACAATTCCCTGAATAAGGTTGTTGAAATTAAATATGGTGTTTGTACACAAGTTACATTTTGCCACAGTTCTTCCCCTCTTCTGAACTTTTTTCTATTGCCTTAAGTTTTAAACTTTATCAAGCAACTCTGGTTCAAGTGGGAGTACTTTTGTTACTGCAGTAAATTTTCCTGTACCTAGAATGACCTTCATGGCAAGCATGATTGAGTACTTGTTTATTTGCCTCTACCTGGAACAACCTTCATGTTGCAGAGAATTAGTTAACTGTCTGTGAAGGGATCCTTGTATTGAGTAGTTGTGAGTTTGAATCCCAGCCATGTCATACCAAAGACTTCTAAAAATGGTACTAACAGTAGCCTTGCTAGGCGCTCAGCATTAAGAGGTTAGTGTTAGAACTGGTCAGCCTGGTGTCATGATAATGTGACTGGGTGGGACATCATGCTACATGTCAGTGGCATGATGTCCTATTGCTATACATTACTTTAAACTGCCACACTGCAGACATCTTAGTGTTAAGACTGGAAAATTGTTAAAGCTATGTTAAAAATCTAAATCATACACAATTTGTCTGATTTATGTATATAATAAAACTTGCATGTCTGACCTGCATTATAAGTGGGTCATCATTTTAAGTGGGTCCTCCATTTATTGGGGCACAATTTATCAAACATTTAATTTTTAAATCTGTGATAAATCTGTGTAATTGAAGCATGTTCAACCAAAGATGTATGTAGATTTTCACTATTTTCATGTAGCATATGTATGAAAAGATCATTGACAGCTAAAGTGAAAGTAATGATGATGACACTACAGTCAAGTAATATCTGTATAGTTAAGGGTACATAATTTATTTGAATAATGATAAAGAAAAGTCTTTTGAAAAATGCAGTTGTTTTTAGCTCAACTGGTCATAAGATCTCTTTTGATTGTTGGTAACATATAGAGTTATGGCCCTTGTTTAACTTGACGTTAGGTTTTCAAGTTTTAGCTCCAGGAATGGGTCCTCATAAAGGTAAAGACACACCCAGGAATCATTGCTGACTGCACTTATTAATTCCCCTTAAAGTGTTAAATAAGTGTATGTACTATAAGAATGTGGCTTGGCACTGTTTATGAGTAAAGAATTTGGGTCTAGACTTGAGGGTCAGAGAGACATCAGTTGTTGAATAAAGGTTGTATGAATGACTTCTAGTTTTAAGGTCGAGATGGGTTAGGAAAGCAGCGCCTCAAACAGTTATAGACAATTTAGGAACAGTGTGCTCCAAGATTTTCTTTCCCCTCCTCAGTTTTGATTTATAACTGAATCAGCATTCAAAAGCTGACATATGTCAACTAAGGTGAGTAGTATCAGGCCAACATGGGTCTCTTGCATATTGGTAATTTCCAATACTTTACAATATATTGTAAATTGTACTGCTAGAAATTTTAAAGTTCAGCCAGTCAGAAATCATATAACATTTGCAGATATGCTAGTGGAATTATTGTACTCTTTTGTATTGAAGATGAACCAGACACAGTTCCAGCATTTCCTATTGCAACAAAGATCGACATGTCTTCATCAGTAACAGAAAGTCGACATGAATCTTCATCATTAGAAGATGCCAGTGACATTATCAAGGAAGTTGAAATGGAGGGTGCAGACTGAAAAGTATTAAGGAAACTCCAAAGTTATTTTACACTAACATTATAAAGGAAGTAAAAATGGAGGCTACAAACTGAAAACCATTAAGGGAGTGACATTATAAATGGAGGGTATGAACTGAAAAAACATTAAGGGAACTCAGAAGATATTTTCTTACCAGTTCATATTGAATATTAGCATATACTGCATGTCAGGTAGGATCAGCATATCATATTTATAATATAAAATGACATTTGCTAAAACCATTTAGAAAAATACGAGTCACTTTATTGCTTTATGCCTTGACAGTATTTTTTAGAGGAAAAGACAGACATTTTTGCAAAACCCAGGTGTTGATTGCAAAGAAAGATAATTGTAGGTGCAATGAAAATTAAATTTAGAGTGATTGATATAAGTTAAAATTGATATAAGTTAAAAGGAATTAAAATAGGACTGTAAAAAATTTTAAATTGTGTGCTATTGATTTCTTGAACATTCTAAAAGCACAGATAAACACAGTTTGTTCAGAATTTTGGGCAGGAGCATATATTCAAAGAATCTGTATTTACTTGCAGAGTTTTAAAGTTTGGGAAAGGCTTACCTTGAAGCATGGTCTTTTATCAGAGAAATCTGATCTAATTGAACTTATTGCATTATGCATTTTCAGTGACATTCACAGCAGTATTTGTATAATATCTCTGGATTCAACATCCGGGAATTACATGTTTATTAATAAAACAGAATTAATGGTGTAAATGAAGGGTTAGGTTGGACAACAGCTTCTTATTCTAGAGAGTTCTTTGATTCTAACATTATTACAGTAACAAGTAGATGATTTACAGTGTTTCTTCTTGGACCAGCTCTTGTGGGATTTAAACAAAATAGACAATAAGTCCAAAAACAGAAAGGAGATTTAAACCCCTAATGCTTCCAATTATGTGCACAAATTCATTTATGTTAAATCATCTGCATAATACTAAATGTGAAAAGATATTGGCCCTAAACATTGTTGGGTTACATTAAAACAGCTAATATTGATGTTTCATCAAATTATAAGCAATATAATTTTTTCTTTGAACTGAGAAATCCGTCAGTTTTTCACATGCGTGCAAATTAATCTGATGTTGATCGGTGACCTCCATGGGTCAGCCAATTTCAGTCAAAAGCAGGAGTAAGGATTTGACAACATCACCATTGTAAGGCATCAGTACCATGCTATGTTTGATATGGTAGGTGATACTTATGTGATATGCTATTCTCATTTTGCATTTGATATGCAGTACTTGGCCTAGCATTTATGAGTATGTTTTTTCTATAAAGGCACAACTGATGCACATTATTTTTTTACAAGTTTGTGTCATATGCTTAGCAATTAACGTGGAAATCTGCAACAGCAGAATTTGTCTTCAGTCCAAGCTCACCCTTCAAAGCATTCCAGCACTCCAGTTGATCACCAATATTCACCTGATTATTTTTTTCTTTTCTAATGCATGCTTTTTCATCTCAGTTCAACTGAAAAATAACATGCCTGCCTCTTCTCTAATCAGTTTGTCTGCCACATGTGAATCTTGTTGTTATTAGATTAGTCATCAACGGAGTTTGTAAAATGTATCACATCACTACCTTTGGAGCACTCCTGAAAAAGAATGGAATTACAAGTGACATCAGTGACCAAATTAAGGGTGGCACCTACTAATTCTTAACTGAATATTTGAATGTTGTTTAAACCTAACATCTTGATTATTTGAAAGAACAGTTGATATCAGATAGCTTTTTTAACCAATCATTTTCTTCCTTCCAAGCCTTAGTTAGATTGGAATAATGGTAACATTTATGAAAACAGCAGCATTGGGGCTTTAATTTAGCCTAAGTGTTGCAAAAAACTGAGCAAGGCTCATCAGATTTGTTTTTTTTTTACCTTGATGCTTAAGCCAATCATTAACTGTCCAAATTGCTCAGTGACTGTTTTTATTGAAAATTTACAAAATCCATCAAGTGATTTTTTTTATTGCATTGGTCATTATGCTTGAACTATTTTCTCACATTTTCCTTATCCCATATATAGCAAAGTTTGGGATCATTTGGAAATAATTGCTTACTCAAGATATCCCATAATATTTCTTATTTGAGATTAAGAGCTTAAGAATAAACTCGGTATATTACCAGATTGTAACATTCTCTATAAAAAAAATATGAAACAGAGTCGAGTAACATTGAGTTCTATTACACTCCTGTTTTATTAACATGTTTTGCTAAAAGAAAAATGTATAGTGTCTACAATTTTCATAAGCTTGTGCTTCCAGTCGCACCATATGACCTTGATGAAGTTCCATTTATCATTTGCTAAAGCTGTGAAGTATTGTTAGTTGTTAGGAGGTAGAAATGGAATGACTGTTAACTGATTTCGTTACTCCAGTATAACACTAAATCATGAATGTTATAGAAATGACTACTGTATTTACAGTATATGTTGGGACACCGAATTTCTTGGGACACCTATACATTATTTTTTATAGTAATTCTTTTGTGCACTGTATGTTCTGAGACAGCATTTTTTCAAGTCATAAGTTGTGGGACACCATTAAAATCATTCAAAAATTACATGTCAAAAATGCACTCAAACGTAAATTTTATTAAAGAAACTTTTTTTAAAAAAAAAAACACTGGGTGTTGTTTGATTACACTTTTCTTCCTAGATGCAAATTTGCTAAGAACAAGACCTCAGGTAAGAATAAATTGTTTGTGTATATGAGAACAAGTTCAACTTTTTCAGTTCTAATTTATAAAATAACTTCTGATGAGCACAGTAGAAACTGTACATTGTAATTATGTAAAAATATATTCAGAGAGAGAGATACCAGTTTTGATGGTACAGAGGAATTGATAAACATGCTAATTCCGAAACTGAACATCTTTTATTTACACAGCAGTGATATCTGTCATAATCCAAGTATAGATTTGAATGCTACTAATATATTTAATTTAAATCCTTTAATCTGTCCACATTCTTAATTGCCCACTCATCCTCAGGCTCAAATCCATCAAATTTATCCTCTTTACTGTTGCTGCCATTTTCATCTCATTCAGTATCTCATATGATATTGTCTTCACATTCATTCAAGTTATTGTGAATACCACAAACTTTAAATGATTTTCTGATAGATCTGGCTTGTCCTGAAGCGATTCGACTACTTTCACAATCCAGTTTACAACTATTTGTTTGTCTGCACTCATAACACAAGACTGTTGTCATTTTCCTTGGAAAGGCCCTCTGCTTTACGAATAAAATTTGTCCAGCTTTTCCTCATGTCAGACTTGATGGGTTTATTAACACTGACGTCTAGTGTCTGCAGCTTGGAGGTACATCCATTCAGAATAACTGCAGGCACTGTGTTACCCCTTATCAAAGCCTTTTTTTAATTATAGAGTATCTGTAATACGTGCCTAGAATAAATCCATCACCAAAACAGATAATTCCTTTCCTGTATACTTCCTGTGTTGGCTTGCTTTGTAATAAATTAACCTTTGTATTTGATATCCTTCTGGTAAGTTCAAAGAATGAATTTATAGCTGTTACAAGGTGTGTTTATTCAACACCTGGGTTTATATTTGCCATCTGTCATTGTAATTGATACTAACAGGCATTGAGTTTTGCAGTGCAAATAATATACACATCGGTGTTAATTATTTGTATGTGTCCCAATATATATATATATATATATATATATGGTAAATATGGTACATGAGTAGCAAACAAAGTGGTAAAACCCACATAAACTCAGATGAAAGTCAAACAGATAGTGGAACTTCTGTTGAAGAAGTGGTAAAACCAAAATAAACTCAGAAATCGCTTGAAAGCTGAAACTTCACAAAGACTGATGACTAATGCTGGAGGGACATAAAATTGTAGACTTTGATGTCGCTGGCACTATTGGAGTATTGTTGAAGGCATTACAGAAGTGAATCCTACAGTAAAATAGGTTATTTCAGTCTTTCAGGCTTATAAAAAATAAAAGAGACTTTAAAAAAAGTAGCTAATTGTTTTTTTGAGGTTGGCCTTTTATGATCATACCACTCACCCAGATTTTCCAAGGAAGTGTGTTGACATTGTTTGGTCATGATGGGACATTATTTGCCAGTACTAGACACTATTTCTTTGGGACTACATGTCTCAGAGACTACAGTCTATCATAAGTCATACCTGCACTAGAGACCATATGAATGTTTTAATTTTTTCCTTCATGTAATTTTTTTAACATGGACATTTTTTTGTCTGCATTGGGGTCATATGTGATTTAAAAACAAAAATCAGGTGTTTGTCACTGTTCATGCTTTAGAAGAAACTGCTGCCATCATTGAAAAGCATGAAAGTCCAACTTCGATTTTGCTCTGTCAGCAAAAGTTGACTTAAATGGTTTCCAATTGGACTTATTATGTCTGCAATGATAATACAAGTCAAAAGCATCATTGTTAAGAGTCTCTACATATATTAAAGGACCACCCATCTTCAAAGAACACATTTATCAGTTCCCTGATTCATTTCTTTTTTCTAGTAATAAAAATTTGAATGTTTGCACAAAGTTAATGCATTTTTGTTATTTAAATAAAGTGTTTCCTATTCATTAGCAGTGCACTAGTAAACTTTGACATCTAAGACACCTGAAGTCAACATACTGCTGTTTTTGTGGTGGCTTTATATTCTTACTGGTACTCCTGAGAAAAATGTCCCTAATTGCAAGTTCCAGTACATGATGACTATTTGTGAAATTTGATGAAGTCAAATTATACAATGGGGACAAGCATTATGGAAAGATGGAAGTTTTGGTTTTGTGGTGTTTAGTGCCATTCTTCAGTACATTGTATATTTGGTGGATGAAGAACTTGAGAAGAATCACCAGGAAGTTACTAGCAAGCTTTCTCACATCGTCATGTTGGTTGAGCTGAGACTCCAACTCACATGAACAGATGTGAGATGTATGTTGTTGTTGTTGTAGGGTTTAATGCCATTTTCCAGCACACAATAGGCTATACATGGCAGCCAGTATTAATGGTGGAGGAGGAACCAGGGAAATACCCGGAAAGAACCACCAACCCTCGAGAAGCTACAGGCAAGCTTTCTCACATACCCACATTGGCCGAATCTGAGACTCGAACCTACTCAGACAGAGGTGAGATGGCAGTAATCCGTAACGGAGAGCGCTTTAGACCACTCGGTCACTCGGGGCTCGGTGAGATGTATGAGGGATCAGTAAAGGCAAGTGCCATAGATCTTTTGGCCACCTGCAGGCCCAGAAGAATGGAATGATATATAGATACATATGGATAGTCCTTTCAAATGCACTGCATCCAGCAAGAGATCACATCATGGACTGATTGGGATAAATTTATAGTACTTACAATGGACAGTGCAGAACTAGTTCATAATTAGCCAGGGGTTTTTTAAGTCTTATTAATCATTGTCAAAACAAACAAACAAGAAAAACAATAAACATAAAAGAAAGAATTAAACTCACAAAACATTAAATAGTAAGGTTTTTGAGTTCTTAAGGAAACTAGTTTTTAAGTAGCCTTAGTGTTTATAGCTGTCACCAAGTCTTGAAGACAATTGCAGAAGACAGATATACAAAACAAAACAAGACAAGAAACAGTTGAACATTTTTGTGAGTTCAGCACAGTCATTTGTGTTTATTTTACATCTTGTTCATTTCTTTTGTAATCACCTTCAACAAAACATAATGAGAATCAACACACTTGGGATAGTAAAAACTAAATTTGCACTTTACTTTGAGAGTTGTTTTAAGCATATAAGAAAATTATTTTGGCACACAGTTTTAGCTATTCTGTAGTGTAGAAGTTCCATTTATTGTTTGAAAATGTAAATATTTCTCAGTGTATCAAAAGTAAGGTTATCACAATACTGTTTTTATTGGGTTATACATTGTTTTACTATTAGTCTACACAGTATGAATGCATTACAGAATGTGTGTTTGTGTGAACTAATTCTAATTATTCACATATTATGCATGTTATATATTTACTCATTGTTTGCAATCGTTAGAAAACATTTTCGTCAACAAAGATAAATTATTTGACTTTGCCCATCAAAATCTGCATACTTTATTAACCTTTTTGGATGTTAAAATCTGCATACTGTGCTAGCTACTGGATGTTGAAAACCTTTTATTCCTATCTTTAACTTACAGGGGTAAATAAATAATTGTAAAAAATACTTAATAGTTATGTTTTCACTATGAGAATCCTATTCAACACAAGTTATTGTAATGTTTAAAATAGGAGCAGTTTATTACCAACATTACAATTCTGAATCTGGAAAATAATTGCTTAGCTGCTACATTATGTTATTTATTCAGTGTTAACTCTCACACATTATAAAAATATTGATATTATTATACAGTATACCCATTGTGTGACTTGTACTGCAAATACATGATGCATGCTGATCCAGTAATTTCCCTATATCTTGGACATTCTCAAGCACTTGTAGGACCCAGTAAGTTTGTCATTGCATATTATATCACAGCAGGTCTGTTGTAACTCAATGGCACATAAAATGTCATCCTTTGTATTTATGTATGATTTAGTCATAAATTTAAAATGGAACAATATTTCTCTTCAGTCATCTTATTATTCACTTTAATTTTGCAAGATACAATTTAAATGCAGTGTATCATTTAATGAATGAGGGTATTTGATAAATAAATTGGTGTTTGTATTGTTGGATATTTGTATATTGCCAGATATACATCATTCCAACAAAGGAGCAATCGTATTGTAGCTTAAATGAAAACAGAAGGACTGTATGATTAGGTCTTGCAAACAGCAGTCATTAATGCAACTTTGACTGCTAACGTTTGCATATTTTTTTAATTTTTGAAAGTGTTGTTCAAATGCAGAGATGTTGGCTACATTCAGAATACCAAAATATTTCATCAATCATGTTACACAAACACATTAAAGTTAGTAATTACTTTCTGCTACCTCCTGAATCCAACCCTCCTATAGACGTGAAAGCATCATTTTACATACATACATACATATACATACATACATACATACATATGACCAATATATATACATATATACATATATATATATATGACCGACAATGGGAAGCAACTGTTTTCAAGTTTACTTGCGTGGTCAACAGGCCTCCTTGGAATTTATTGGATTAAATCTGCCTTCACCCCTCAAGGGCAGAGAAGAGGAAGCCGAATCTATTTCTTCCAGTTATTAAGCCTGCACCTTACCACGATACAGGGAAAGCTTTATGTATACAGAATTTCTCCTCGCATCCCCTCCCCCTCAATTGCCAAATACCGAAGCTTCCTCCCCACCATTGCACCTGCGGAGACAATCCATCCACCGATGATAGAGATTTGGAAGAATGCATGCTCAATATTATCAATAACTAGAGTGTCGAACAACGCAAACGCCTATTTAGTCTTTATATATTTTGGGCAACCTTCTGGGTGCAAGTCATGCCTTCCCCCCTTGTTTGTGTTCGATGATAACAAAGGAAGTTTGGGGGTGTATTTAGACTTTTCCGGCCGACCCGGACAAAGTTTCCTATCACAATACCAATATCTCTGCCGTGGACCTAACTGTCCAGCCGTCTGAATATCGATATATGAATCGTCGACGACGACATCATATTGTGAATGTATGGGTCAGGCCAACCAGATACCGGTCGTCCAGCCAGCCGATCCGGTTTTATCCATGCTGTACGCATTCTGCGATCCGGTTACCCGGCCGACCTAGCTGACCGCATATTCAGCCGGCCGCATAGTTTCAACTGACCGTAGCGGCCGGTACGTATACCAATATTGTCTCATCACAGTCCTCCACGTCAGTGGCGGACAAAGCTTACTAAGTGAGAGCTTCCGTCAATATTGAATAGACGGACGGACATCAGTCATTCAGATTTCAACTGCAATATTCTAAGATAGCTGAAATTTCTGGTCTTTTTTGCTGACAAAATATGCGATCCAGATACTGGCCCTTTTTTTTTCTCGGCCAGTCAGCTTCCAGCAGCTTTTTCACCTAATTGATATCAGACGGATACATATATTTATCACATAGAAGTTTCTGCAATGTATAAGGATATTACGGCCGTTAATATGTCCTTTCCATATTTGTATAAGGTGGACAGACACGTTTTCACTGCTACTTCGAAATTGGTTAGGAATTTTGTTTAGATTTCACCTCTTCTCGATTTGGCTTATCTGGCCATTTATTGCTTGGGGAAAATTCAGGAAATGAAGATGCATGGGATGATTTAAGCATCATGTTCGAAGAGATGAATAGGGCAGCACACCACACGATGGGAAATGCTCTGACCACTAACTGCAATTTAGACCTAGTTAGAAAAGACATTTTGCGGTCATCGTTGCTCAAAGAAAACCACGCTGCAGCCGTTCGCGTTTTCTCTTTTGGCTCACCACTCGTGCTTTGGGGCCGAAACTGCACTTTCCATCCTCAGGCCATAACCTCTTCAAGACGAGACCTGTCTCAGAGAATGGACGATAAACGCCAGCGTAATTAAATAGAGGTTATTCTTAGGCTAGACCCTAAAGAGACACAGAATCAGTAGACCCCCATTCCATTTTTTTTTTTTGGAATAGAAAGAAAAATTAAATATTTCTTTTTATTTTCCAGTGATATGCTGAAATATCTGACATTTTCAACGGTAAAATTAAGTCTTTGTGATGTGTATATGAAAGCGACGCAATTTTTACGATCACATAAAAATGGTGAGGTCTGAGGTTAATTGCTGGTGCAGTAACGATTTCAATAACTCGCATTAATTCAGCTGATTGGCTTCCTAAGAAGTCTAGGCAAATATATTTTGCATGCAAAAATGACAACTTCACCGATTAAAATCAATGATTGATCTGTTATGACGAACCAATCATCGATCATTAATTTCAACCAATTCCCAATACTACTCATTATACCTGTAATATCTTGTATCCCTTTTCACCTATACTTGTGAAAATTAGTATAATACTACACCTCGGGGAGTGTAACCATACCAAAAGTTCGTTGCCGTGACCTAATTTTTACTTAAATCATTCCAGTATTCCAGTCACTACACCCGCAATATATTGGAACCTATTTTACTTACACGTGAAAAGTGACATTTACATGTATCTCAAGGAAAGTGGCATAATATTCACAATAGAGTGGAATTAGTCCTTCAAGTCATGTGTATGTTACAATCTCTGTATCTTTCACCCTGTTATATGCTATGAAACTTTGTTTCGATCCTACACTGATCGAACTTTGTTTCGATCCTAAATTGATGAAACTTTGTTGATAATATATTGCAGTAATATTTCATTTCCTCCAACAGGTGACTTAGTCGTTGGCTTTGATTTGCAACCAGCGGATAACGGGTTTAAATCTATTCAGGACCAGTCTGATTCTGCTCTCATAATGTACTTCTTGGAAAGTTTCTCAACTCCCATTGTCTCGGCATCAAGTCCATTGTACTCAGGACCGGATCACCACAACCCTGAATAAGAAAGAAAACACGTTCACACAAACGTACAAGTCGCTTGAAGTTTGACCATCGTTTCGTTTTTGCGCACGTTTATTGGGTGTTATGCACGCTTTGAATAAACAAACACATAGACGTTTGCTTTGGTGTCCTTTCGAGGAAAGTCGGGGTCCTTTTGAAATTTTGGAAACACCCCAACGCTTGACCTGATCCGGCCCTGCTACTAGTTTGTATATTGTTGGCTACTCAGTAGAATATACTTATGTTGACGAGGGGGATCGTGATTATGAGTTAACACCTTACAACTAATAAATCTTACAGTGCTAAGATATCGTGAGCACCGGCATTCTACAAGCACTGCTCTGATCAGTCTAATATAGACGGATGTGTAAGTCTGTTTTTATGTAATTCTTGCAAGATTTGCCAAGTGTTTTGTATGAGTTGTTTCCGTTTTACTATGGAAACTGTCAAAACTAACATCAAAAGCTTATAATTAAATGCATTTTAACGCTCTTTGTGTCAAACACGCGTATTCAAAGGACATGCAACGGTGCTCCTTAATGTACATTAGCAATTTTTTTTTAAATTGGAATTTATGACGGCATCTTTTAGACGTGTATAGTGTATGCTGGAAGCCTGCGACTGTATGATCATTTGAGGACAATGTATTAAATTTGCCATTTACTTCGGATCTGTCATAGCAATAAGACAATTTTGCTTAATAAATCAGTTTCTGGAAAAGCATTCATTAATCACATTGTTAAGTATAAGAATTGATTACCAAAAATTACTCGACAGGGCTTTGCTTATGTATCTTTAAATATACATGTAACAATATAAAGAACAAGTAACCAAACAATAGGGACTTGGAGTAATTGATTATCAATAATTGCAGAAGTTCCAGACTTGCCTAGTGATTATCAGGGCTATGCCGGTTGAGGTTCCTTATCTCATCGCCGCTACGGTAACCGGATTGGTCTGAGTATGAAGGGACGAAAACGTAGACTGACACTCTTTTACTTATTTCTGCCTTTCCTATCATTGCTTTTCTGATTGTCCTATCACTTCCGCTTTTACTTAGTTTTGACCACTCACAACCCGTTGCTTAAAAGTCAAGTACGACTGCGTCAACGGATAGATGATAGATAGGTAGGAGGTCGCGGGTTCGAACCCCGGCCGAGTCATACCAAAGACTTACAAAAATGGCACCTACAGCTGCCTCGCTTGGCGCTCAGCATTAAGAGGATAGTGTTAGGACTCGTTGGCCTGGTGTCAGGATAATGTGACTAGGTGGGACATCATGCTACATGTCTGCGGCATGATGCCCCAGTGCTAGACATCACTATAAACTGCCACACTGCAGACATCGTAGCGATATGACTGAAAAGTTGTTAAAGCTACGTTAAAAATCTAAATCACAGACAGACAGAGAGACACACACACACTTTCCGAAATCCACAGAAAAGTCAACGCAGTTTGCCAACGCATAGTAGCTCGTTTTAGTCCGTGGCATACAACCGAATTCTTTTCTTAATCTAAATTAAACACGCAATTCACAATTTGTGAACATTGCTATAGGAAGGAAAGTTGTTTGCAATTTGTAATATTTCTCGAGTAAATCTTTTTTTCTTTCTAACAGGGCCCCAACTCATTAGAAATTATCAACGAACATAAAACAGCACGTGCTTTTTAATCACGTGAAGGCTCGCCGCGAGCTTTCTTTGTTATGATATGTTCTCACGTGCAGTCAGGAGTTGTCTTTAAAAGTTGTTTTTTTTTAGCACAAGATAGGATATACATGGCGGTCAGTATAACTGGTGGAGGAAGAATTTGGGGTAAGAACTACCTACAGACTGGAAGCTGCTGGAAAGCTTTCTCACATACCGACATTTTCTGATCCTAAGACTAGAACCGACGTGGACAGAGGTGAGAGGGCTGTGATAAGTCGAGCACTTCAGACCACTCGGCCACCCGGAGCCCCCTAACAAGAGTAATTGAATTCAATAGAAAAGGACAATTTAAATTAACTTATTTCACAGTGGTATGTAAGTTTAATTTGTATTGTGATTTACCTTTGTCCATAATTTAGGGTAGGTGTTGGGTCTACCTGAGTAATGTATTTTTTTAAACAACATATTGCATAGCTAATTATTGTCTATGATTGTAGATGATATATTAAGATTATTATTTGTAGGTAAATATCTTTACCTGATTTTGAGTACAGTCTTGATTCTGACTTTGTATTTTTAAATCAAATTGCTTTATACCAACCCTTTAAAAGCCATGTTTTTAATGTATATACTTGTGTCTATATATATATATATATATATATATATATATATATATATATATATATATATATATATATATATATATATATATATATATATGTATGTATGTATGTATATAGTTTCTAATTTCTTTAAGTGTTTAGTAAGAGTTCACTGATTGGGTTCATTTTCGTGACTACGCAACCAGGACTCTCAGTGTTAAAGACCTGTGTAGAAATCTACTGGGATTTTAGTGGGAGTCTGAGCTCGTGGTCAAAAGGTGTTAAAACTCAGAGATTACTTATAGTTTCTACAACCAGACGGCATGCTGGTTTGGAATGAAATATGTGTCTAATTTAGTCTTGTTGAAGATGTTCCTGGGCACATTCTGGTAAAACAATAGTAGTCTGATATTGCTTACTCTAAATTAATATCCGATCGATGCATACCGATTAACATCCAGTAGGTTTTGGTTTTTAGTTTGCACTCAGTATTGTAATTATTTGAACACGGATCAGGTCATCATTTCCCGCAAGCTTTGACGCATCCATTTCTCTGATGACAGCTCTGACGCATCCATTTCTCTGATGACAGCTCTGACGCATCCATTTCTCTGATGACAGCTCTGACGTATCCATTTATCTGAAGACAGCTCTGACGCATCCATTTCCCTGATGACAGCTTTGACGAACCCAGTTATTTGATGCCAGCTTTGACGAATCTTATTTTCTAAAATGCCGGCTCTGATTAATTGACTAAATTGGTGGTCTTTTTTGTGTGGAGTCAGATATGCCTCTTCATTGATTTGGGATTTGTTCTTACTTTTAATTAGAAATTTAAATTTCCCTAGAGATCTTATACATAAACTCTCCAATCAGTCTACTGCAAGTATTTTTTTCTACGGATACAAAGTTCGGGAATTTAGATATGATTGGAAGCAATTTTGACATTTTTTATTTTTATAGATATGTACTCCATGATAGAAATGCACAAATACAGATTAAGTTACAATTTAGCAGTGAATTTGGACGATTTCCTATCATCATTTTGGGTATAAAAATGAATTGTGTTATTATGGAAATGCATTATTATAGGGAGTAAAAGGAGTTTACGATATATTTTTATACATTGGTAATCCATGGTGTTCATATGAGCTTGTGGTTACGTGAATACGTTTGCCTGTAGCTTCCCGTGGTTCGGCGGTTCTTCCTCCACCAAATATCCTGGCAGCAATATTTAGCCTATCAAATGCTGAGAATTAAACCCACAAAACAAAACCAGTCATGTGGGTTTATATGTTTCGAATAGGTAATATGAATATACACGGGCATCAGTTACAGCAAAACTGGATTTGATGAAGTGGACCAAAGGCACATTTTCATTAATTATATTGTCAAAGTTATGAACGTTAAATCGTTAGTAGTAAACACATATTCATTTGTGTTTAGTGTAGAAACAGCTTAAAGGGATAAGTTGTCATATTTTAATAATGATTTTTAATTTGAAATTTATTTACTTAAATTTATTTTTCAAATTCAGGGTTATACTGGCGACATTCGGAAGCTAAAATAACAGGTTACCAACAGAAAAGGAACATCTATAGTATTAATTGGCATCACTACACTAATGGAGCCAATCGGTTATTGTTGCATCCTACTGCAGCCCCTAAGAAAACCGGTATAAAAAATTTCTTGAGCTTTACCAACCAGTGAAGAATGTGATTTGCATTCAATGAAATATACCATTAACGCATAGATGGAGTATTGCATTTGTTATTGAGTTTAGCCCTTTGGTCTTTGCGTCGAGAGACATTGCAAGCATGTGTGTTTAGGTAAAGTCACATGATCTGCTAATTCCAGTCATTTCATTCAAATGGACGTAGAATGTGAAGCATAACATATTCTAATTTCTGATTCAAGTTAGTACCGAACATAATTATGATAGATTTTTTTTACATCCGAGCTTACAACTAATACAATGAAGTTTATCAACAATGTATGAAAACCCCCAAGAAACCTAATAATTGAAGCAATACCTTGACAGAAATGACGGATTACCCCATGATTGATTCAAACGAAATTGGAAACGAATTTCACTTCATTCAATGAACAACGTATTTCAAATAAAAAAGTAGTTCATTGATGCGAATATGTCACGCATAATGTTGTATTGGTGTTTATCAAATGTGTTTTTATGAAATGAAAGTTACTTGCTGTTAAGAAAATGACAAGTTATACGAATTCTTAGTCCTTATATTTCAGTGCATCAACGCTGGCGTCACCCAGGAGTCCATTTTTGGGACTCCTATTACTTTTAATTTTCATCAGTGTTATTATAGAGAATATGGAATAAACTCTTTGCTAATGATACAACTCCATATATGATATTTGATACTCAGATTTTATTATTGAAAAGAATGGCACAGGCATTGGCTAGTTAACGTTTAATCCGGGTCAAACTCATTAAAAGTCGAATATAACGGAAAACAAATCGTAACTACCATCCTATATTATATGACACAAAGAAACAAAAAGGTGGTTACTCAGCACAAACAATGGGGCGTTATCTTGGCCTGTTATGCCACTTGGCAGGCACATATTAAATATATTTCTGATAAAGTCTGGGAGAAATTAAACTATGAAACAGTTTTAAATTCAAACTGGATCAAGTGTCTCTGAAAATATGTCCGAATCTTATATTTTATCAATTTTTAATTACGCTGATCAATTATGGGACAATTGTACAATGCAGGAGAAAGAACTCCTGGAACAAAATTTATGTTGATGCGTAGAGAATAGTAACATCACTACCCAGAATCCATCCTCTGTATAAAATGTACCAAGAAAATAACTCAGAAAGCGAACATTCTTTCCAGTATAAACGTAACTTCATTGAGTTATTTAAAATGCATCACGGATTAACTCCAGTATAAGCATACTTCTATTGAGTTAATTAATGTATCACGGATTTAAACATAAATTTACGGATATATATAGACGTTTAAACATGCCAAGAAAGGAATATACTTTTGATTATAAAATAAATAAAGGAAGCAGATTGGATAAATTTCTATGTACAAACTATAATGAACCAATACAGAAAGAAGCATGGATCACAGATTTAAAAATTTCGGATCATAAACTAATCTACATGATAATACAATTTTAAAAAAAAACAACAGAAAATGGGACAAAGGAAGGTGGATGTTTAACAACATATTATTGAAAGATTCAGATTTTATAAATGAAATTAAAAAAGAAATAAATACATTTAGAGAAAAAGGAAACATATATATAATCAAGGAGTGGGAAATACTTAAAAAAGGTTTAAGAAAATAGCGATCGAATTCTCACAAATAAGAAGTAAAAAACTAAAAATGCAAAAAGAAGCGATAAAATTACAACTTCAAAAAATAAATACAGCAGAGATAGATATAAAACTTAAAAATAGATTAGCGGGAATAATGGAGGAGGAAATGAGGGGTAAAGAAATCAGAGCAGGGAAATTTACAAAAATATATAAAAAAAAGCAGAGGGTTTATATAAAAGGGAAGAAATAAGGAAAAGGGGGGGGGGGAGAGAGAAAAATTTAGACACTTTAAAAATAGCCTGAAATAAATTAACTACAGATAAAACCGAAATCATGAAGCACATAAAAGAATTTTACAGTAATTTATATAAAACACAAGAAATTGCAGATAATAGCGATATGACTGAAAAGTTGTTAAAGCTACGTTAAAAATCTAAATCACAGACACACACACACACACACACTTTCCGAAATCCACAGAAAAGTCAATGCAGTTTGCCAACGCATAATAGCTCGTTTTAGTCCGTGGCATACAACCGAATTCTTTTCTTAATCTAAATTAAACACGCAATTCACAATTTGTGAACATTGCTATAGGAAGGAAAGTTGTTTGCAATTTGTAATATTTCTCGAGTAAATCTTTTTTTCTTTCTAACAGGGCCCCAACTCATTAGAAATTATCAACGAACATAAAACAGCACGTGCTTTTTAATCACGTGAAGGCTCGCCGCGAGCTTTCTTTGTTATGATATGTTCTCACGTGCAGTCAGGAGTTGTCTTTAAAAGTTGTTTTTTTTTTAGCACAAGATAGGATATACATGGCGGTCAGTATAACTGGTGGAGGAAGAATTTGGGGTAAGAACTACCTACAGACTGGAAGCTGCTGGAAAGCTTTCTCACATACCGACATTTTCTGATCCTAAGACTAGAACCGACGTGGACAGAGGTGAGAGGGCTGTGATAAGTTGAGCACTTCAGACCACTCGGCCACCCGGAGCCCCCTAACAAGAGTAATTAAATTCAATAGAAAAGGACAATTTAAATTAACTTATTTCACAGTGGTATGTAAGTTTAATTTGTATTGTGATTTACCTTTGTTCATAATTTAGGGTAGGTGTTAGGTCTACCTGAGTAATGTATTTTTTTAAACAACATATTGCATAGCTAATTATTGTCTATGATTGTAGATGATATATTAAGATTATTATTATTTGTAGGTAAATATCTTTACCTGATTTTGAGTACAGTCTTGATTCTGACTTTGTATTTTTAAATCAAATTGCTTTATACCAACCCTTTAAAAGCCATGTTTTTAATGTATATACTTATATATATATATATATATATATATATATATATATATATATATATATATATATATAGTTTCTAATTTCTTTAAGTGTTTAGTAAGAGTTCACTGATTGGGTTCATTTTCGTGACTACGCAACCAGGACTCTCAGTGTTAAAGAACTGTGTAGAAATCTACTGGGATTTTAGTGCGAGTTTGAGCTCGTGGTCAACTTGTGTTAAAACCCAGAGATTACTAATAGTTTCTACAACCAGACGGCATGCTGGTTTGGAATAAAATATGTGTCTAATTTAGTCTTGTTGAAGATGTTCCTGGACACATTCTGGTAAAACAATAGTAGTCTGATATTGCTTACTCTAAATTAATATCCGATCAATGCATACCGATTAACATCCAGTAGGTTTTGGTTTTTAGTTTGCACTCAGTATTGTAATTATTTGAACACGGATCAGGTCATCATTTCCCGCAAGCTCTGACGCATCTATTTCTCTGATGACAGCCCTGACGCATCCATTTCTCTGATGACAGCTCTGACGCATCCATTTCTCTGATGACAGCTCTGACGCATCCATTTATCTGATGACAGCTCTGACGCATCCATTTCTCTGATGACAGCTCTGACGCATCCATTTCTCTGATGACAGCTCTGACGTATCCATTTATCTGAAGACAGCTCTGACGCATCCATTTCCCTGATGACAGCTTTGACGAACCCAGTTATTTGATGCCAGCTTTGACGAATCTTATTTTCTAAAATGCCGGCTCTGATTAATTGACTAAATTGGTGGTCTTTCTTGTGTGGAGTCAGATATGCCTCTTCATTGATTTGGGATTTGTTCTTACTTTTAATTAGAAATTTAAATTTCCCTAGAGATCTTAGACATAAACTCTCCAATCAGTCTACTGCAAGTATTTTTTTCTACGGATACAAAGTTCGGGAATTTAGATATGATTGGAAGCAATTTTGACATTTTTTATTTTTATAGATATGTACTCCATGATAGAAATGCACAAATACAGATTAAGTTACAATTTAGCAGTGAATTTGGACGATTTCCTATCATCATTTTGGGTATAAAAATGAATTGTGTTATTATGGAAATGCATTATTATAGGGAGTAAAAGGAGTTTACGATATATTTTTATACATTGGTAATCCATGGTGTTCATATGAGCTTGTGGGTACGTGAATACGTTTGCCTGTAGCTTCCCGTGGTTCGGCGGTTCTTCCTCCACCAAATATCCTGGCAGCAATATTTAGCCTATCAAATGCTGAGAATTAAACCCACAAAACAAAACCAGTCATGTGGGTTTATATGTTTCGAATCGGTAATATGAATATACACGGGCATCAGTTACAGCAAAACTGGATTTGATGAAGTGGACCAAAGGCACATTTTCATTAATTATATTGTCAAAGTTATGAACGTTAAATCGTTAGTAGTAAACACATATTCATTTGTGTTTAGTGTAGAAACAGCTTAAAGGGAAAAGTTGTCATATTTTAAGAATGATTTTTAATTTGAAATTTATTTACTTAAATTTATTTTTCAAATTCAGGGTTATACTGGCGACATTCGGAAGCTAAAATAACAGGTTACCAACAGAAAAGGAACATGTATAGTATTAATTGGCATCACTACACTAATGGAGCCAATCGGTTATTGTTGCATCCTACTGCAGCCCCTAAGAAAACCGGTATAAAAAATTTCTTGAGATTTACCAACCAGTGAAGAATGTGATTTGCATTCAATGAAATATACCATTAACGCATAGATGGAGTATTGCATTTGTTATTGAGTTTAGCCCTTTGGTCTTTGCGTCGGGTGACATTGCAAGCATGTGTGTTTAGGTAAAGTCACATGATCTGCTAATTCCAGTCATTTCATTCAAATGGACGTAGAATGTGAAGCATAACATATTCTAATTTCTGATTCAAGTTAGTACCGAACATAATTATGATAGATTTTTTTTACATCCGAGCTTACAACTAATACAATGAAGTTTATCAACAATGTATGAAAACCCCCAAGAAACCTAATAATTGAAGCAATACCTTGACAGAAATGACGGATTACCCCATGATTGATTCAAACGAAATTGGAAACGAATTTCACTTCATTCAATGAACAACGTATTTCAAATAAAAAAGTAGTTCATTGATGCGAATATGTCACGCATAATGTTGTATTGGTGTTTATCAAATGTGTTTTTATGAAATGAAAGTTACTTGCTGTTAAGAAAATGACAAGTTATACGAATTCTTAGTCCTTATATTTCAGTGCATCAACGCTGGCGTCACCCAGGAGTCCATTTTTGGGACTCCTATTACTTTTAATTTTCATCAGTGTTATTATAGAGAATATGGAATAAACTCTTTGCTAATGATACAACTCCATATATGATATTTGATACTCAGATTTTATTATTGAAAAGAATGGCACAGGCATTGGCTAGTTAACGTTTAATCCGGGTCAAACTCATTAAAAGTCGAATATAACGGAAAACAAATCGTAACTACCATCCTATATTATATGACACAAAGAAACAAAAAGGTGGTTACTCAGCACAAACAATGGGGCGTTATCTTGGCCTGTTATGCCACTTGGCAGGCACATATTAAATATATTTCTGATAAAGTCTGGGAGAAATTAAACTATGAAACAGTTTTAAATTCAAACTGGATCAAGTGTCTCTGAAAATATGTCCGAATCTTATATTTTATCAATTTTTAATTACGCTGATCAATTATGGGACAATTGTACAATGCAGGAGAAAGAACTCCTGGAACAAAATTTATGTTGATGCGTAGAGAATAGTAACATCACTACCCAGAATCCATCCTCTGTATAAAATGTACCAAGAAAATAACTCAGAAAGCGAACATTCTTTCCAGTATAAACGTAACTTCATTGAGTTATTTAAAATGCATCACGGATTAACTCCAGTATAAGCATACTTCTATTGAGTTAATTAATGTATCACGGATTTAAACATAAATTTACGGATATATATAGACGTTTAAACATGCCAAGAAAGGAATATACTTTTGATTATAAAATAAATAAAGGAAGCAGATTGGATAAATTTCTATGTACAAACTATAATGAACCAATACAGAAAGAAGCATGGATCACAGATTTAAAAATTTCGGATCATAAACTAATCTACATGATAATACAATTTTAAAAAAAAACAACAGAAAATGGGACAAAGGAAGGTGGATGTTTAACAACATATTATTGAAAGATTCAGATTTTATAAATGAAATTAAAAAAGAAATAAATACATTTAGAGAAAAAGGAAACATATATATAATCAAGGAGTGGGAAATACTTAAAAAAGGTTTAAGAAAATAGCGATCGAATTCTCACAAATAAGAAGTAAAAAACTAAAAATGCAAAAAGAAGCGATAAAATTACAACTTCAAAAAATAAATACAGCAGAGATAGATACAAAACTTAAAAATAGATTAGCGGGAATAATGGAGGAGGAAATGAGGGGTAAAGAAATCAGAGCAGGGAAATTTACAAAAATATATAAAAAAAAGCAGAGGGTTTATATAAAAGGGAAGAAATAAGGAAAAGGGGGGGGGAGAGAGAAAAATTTAGACACTTTAAAAATAGCCTGAAATAAATTAACTACAGATAAAACCGAAATCATGAAGCACATAAAAGAATTTTACAGTAATTTATATAAAACACAAGAAATTGCAGATAATAGCGATATGACTGAAAAGTTGTTAAAGCTACGTTAAAAATCTAAATCACAGACACACACACACACACACACTTTCCGAAATCCACAGAAAAGTCAATGCAGTTTGCCAACGCATAATAGCTCGTTTTAGTCCGTGGCATACAACCGAATTCTTTTCTTAATCTAAATTAAACACGCAATTCACAATTTGTGAACATTGCTATAGGAAGGAAAGTTGTTTGCAATTTGTAATATTTCTCGAGTAAATCTTTTTTTCTTTCTAACAGGGCCCCAACTCATTAGAAATTATCAACGAACATAAAACAGCACGTGCTTTTTAATCACGTGAAGGCTCGCCGCGAGCTTTCTTTGTTATGATATGTTCTCACGTGCAGTCAGGAGTTGTCTTTAAAAGTTGTTTTTTTTTTAGCACAAGATAGGATATACATGGCGGTCAGTATAACTGGTGGAGGAAGAATTTGGGGTAAGAACTACCTACAGACTGGAAGCTGCTGGAAAGCTTTCTCACATACCGACATTTTCTGATCCTAAGACTAGAACCGACGTGGACAGAGGTGAGAGGGCTGTGATAAGTTGAGCACTTCAGACCACTCGGCCACCCGGAGCCCCCTAACAAGAGTAATTAAATTCAATAGAAAAGGACAATTTAAATTAACTTATTTCACAGTGGTATGTAAGTTTAATTTGTATTGTGATTTACCTTTGTTCATAATTTAGGGTAGGTGTTAGGTCTACCTGAGTAATGTATTTTTTTAAACAACATATTGCATAGCTAATTATTGTCTATGATTGTAGATGATATATTAAGATTATTATTATTTGTAGGTAAATATCTTTACCTGATTTTGAGTACAGTCTTGATTCTGACTTTGTATTTTTAAATCAAATTGCTTTATACCAACCCTTTAAAAGCCATGTTTTTAATGTATATACTTATATATATATATATATATATATATATATATATATATATATATATATATATATATATATATATATATATATATATATATATATATAGTTTCTAATTTCTTTAAGTGTTTAGTAAGAGTTCACTGATTGGGTTCATTTTCATGACTACGCAACCAGGACTCTCAGTGTTAAAGAACTGTGTAGAAATCTACTGGGATTTTAGTGCGAGTTTGAGCTCGTGGTCAACTTGTGTTAAAACCCAGAGATTACTAATAGTTTCTACAACCAGACGGCATGCTGGTTTGGAATAAAATATGTGTCTAATTTAGTCTTGTTGAAGATGTTCCTGGACACATTCTGGTAAAACAATAGTAGTCTGATATTGCTTACTCTAAATTAATATCCGATCAATGCATACCGATTAACATCCAGTAGGTTTTGGTTTTTAGTTTGCACTCAGTATTGTAATTATTTGAACACGGATCAGGTCATCATTTCCCGCAAGCTCTGACGCATCTATTTCTCTGATGACAGCCCTGACGCATCCATTTCTCTGATGACAGCTCTGACGCATCCATTTCTCTGATGACAGCTCTGACGCATCCATTTATCTGATGACAGCTCTGACGCATCCATTTCTCTGATGACAGCTCTGACGCATCCATTTCTCTGATGACAGCTCTGACGTATCCATTTATCTGAAGACAGCTCTGACGCATCCATTTCCCTGATGACAGCTTTGACGAACCCAGTTATTTGATGCCAGCTTTGACGAATCTTATTTTCTAAAATGCCGGCTCTGATTAATTGACTAAATTGGTGGTCTTTCTTGTGTGGAGTCAGATATGCCTCTTCATTGATTTGGGATTTGTTCTTACTTTTAATTAGAAATTTAAATTTCCCTAGAGATCTTAGACATAAACTCTCCAATCAGTCTACTGCAAGTATTTTTTTCTACGGATACAAAGTTCGGGAATTTAGATATGATTGGAAGCAATTTTGACATTTTTTATTTTTATAGATATGTACTCCATGATAGAAATGCACAAATACAGATTAAGTTACAATTTAGCAGTGAATTTGGACGATTTCCTATCATCATTTTGGGTATAAAAATGAATTGTGTTATTATGGAAATGCATTATTATAGGGAGTAAAAGGAGTTTACGATATATTTTTATACATTGGTAATCCATGGTGTTCATATGAGCTTGTGGTTACGTGAATACGTTTGCCTGTAGCTTCCCGTGGTTCGGCGGTTCTTCCTCCACCAAATATCCTGGCAGCAATATTTAGCCTATCAAATGCTGAGAATTAAACCCACAAAACAAAACCAGTCATGTGGGTTTATATGTTTCGAATCGGTAATATGAATATACACGGGCATCAGTTATAGCAAAACTGGATTTGATGAAGTGGACCAAAGGCACATTTTCATTAATTATATTGTCAAAGTTATGAACGTTAAATCGTTAGTAGTAAACACATATTCATTTGTGTTTAGTGTAGAAACAGCTTAAAGGGAAAAGTTGTCATATTTTAAGAATGATTTTTAATTTGAAATTTATTTACTTAAATTTATTTTTCAAATTCAGGGTTATACTGGCGACATTCGGAAGCTAAAATAACAGGTTACCAACAGAAAAGGAACATGTATAGTATTAATTGGCATCACTACACTAATGGAGCCAATCGGTTATTGTTGCATCCTACTGCAGCCCCTAAGAAAACCGGTATAAAAAATTTCTTGAGATTTACCAACCAGTGAAGAATGTGATTTGCATTCAATGAAATATACCATTAACGCATAGATGGAGTATTGCATTTGTTATTGAGTTTAGCCCTTTGGTCTTTGCGTCGGGTGACATTGCAAGCATGTGTGTTTAGGTAAAGTCACATGATCTGCTAATTCCAGTCATTTCATTCAAATGGACGTAGAATGTGAAGCATAACATATTCTAATTTCTGATTCAAGTTAGTACCGAACATAATTATGATAGATTTTTTTTACATCCGAGCTTATAACTAATACAATGAAGTTTATCAACAATGTATGAAAACCCCCAAGAAACCTAATAATTGAAGCAATACCTTGACAGAAATGACGGATTACCCCATGATTGATTCAAACGAAATTGGAAACGAATTTCACTTCATTCAATGAACAACGTATTTCAAATAAAAAAGTAGTTCATTGATGCGAATATGTCACGCATAATGTTGTATTGGTGTTTATCAAATGTGTTTTTATGAAATGAAAGTTACTTGCTGTTAAGAAAATGACAAGTTATACGAATTCTTAGTCCTTATATTTCAGTGCATCAACGCTGGCGTCACCCAGGAGTCCATTTTTGGGACTCCTATTACTTTTAATTTTCATCAGTGTTATTATAGAGAATATGGAATAAACTCTTTGCTAATGATACAACTCCATATATGATATTTGATACTCAGATTTTATTATTGAAAAGAATGGCACAGGCATTGGCTAGTTAACGTTTAATCCGGGTCAAACTCATTAAAAGTCGAATATAACGGAAAACAAATCGTAACTACCATCCTATATTATATGACACAAAGAAACAAAAAGGTGGTTACTCAGCACAAACAATGGGGCGTTATCTTGGCCTGTTATGCCACTTGGCAGGCACATATTAAATATATTTCTGATAAAGTCTGGGAGAAATTAAACTATGAAACAGTTTTAAATTCAAACTGGATCAAGTGTCTCTGAAAATATGTCCGAATCTTATATTTTATCAATTTTTAATTACGCTGATCAATTATGGGACAATTGTACAATGCAGGAGAAAGAACTCCTGGAACAAAATTTATGTTGATGCGTAGAGAATAGTAACATCACTACCCAGAATCCATCCTCTGTATAAAATGTACCAAGAAAATAACTCAGAAAGCGAACATTCTTTCCAGTATAAACGTAACTTCATTGAGTTATTTAAAATGCATCACGGATTAACTCCAGTATAAGCATACTTCTATTGAGTTAATTAATGTATCACGGATTTAAACATAAATTTACGGATATATATAGACGTTTAAACATGCCAAGAAAGGAATATACTTTTGATTATAAAATAAATAAAGGAAGCAGATTGGATAAATTTCTATGTACAAACTATAATGAACCAATACAGAAAGAAGCATGGATCACAGATTTAAAAATTTCGGATCATAAACTAATCTACATGATAATACAATTTTAAAAAAAAACAACAGAAAATGGGACAAAGGAAGGTGGATGTTTAACAACATATTATTGAAAGATTCAGATTTTATAAATGAAATTAAAAAAGAAATAAATACATTTAGAGAAAAAGGAAACATATATATAATCAAGGAGTGGGAAATACTTAAAAAAGGTTTAAGAAAATAGCGATCGAATTCTCACAAATAAGAAGTAAAAAACTAAAAATGCAAAAAGAAGCGATAAAATTACAACTTCAAAAAATAAATACAGCAGAGATAGATACAAAACTTAAAAATAGATTAGCGGGAATAATGGAGGAGGAAATGAGGGGTAAAGAAATCAGAGCAGGGAAATTTACAAAAATATATAAAAAAAAGCAGAGGGTTTATATAAAAGGGAAGAAATAAGGAAAAGGGGGGGGGGGAGAGAGAAAAATTTAGACACTTTAAAAATAGCCTGAAATAAATTAACTACAGATAAAACCGAAATCATGAAGCACATAAAAGAATTTTACAGTAATTTATATAAAACACAAGAAATTGCAGATAATAGCGATATGACTGAAAAGTTGTTAAAGCTACGTTAAAAATCTAAATCACAGACACACACACACACACACACTTTCCGAAATCCACAGAAAAGTCAATGCAGTTTGCCAACGCATAATAGCTCGTTTTAGTCCGTGGCATACAACCGAATTCTTTTCTTAATCTAAATTAAACACGCAATTCACAATTTGTGAACATTGCTATAGGAAGGAAAGTTGTTTGCAATTTGTAATATTTCTCGAGTAAATCTTTTTTTCTTTCTAACAGGGCCCCAACTCATTAGAAATTATCAACGAACATAAAACAGCACGTGCTTTTTAATCACGTGAAGGCTCGCCGCGAGCTTTCTTTGTTATGATATGTTCTCACGTGCAGTCAGGAGTTGTCTTTAAAAGTTGTTTTTTTTTTAGCACAAGATAGGATATACATGGCGGTCAGTATAACTGGTGGAGGAAGAATTTGGGGTAAGAACTACCTACAGACTGGAAGCTGCTGGAAAGCTTTCTCACATACCGACATTTTCTGATCCTAAGACTAGAACCGACGTGGACAGAGGTGAGAGGGCTGTGATAAGTTGAGCACTTCAGACCACTCGGCCACCCGGAGCCCCCTAACAAGAGTAATTAAATTCAATAGAAAAGGACAATTTAAATTAACTTATTTCACAGTGGTATGTAAGTTTAATTTGTATTGTGATTTACCTTTGTTCATAATTTAGGGTAGGTGTTAGGTCTACCTGAGTAATGTATTTTTTTAAACAACATATTGCATAGCTAATTATTGTCTATGATTGTAGATGATATATTAAGATTATTATTATTTGTAGGTAAATATCTTTACCTGATTTTGAGTACAGTCTTGATTCTGACTTTGTATTTTTAAATCAAATTGCTTTATACCAACCCTTTAAAAGCCATGTTTTTAATGTATATATTTATATATATATATATATATATATATATATATATATATATATATATATATATATATAGTTTCTAATTTCTTTAAGTGTTTAGTAAGAGTTCACTGATTGGGTTCATTTTCGTGACTACGCAACCAGGACTCTCAGTGTTAAAGAACTGTGTAGAAATCTACTGGGATTTTAGTGCGAGTTTGAGCTCGTGGTCAACTTGTGTTAAAACCCAGAGATTACTAATAGTTTCTACAACCAGACGGCATGCTGGTTTGGAATAAAATATGTGTCTAATTTAGTCTTGTTGAAGATGTTCCTGGACACATTCTGGTAAAACAATAGTAGTCTGATATTGCTTACTCTAAATTAATATCCGATCAATGCATACCGATTAACATCCAGTAGGTTTTGGTTTTTAGTTTGCACTCAGTATTGTAATTATTTGAACACGGATCAGGTCATCATTTCCCGCAAGCTCTGACGCATCTATTTCTCTGATGACAGCCCTGACGCATCCATTTCTCTGATGACAGCTCTGACGCATCCATTTCTCTGATGACAGCTCTGACGCATCCATTTATCTGATGACAGCTCTGACGCATCCATTTCTCTGATGACAGCTCTGACGCATCCATTTCTCTGATGACAGCTCTGACGTATCCATTTATCTGAAGACAGCTCTGACGCATCCATTTCCCTGATGACAGCTTTGACGAACCCAGTTATTTGATGCCAGCTTTGACGAATCTTATTTTCTAAAATGCCGGCTCTGATTAATTGACTAAATTGGTGGTCTTTCTTGTGTGGAGTCAGATATGCCTCTTCATTGATTTGGGATTTGTTCTTACTTTTAATTAGAAATTTAAATTTCCCTAGAGATCTTAGACATAAACTCTCCAATCAGTCTACTGCAAGTATTTTTTTCTACGGATACAAAGTTCGGGAATTTAGATATGATTGGAAGCAATTTTGACATTTTTTATTTTTATAGATATGTACTCCATGATAGAAATGCACAAATACAGATTAAGTTACAATTTAGCAGTGAATTTGGACGATTTCCTATCATCATTTTGGGTATAAAAATGAATTGTGTTATTATGGAAATGCATTATTATAGGGAGTAAAAGGAGTTTACGATATATTTTTATACATTGGTAATCCATGGTGTTCATATGAGCTTGTGGTTACGTGAATACGTTTGCCTGTAGCTTCCCGTGGTTCGGCGGTTCTTCCTCCACCAAATATCCTGGCAGCAATATTTAGCCTATCAAATGCTGAGAATTAAACCCACAAAACAAAACCAGTCATGTGGGTTTATATGTTTCGAATCGGTAATATGAATATACACGGGCATCAGTTATAGCAAAACTGGATTTGATGAAGTGGACCAAAGGCACATTTTCATTAATTATATTGTCAAAGTTATGAACGTTAAATCGTTAGTAGTAAACACATATTCATTTGTGTTTAGTGTAGAAACAGCTTAAAGGGAAAAGTTGTCATATTTTAAGAATGATTTTTAATTTGAAATTTATTTACTTAAATTTATTTTTCAAATTCAGGGTTATACTGGCGACATTCGGAAGCTAAAATAACAGGTTACCAACAGAAAAGGAACATGTATAGTATTAATTGGCATCACTACACTAATGGAGCCAATCGGTTATTGTTGCATCCTACTGCAGCCCCTAAGAAAACCGGTATAAAAAATTTCTTGAGATTTACCAACCAGTGAAGAATGTGATTTGCATTCAATGAAATATACCATTAACGCATAGATGGAGTATTGCATTTGTTATTGAGTTTAGCCCTTTGGTCTTTGCGTTGGGTGACATTGCAAGCATGTGTGTTTAGGTAAAGTCACATGATCTGCTAATTCCAGTCATTTCATTCAAATGGACGTAGAATGTGAAGCATAACATATTCTAATTTCTGATTCAAGTTAGTACCGAACATAATTATGATAGATTTTTTTTACATCCGAGCTTATAACTAATACAATGAAGTTTATCAACAATGTATGAAAACCCCCAAGAAACCTAATAATTGAAGCAATACCTTGACAGAAATGACGGATTACCCCATGATTGATTCAAACGAAATTGGAAACGAATTTCACTTCATTCAATGAACAACGTATTTCAAATAAAAAAGTAGTTCATTGATGCGAATATGTCACGCATAATGTTGTATTGGTGTTTATCAAATGTGTTTTTATGAAATGAAAGTTACTTGCTGTTAAGAAAATGACAAGTTATACGAATTCTTAGTCCTTATATTTCAGTGCATCAACGCTGGCGTCACCCAGGAGTCCATTTTTGGGACTCCTATTACTTTTAATTTTCATCAGTGTTATTATAGAGAATATGGAATAAACTCTTTGCTAATGATACAACTCCATATATGATATTTGATACTCAGATTTTATTATTGAAAAGAATGGCACAGGCATTGGCTAGTTAACGTTTAATCCGGGTCAAACTCATTAAAAGTCGAATATAACGGAAAACAAATCGTAACTACCATCCTATATTATATGACACAAAGAAACAAAAAGGTGGTTACTCAGCACAAACAATGGGGCGTTATCTTGGCCTGTTATGCCACTTGGCAGGCACATATTAAATATATTTCTGATAAAGTCTGGGAGAAATTAAACTATGAAACAGTTTTAAATTCAAACTGGATCAAGTGTCTCTGAAAATATGTCCGAATCTTATATTTTATCAATTTTTAATTACGCTGATCAATTATGGGACAATTGTACAATGCAGGAGAAAGAACTCCTGGAACAAAATTTATGTTGATGCGTAGAGAATAGTAACATCACTACCCAGAATCCATCCTCTGTATAAAATGTACCAAGAAAATAACTCAGAAAGCGAACATTCTTTCCAGTATAAACGTAACTTCATTGAGTTATTTAAAATGCATCACGGATTAACTCCAGTATAAGCATACTTCTATTGAGTTAATTAATGTATCACGGATTTAAACATAAATTTACGGATATATATAGACGTTTAAACATGCCAAGAAAGGAATATACTTTTGATTATAAAATAAATAAAGGAAGCAGATTGGATAAATTTCTATGTACAAACTATAATGAACCAATACAGAAAGAAGCATGGATCACAGATTTAAAAATTTCGGATCATAAACTAATCTACATGATAATACAATTTTAAAAAAAAACAACAGAAAATGGGACAAAGGAAGGTGGATGTTTAACAACATATTATTGAAAGATTCAGATTTTATAAATGAAATTAAAAAAGAAATAAATACATTTAGAGAAAAAGGAAACATATATATAATCAAGGAGTGGGAAATACTTAAAAAAGGTTTAAGAAAATAGCGATCGAATTCTCACAAATAAGAAGTAAAAAACTAAAAATGCAAAAAGAAGCGATAAAATTACAACTTCAAAAAATAAATACAGCAGAGATAGATACAAAACTTAAAAATAGATTAGCGGGAATAATAGAGGAGGAAATGAGGGGTAAAGAAATCAGAGCAGGGAAATTTACAAAAATATATAAAAAAAGCAGAGGGTTTATATAAAAGGGAAGAAATAAGGAAAAGGGGGGGGGGGGAGAGAGAAAAATTTAGACACTTTAAAAATAGCCTGAAATAAATTAACTACAGATAAAACCGAAATCATGAAGCATATAAAAGAATTTTACAGTAATTTATATAAAACACAAGAAATTGCAGATAATAAAATTGATGAATATCTGCAAGACATCGAATGCGAGATGATATCAACAAAACATAAAGACTTATGACTTCATCTCGCAGGAAAAAATAATAGAAAGTAGCCGAACATTTAATAAAGGGAAATCACCAGGTGGAGATGGACTCCCCTCAGATTTCTACATGAAATTCTATGGGGAGTTGTCGCCCCTACTAGAATGGTTATACAATAATATAATACTCAGAAATGAAACAATGTCAGAAAGCATGAGGGAGAGATAATAATTTTAATATACAAAGGGAAAGGAGAGAGAGAGAAGATCTAAAAAATCGGAGGCCTATCTCCTCCTGAACATGGACTACAAAATATTAAGTAAAGTATTAGCAAATAGAGTTAAGAAAGGTATGGAAAAAATTATAAACATAAATCAGACATGTGGACCCAAAAGAAGGGATATACAAAACAATGTACTCAGTATAAGAACAATCATAGACTATATATAAAAAAGCTGCTATGATACTTTTTGATCAATAAAAAGCGTTCGACAGATTAGAACATAACTATATACAAAAAGTATTAGAAAAATTCGGTTTCGGAAGTAACTTCCGGAAATGGACTACAATCCTGTACAATACAATAACCTCTAGGGTACAGGTAAATGGAGCATTGACAGATAGATTTGACATCCAACGATCAGTGAGACAAGGATGCCCACTATCAATGTTATTATACGTAATAGCAAGTGAAATGCTAAGCATCAGCATAAAACTTAACAAAGACATAGCAGGTATAAAAGTTCCAAATTTAAAAGAAGAGGTAAAAGTCCTACAGCATGCAGATGATTGCACAAACTTTATAGAAGATCCAAATTCCTTTAAACACTTAATTAAGGAATTCGAGAAGTTCGGGAAAGCATCAGGATCTCAAATCAACCACGATAAAACAGAAATTCTGAAAATAGGAAACTGGCGAGGTAAACACTCAGGATAACCCCCACATCTAATCAAAGAAAGAGTCAAAGCATTAGGTATTTATTTTGGAGTAAATGAAGAAAAAGAAAACTGAAAAAAATTGAAGAGGAAATCCAAAAGAATGTGGATATCTGGGCACTAACGCCGTTATGCCTTATGGAACGAGCCCAAGTGGCAAAAACATATATGTATGCGAATATAAATTATATCCTAAATTCCACAGACATCAGTAATAATATACTAAATAAAATAGATAATAAAATAATAGATTATATCTGGAATTTTAAGATGCATTATATAAACAAGGAAACTCTATAGGGCCAGGGAAAGGAGTGGGGGTGGGGGTGGGTGGGGGCTAGCCTTACCTAGCCCCATAAAACTTAAAGTCACAAATATTTTAAATAGATTTAAAAGGCTAAAAGCAGAAAATAAATCACCGTGGGAGGGGATATACATTTATTGGTATGGCTTTACACTAAGAAATAAAACAGAAATATATAAAAATAATAAACTTACTAAACTATTAGAAATACCAAGAAAATTCAGAAGCATAAAGGAACTGGTACTAAAATATAGGGATAGGAAAGATCTATGGGACAGGGAAGAGAAACTCACATATAACTGGATAAGAGAAGATAAAACGGGGAAAATAAAGAGTAAGGTAGAAAAAAAGAACATACATGTCAACTGGAACAGGGCATGGGAGCACTGGTCGAGACTGGACTCCCTGAAAATACAAAGCCTCTGCTTCAAATACATGCATGATGCAAGGTTGACGGGAGAGGCTGCAGTGAGACGGCATATGGTCAGAGTACCGCCAAAATGTCCACTATTCAAAATTGGGCCTTTTAGCAATTCACATACAATGACACAATGCACTCAATCCAAAGACAATAGAATAAAAATCATAGCAGAAATTTACAAAAATGACGTATACAAAAAACAAAACATACTATACCTTGATGGAAATTTTAACAAAAATACATTATACAAAATAACTATAATGTAACAATCATGAGGGCCTGTGGCCAAGTTATAGTTATAGAAAAATAAGCACACATAAATACAAAAGCCCCATACATAACTAAAAGTAAAAGGACCACCTATGAGGAAAGTACGGCACAAGGACGCCATGGGGCTACGTCACATGGCACTACGCGAAGTGAACAGGCCCATGGAAGAGTCTGGAAAACACCCTCATGGGTGGACTATCTACAGACATACAAGCAATACCCTATTCTATCACATTAGTATTTCTCTATACTAACCCTAGTACAGCTCCCTTATTGTACTACACACCCCTCAAGGGGAAAAATGTCTATTTAAAAATATTTTGGAAATTTTGGCAGATAATTAAATAAAAGATGACCTGCTCGAGATGGGAGAAATACAAAAAATAAAAAAAGTATCGACCTCACCTCGAGCACAGTTAATCTTATGAAAAAATGCGAGAGCGACACCCACGAGTACACACATATAAACCACTAAGGTTTTAATTTCATATACTAGTACAACGCTAGCTCGCCAAAATTCAAAATTACATAAATCTCCCAGTGAAAACATGATCACGGGAGAAGATAGGACAACTGGGTTCAAATCTGACAAAAATATGCTGTCCCAACATGGAAACAAAAATATTAATCACCACATAATAGCATACACGGGACATAGGTGACCCCTAGCAAAGTCAACTAAAAAAAATTAGGGAAGGAATTCCGAGAAGATAATAAAAATATAGGGTTTATAGATACACTAGGGAAAAATTAGAAATACCCAAGTCAAATTTCTAAATAATAAAATTTCAAAATTCTTTTCATAAAAATAATACATACAACACACCTTCGGGGAAACACGAACACATAAACAATTTCCACTTTTGGTTAGGTGGGGGGGGGGCATCTGTCTGTTCCCCCCCCCCCCCCCGTGACTACTTATCCACAAAAACCTTGGATGTTACGATTGTTACTAATTGTGAATGTTAAACTACGTACAATGCAACATCCATAATGACGATGAATATGACATGTATGCATGCATATACCCGTGTGCTTTTCTCCAGCGGATTTTATACTGTGTCTAATAGGCCGCGTATAAGGAATGAGCTGGACAATTAGATAAAATGTTTTTGCTGATTTTTGTGACATTTTTCTGTATTCGTGATAAACATTTATGTTGTTTTGTGAAGGACATTTGAACACTGGGTAGTGTTATTCGATGTTATTTGGAAAGACGTGATGTGCTTTAGAAACCAGGACACAAAGAGGCAGATTAATGTGGCTGCTGGTCTACATAAAGGAGAATATTAGACCAAAGTCTTACATTTTGCCTTGAACCCACTACTAGGATAGGAATAAAATTGTTAGAGACTTAAGCTCAAGGTTCATTAATTAACCAGGCATAGAAAACATAAAGACTTAAGCATAGAATATGAATTATTCCCGACTGTTCATTTTGGGGGTCGTCATTACGTTTGGGACTAAAAGTTTTGTCATTATTATTATTACTATTACCAAAATACGTAGATAATTGTATTAGTGTTTCATCATACAATACTGCTTGTGGCTAATGCAGGCCTACCAACCATCTATTAGGAACTACTGTCAAGGTTGTTCAGGACTGACTAGAATCCATTTTATTTGCAAACATTATGTGCAGAAAAACAGCTCATGTTCAATTTCTGCAAGTTGTGTTCAAATACAGCTTCTCCTTACCACTAAATGGATTAATCATAAGTGTCTCTGGCATTTCATTTTCACTACACACGGACTCCATATTGCTGTACACTGCACCAAAGTCTAGGGAGAAATGAGTTTTTAAATTATAGGTTATTCTTTCACAAACTCACTGCTAAATGTTTACTGAAAGAACCGGGACATCACTATTACCATGATGTTTGGTAAATTGTTTCATGGAGTACCGTCCCCCACCCACCTCTTCTGAATTGCGCATTACCACTAGCCATTAATGGATTTGTATCCATGCGCTTTTCTACAGTGGATTCGACAGTGTGTTGATGGACAAACATCATCGAATTCACAAGAGATGATAGCTTATTTGCCAGAGATTTTAAACGCCTTTACACCACAGAGAATACTTCATTCTCTAGGTCTATGGTGAATAATGAAACCTGTTTTTTTTAAAAATCTCGTTTTTAATGAAATATTTCCATTTGCTGAAATAGTAGCATCCGTAAAAGAATTTAGGGTACGTAAAGCGTCTGGGATATATGGTGTACAGAACAAGCATATTAGATACGGTGGCGGGGAACTAGTCGAAATTATTACAAATCTATTCAGCTCTATAAATAACTAATATACCACTTGACTAGAATGTCGGCATAATTATACAAATCTACAAAGGCGGAGAAAAGTGTAAAAAGAAATTACCATGACAGCTAGTTCTACCTGTTTTGTACAACATATTTGAAATAGTGTATATATTAGATTTAATACACGGTACAAAACAAAAAGGCTTGAGTGTCATAAAGGCATCGTTTAACTTGCATGAGGCTCATTTCACTAATCTAGAATTAGAATCCATGGTCTATGCAGAATTTTTGGAGATAAGGAAGGCGTTGGACAGAGTATTGCACAATGTCCTTTTCATAAAGCTTGTCTATTGGGAATTTCTGACACACTCCTCACTGTAATTAAGGAATCATACTATAATGTAGATAGCATTATAACTATAAATAGCAATAAATCTGAACCTATTCCAATCGGGCAAGGCGTCCACCAAGATGGAGCGCTTTCCACGCTTCTCCACCTGGTATTTATTAAAGACATGTTAAAGTTGTTAGAAGATTCCAAATCTGGAAATGACTGAAGAATCAATACGTTCCGAAAACAACGCGTTAGCTGTTGATATTAACATTATGACGACAACCCCTGCTAATTTTCAAGCAATGCATGACATCGCTCACTTGTACTCCGTAAACTGGAATTTTAAAATCAATGAAAATATGAGTTGCATTATCATCATCAAACGAAACAGACATAAGAGAGACTGCAATTTCGAGTGGAAAATTGATCCAAACTTTATTCCAAAATCCCGAAGTACTGAACTCGTAGGTATCCTTATGAGATGGACACGTAGCAGAAGTAGAAAGAGCATGTTCAAGGGGAAGAAAATCACTTTATTCCCTGATAGCGATTGGGAAAACGTAATGTAAAGTAAACCCCTTAATCACTGAAAGTCTATATAAAAATATTGTTATTCAAACAGCGATTTATGGTTACGACGTATGGTCAAGGACTGCTAAAGACATTACAAAATAAAATGTATTTCAGCATCAATATATGAAGCACATTCAAACATTATCAGTAGTGAAGGGGGACGATATAGCGACAATGGGAACTGGCATTACAGGACCCCCCCCCCCCGGACGACATAGCGACAAGATTTATAGCGACAATGGGAAAATACATTACAGGTAAGGTGACATCACAGTACTGAAGATTGGTAACAATGTAGCAAGGGGCTGACCTCAATCGGGACCAAAGAGCGGGAAAAAACCATAGAACGTTTTCGCGAGACAGACATATATAACACATACAACATACAAACACAAACAACTATACAACCGTCTAAAATGTTTAGGCAAGAAAACAAATCTTTTCGAGGCATATGATTGGCCCTGGAAAGGGCCTTTAGGTTCTTATATTTTCTCCAGTTCTTCCACCATCTCCTCACTTTCTCAGTAATTCCTTTCTTCTTCTTCTTTTCCGTCTCTTGAATCCAGTCAGGATGTCCCATCAACCTAAATTTTTCCTGTATCTTCATCCAGTTTTCATTCGTCTTTCAAACTCATCTTTTTGTTTGTTTTCTTTGTTCTTTCTTTCTTTAGCCCAGTTATCCTCCATATTTTTCACCTCTTCTTTAAGCACTTTTCTCATCATTTCTTCTCCTTTCTTTAGTTGGTCCACTCCCCACTTCACATATAACCACTCTGTCAAATACAGTATGTCTTATAGAAAGCACCTGACTTTGATTACATTATCAAGTGCATCCTTCACGGTTCCCACTCTCAGATATTTTGGTTTAATGAAACCTCTTAACTTTTCTACTTCCTCCTATGTCATGCCTTTTACAAGATCCCTGGCTACGTTCAGGCTGGTCAGTTGACTTATCACAAAGTCTTTGGTAACTGGATACGTCCATTCATGTTCAAGCCTTTCCACCACATAGGCTGCATCCATAATCCAGTACCAACTGTCCTTCGAATTGTTGAACAAATCTATTGCCATCTTCGTTTATTCAGTATTGTTGTTGTTGTTGTTGTTCTAGGGTTTAACGCCATTTTTCAGCACAAGATAGGCTATACATGGCGGCCAGTATAAATGGTGGAGGAAGAACCCTGGAAAACCTAAGGAAGAACCACCGACCCACGAGAAGCTACTGGCAGGCTTTCCCACGTACCCACGCTAGCCGAGCCTTGGACTCGAACCCACGCAGACAGAGGTGAGATGGCAGTGATCCGGAACGGTGAGCGCTTTAGACCACTCGGCCACTCGGGGCCCCTTATTCAGTGTTGAATGGCGCTAACGAGTCAATCAGTTTTAATTAGAGTCGTGTGCGCCCATACGGGCATTTACAACTAGTTAATTTCCCGTTTGGGAATAATTGATTTTTTCGAGGGGAAAGGAAGGAATGGTGTCACTTCCCCCAATGCATTAATTCACTCATTTGAGTGCTAATTGATTAGCCGACAGGTCGTGGGATAATAAGTCCCTTTCGACCTGTATGTAAGGCTATCTCGAGTGGGAGTGGACCCAACACGCACTCAAATTAAATAAATGACTGTGTTGGAAGGTATAACTACAGGATAAGACATCAGTTTTCCTTGGCAATGTTGAGGTAAAACGGGATGGTACAACTCCGTGGGAGGCAAGACTTTGCACTTGATCAATCCTTCGTATTGTCGAGTGTTGTCCATGTCGATGTATTCCGTCAGGAACTGTAGGTGCCTTGTGGGAAAGAGACAATATTTGCACACATATGGATGCAGCGAACACACGTGCAAGTATTTAATTTCTTCTCCTTTCTCCTCGTCAGCGTGGTACAGCAAACATGTATCATTCGTCCGTCCTCCGTACAAACTGTTCTGTGGTTTCATAGGATCCAACAACTTGTAACTTTCCACGACGCGTTTATACTCGGGATCGGTTTTCAGGTAAATCGTACCCGTATTCCCACATTTCCATAACTTGGTATCCTTGCTGTTCTAACTTCAACCGCCGTTGATAAGTGGTCTCGTACAAATCTTCCATGGTCCGTTGTAAAAACTGATTTTTGGTGCCACGTTGAGGGTAGCAGAGGGGACATTCGTGAAATAAGCATCCGTTAAACTCGTACACGTTCTGAGGGTTTTCTAAGCCTCAGCCATCAATCGAATACGGTCCGATGGTCTTTTCGCCGCCTCCGTTTCTGGCATTTTAATCCATTTGTCTTCTTTGTCGAACAAGTAATGTATCCAGCGTAGGGCTTTGACTGAGTATTGACGTTTGACAAAGTTGGTCGTTTGAGGGCTAATGACAGCCAGGGTGTTTTCGGCCATTAAAGATAGGCTCTTGGAAGCACTTCTCACACGCTCGATGAGCCACACAGAAATTAGGAATGTGAATGACAGTCTCTTGCATGCATTCGAAATAGAAAAAGATGAAATTGCCCTTCTTCTGGTCATCTGCCTCCTCTTGTTTGGAATGGTATTTTAGAATGTAGCATTTGTGTTCCAAGTCCACGATTTGGTGACAAATGTGACATCGTTTCTTCCCTGAACATACGTGTGCCTTGGCATTGTTAGTACGTATGACTTGTCCACAAGTAGGGCAATCTCAGGAGTTGACAAGCAATTTTCTACTATACACCGTGCGTCTCAAATGTTGTTGGTAACATGCAGCGCTAACAAAAGTGCACTGACAAGCAGGGCAATGCACTCGTTCTTGTCCTTTATCCAGACAGGGTTGAGAGGCCAAACATCCCTCATATTTCGATCCACAATGCTTGTGTTTCTCTCGATTGTTGTCACCATAGTCACATTTCACGCAATAATAGCCGTATCCCAGGAATGCAGTGATACTGGTAATGGCATCAAAATGTTCATCGTGATGATAGACGTGAATGTATTTTCCGTCTTTGAAATATTTACCTCGAAACAAGAGAGGTCCGCATACTTCTTGAGGGTGTATTTTCAAGGTGTAGCGTGGAGCCAGGACGTCTTGCAATTTTTGCATTTCAGGAATACCACAGGGTATGTCTTTGGATAGCCCTGCTTGCTGTAACGGAGTTCTGCTTCTCTTCGTTATTTCGCTCGGTTCGATATTTGAATCGTTTTCCAAGCTCTTTTCCATTCTAACGTGTCGTTCTTGTCGGCATAAGTTTGTGCCACCACGACGGCACGGGCTAAACACATCTGGTCTTCAGGATTGTTAATCTGAACAAGGCTACACTTGAGGCTACGAAGGTTGTCCGCCGTTCCCTTGGGGAAGAGACACCTGGGTCATGAACAGTGTGGCTTTTCCATCGGTGATGTGAAACTTGTCGTTTTGTTGTTGCGCGTGTTGAATCCTGTCGATGACTTTGGAAGGTGACAGTTCTGACGGGCTGCTAAACTCGATCCAAACGGGGGACCTGAAACTGTCGTGATGAATGGAAAGTCTCAAGCGATTGTCTTCTTTGGCTTCACATTGCCGTTTCAGTGTGGTTAACAAAGAATCCCACACCTCAGTGATGAACCCTTCTGCTTCCTGCAGCGGTACTTCGGACTTGAAATCTTTAAACTTCACTGTGTACGTGTAAGCAGTGGTTCTAAATTTTCTTAAGGAGCGATTTTCCGTCTCTCGAATGTAGTAATAGTTTTGAGAAGTTAATGGTCGTGACCGTTGGTTGGGTGTAGAATCTATAGATCTGGATTCTGGCTCACTCATGACAGCTTCAAAATCACTGGCGTAAATTTGTGTCAAGACTTGAGCTACTTTACGAGGCGATGAATCACGTTTCTGCCTCTTATTTTCTTCACCTTTCTCCACGACGTGATGAGAAGGTTTCATCTTGACTGAAAAAGTCAAATGACTACATTTTAAACGATATGGGTACCTTTATATCCATGTCAGACCAGTGTATATTTAAAGAGTCAGTGTCTTCCCTTCCAGTATTCATTTCACTCTCAAGCCGACCAGAACGATGGAAGAGCCTACACAGATTGAACTTCCGATCAGAGCTTTGCGACGTATCATACGAAAGTTTTCTTCAGACAATCCAACGGACTACTCCTACTCCTTTCGAGATAAAAGGCAAGATACTTGCTATATCTGTAGGAAGAATGAACATTGGTCTTCAGTGTGTCCAGACTGTAAAAAAGACAGGTGTCAGAAGGGACAAAAATCAAGATACCTGTTATCATTGTCAAGAGAAAGGACGTTGGTCTTCAGAATGCCATAAGAAACAACAGGAGCAAGAGGAAGAGAGGGGTTCTGAAGAGGAAGAAAAGATTACCTTCCCAAAGGAAGAACTCAGACACGTACAGAAAGAGAAGAAAAGAAGACGAGGAGAAAGTGGGGAAGAAGAGAAGGAAAAACCTGTGAAAGTGAAGAAATTCAAAAAACAGAGAGAGTGAAGAAAGGAAACAGAAGAAGTCTATGCACGTTTTAAAGTGTTATGTTGTGATATTGAATTGTAAAATTTGCACCAGAATAGACCAGGTAGAAATCGTAAGTGTCTTTTGGTTTTGATTTTTTAGAATAAGAACCTACACACACACACACACACACACACACACACACACATCATGGGTAAAAAAGGGATTTTTAGTTTTAATTGATTTTGGCAATTGAAATAATATCACTTTTTGAGAGAAGTGGGTGGACCTGAAAAGGACCGATGGGTATTTGTTTTAAGAAAAGAAACTCAGGAAAGTAACGTAATCAGCTTTAATTGCCATAAGCCTTTGCCACGGCCAAGGCCTACTTCTGGACTGTCTCCTGTCAATAATGATCTAGTAGAAATCACTAGGGATGGTATCACAGGCGTAGTAACAGGGTTGGGTTGTTTGGCTCGGGAAGGGCTTTTGCTTTTGGGTCGCATTAAAGAAGTCAGATACATTTGTTTCAGACTCCTTAACTCTGCCAAAATATCTAAGAGTACCATCACCGTTTGACTATCATTGTCCTCCTTCTCTCCTAGACCTTGTTTCTTTTCTGCTGCTGCTGCTTCTTCTTGTCGTTTCCTTCTTCTTGCCTCTTCTTCTTGCTGTTGATGTTGAAGGAGAAAAGCTTGTTTTGTTTCTTTCTGCTGCTGTAAACATTTCTCCAATTCTTCTTTAAGTCACTGTTTGAAATCCTAAACGTGTGGTAAAGAAGGAAAAGGTGGCGAAGGTACTGGTACCGGAACAAATTCTTGCAAAGAAGAAAGAAAAGTGACTAAATCCCAATTAAAATCGACTTCTTCTGGAAGTAGTCTTTATTGACATTGGTAGCCGCTGCTATGCCATCGCTTCATGTCTCCACGGCTGGTACACCCCAATTCATCGTCTTCTTAGTTTCCGTCATTTAAAAGCTCTGTCGCATGGATTGACTGCGCACAGACGCTAGCGCATCTGTTAAGGGAATGATGAAGACAAATGTTTAGAAAGTTAAATTTAATCTATGGTTCTTGGTTGCATGATATAATGGTAAGTTTGAAAGCATATGGACTTGGCCTTTTGACCATAGAATGTTCTGGAAGTGAACAAATGACCCACATCATGGTCATCTTATTGTGTCATAGGTTTTTATATAAGGTTCTGATAAACAAATATATTCATTCCTATGTTAAAGGCATAATAGGGCAGAGTGTCTGTAATTTTATGAATTTTAAGATCATGAAAATAATTAAATGTGTCAACTTATAAGCTGAAATAATTCACAAAATCGCAGAGTTTTTGAAGATTCAAATAGATAAACGATAAATAAACGATCGAAAATTAATTTTTGTGAGGACCCGCATTAATTGAAATTTGTAGGTCACGAACTATTAAGGAAACCCCACGTGACCATGAAAACGGACACGACATCTTCGTCCAGTGGGCGGGTTATGAGTCATATCGTTCTAATCTGAATATCTACTATAAACAAAAATGGCAGACGCACGGGTGAGTCAACAACGTAACGTCGCCCGCGCTTGTCGCTTTCCGAGAAGAAACGTCAAAAAGCTGTCAGAGAAACCGAACAGGATCTATCAAGGATTCGTCTTGGGGACCAGTTTGTTCGATGGAGAGCATTAATGGAGGAGTTAGGACTGATATCAGATACTGAAATGGCGAAGTTGTTGTTGGACAGGTTGGCCAATATAAAGTGTTCTCCAATTGTCAGTATCTTGTTCCTATGTTTGAAAGCACACTGTTTTGTATTACTATCTTTGCACAAGGACTTTATTTGCTTTGAAAGATTTCCAAAATAAATATGATCGGCTGATATTTCACTCGGTGATTGCATTGTGTGTATTATATATGTTGGAGTGGATTTTTTTTTATAACAGCGTACTCATAAAGGTCATTTGTATACATGTCCATTATGCTACCTTCGTGAGACAGGTTCTTTAAATTCCATTAGGGAATGCAATGATAAAGGACACTATTATAACTGTGCCAGCAGGTTGATTTCCCACTTCATATTTTACTAAGTTTGAGCTAGAAAAAAATAATACCTTGAATTTCGCTTTCTCAGAAGTGGGGTGGGGTACTTCAACTGTGCCACCTGATGCGTGGAAAAAATGCGTGATTTGAACTGTCATTGTTTTGGTTAGGCAAAAAGGTTCCAGTATACCGTGCTGGCTAACCCGATAATCACAGCTGTTTTTTTGTGTCCACCACTCACTACTTAGAGGACCAGTGATTATATATTGAAATTGTGTCTACATATCTCATATGCTTTCTTTATGCAGTTTCCCATTTATAGCTATGTCCCACATGCAATTCTTGATAACAACCTCTTCCCATCTATCCAGTTAGCTCATGGCCTGCGCCGGTGGCCTAGTGGTTAGAGCGTCCGCCTCAGATGCGGGAGGTCGTGGGTTTGATCTCCTGCAGTCATACCAAAGAGTTATAAAAATAGTACTAACAGCTGCCTCGCTTGGCGCTCATCATCAGGAGGTTAGTGTTACGACTGGTCGGCCTGGTATCAGAATAATGTGACTGGGTGGGACATCATGCTACATGTCTGCGGCATGATGTCCCAGTGCTAGACATCACTATGAACTGCCACACTGCAGATATCGTAGCTATATGACTGAAAAATTGTTAAAGCTACGTTAAAATTCCAAATCACACACACTCGCACACTTAACTCATGATGAATGCACATAGGACATATTTAATTTAAAACCAAAATACTAAGATAACAGAGATGAAGTTTATTTTGTGGACACCACTGGAATTTAATTAGAATTTTATTCATTAGGACTGGTGATAGAACTTATTTGGGTTTTAAATCACAATACTGTACCGGGATGGTCCTGGCTTTTAAAAGGTTGTCGCCAAAAAAACCGCTAACCTCAATATTTTGTCGCCAACTTTCAGAAAATGTCACCAGAGCAAGTAGTGAATATTTTTTAAAGTCTATTAATGTAATTGGCAATGAAAATTGAAAAAGATGGGATAGTTATTTTTTATTGACAACAAACAGTACTATTACAAAAAAGCAAGCTATACTATTACAAAATAAATCATTACATGACTTTTTTGCGCTACTTCCATGGTCTTTGCATCCCGCATCACAGTTAATACTTAGGTATGACTGTTGTCACCTGAAATAAATGCATTATCAATGTAAAATATCTACTTTCCTGACATCTACAGTTTCTCTCTCCTTTTTTAATAGAAACATCTTGTATTAGGCAAATCTCTATTATGTTTATTATTTTCCAAATAATAGTTTTGTAAGGAACTTCAGTTAATGGCATTTTAATACTAAAACCATATGATCGTACTTTGTAATGTAATGTAAGTGACGTATAATGCGACCGTCGATTTCATGCATTCTGGAATTAAATGACCCCCTCCCCATTTATGGCTAGCTTCACAAAGTATATCTCCGTCAACCAGATCAGAAATTTATTTCCCCGCGCTTTACATGCTTTGCTTGTAGTGAATTACTTCATAAATCTCAAGAATAATCATCGAATGCTGTAGATTTCTTTCGACAAGCAAACTAGGATCGTCATTCCCACCAATGAAACGTACACGAGTCAACACCTGGCATTAATGTACCGTATATATAAACATTATTTATCATTATTAAACTAAATGAAGGAACGAAGAAACATATCACAGAGCATATGTGCCCCCCCATAATTCGGAATAAATATGTTATTTAGTAAACAGTGTTATATGCATATATGAGTTAACAATAAGGAAATAAGGTGGGATATAAAATGTGGAAAATAGTTATCACATGTATGGTAGCTTGAGGCCACATTTGAACTGTTAACATACATTCACACCCATTTTAGGCATTTTTTGTTATAACAAAAAAACGGGCATTGTTTATTTGTCAATCAATTTCTTGTGCTTTCAATCACTGCAGAACAGGTGGTTTCTTTGACGAGTCGAAGAGACATGAGTCTAACCTTTAGCTATTGTGCAGCTTGGGCACAGCTGACCAGAATATGAAATGGAGGCACGTTGTGGGTGTGTGTGTGTGTGTGTGGGGGGGATAACGCACTCCACAAGGAGAAACGGCGTCTTTTGAGAATTTCACGTGTATTGGACCCAAAAATTCCGTGAATATTTATTGAAACGATGCTTAAATATGCCGCAAAAAAACTTACCGATGGTAGGACCCAATCTTCGTGTTTTCGGATTCAATCTCCCAACTTGGGTTTTGAAAAATTTATTTTTTGCATGACACGCGAGAATAACTGATCGGTATTAAGTCAATGTATTCAACGACTATTTCAATTCTTTGGAAATCTTTCTGTACATTTGAAACTTCAACATAGAAGCGGCATTTTTTTTAACACCATGCTGTAAATTAACTTAATTCTTTCACTCATGTATTTTGAGAAATACATAATTTTCAATTGTGCAAAACTTTGTTTTGCTATTTCTTGTTGCATAGTTTAAGTCCCTGAAGTCGTAACACGCGATTGAATGCAAAAGTAAAAGATCAATGAGCAAAATTACCATAAATTACCTACCCTACCTAGATTCCTGCTTGGTGACACACTCCTTGTTCAAAATATCACAACCAGCTATAAATGAATTGACGATTTGTGCCTTGATACATATATCACAGAACATCAGCTTTAACTCCGTATCATATCTCAGCCACGGACGCCCAAGTTTCCAGCTGTCGAGAACTTTTAGAGAACTCTGACCCGTGCATCATGATGTGGTGTTGCACTTAAAGCACTACTACCATCATTACATATAGATGATGTTGGTCTGTCAGGCATAACATCAGGTTCAGTGACTGTGTTGTCTGATGAATGAGCACTAAATCCAAATGCTGTTAATTTTGTTAACTTACTCTTAGGATGAGACGATGAACACGCAACGTCTAACTTACGTTTACCCGTGATAAAGTTGTACTGTTGACAGTATATAGTTCTGATTCCGATGTTTTCCATTTGCTTTGTATTTATATACAACAATCGGTACTTCAAAGGTAGTCAGTTTTCTCTGAAGTTTAAAGAAAACTTTTTTATTGGTACACTTATTAAAAAAAAAAAACAGAAGGATTAGCCGTCGTTGAATTAATTGTAGCTGGATCTGTTCGCGTCTTCCGAGGTCGGTCGATTGTATGTATAGTCGGGTCGCATGATTGACTGTATCGCAGCATACAGTACTCAGGCCAGATGTCAACATAAGCGGATTATGATGTAACAATGGACTGTAAAGATGGGTTTGCCAATACGAACAAAATATTTGTTTATGTAATTAGATATATTCGTGCAATGTGCATCCAAGTTTGTGGCTTCCTTTCGTGGTCCCTCCTAATGCCTCCACTCCAAATCCATGATTATATGTACAAATTAAACAGACAAAAAGGTTGCAACCAAAAAATCGCCAAATGGTATAATTTGTCGCCAGTAAGGGAAAAAAAATCGCAATTTGCGACATTGGCTAAGCGCAGGACGATCCCTGACTGTAAGTTCTTTTTTTAGTTTTATTATTTATTCTTGTCGATTTTTACAAAACTTGTTAGTTTTCACTCGTTCATGTTATAAAACTTTTGGAATTTGAAAACTGTTTCTGTTTTAATGATTGCTCTTTATTCACTTTTAACTTTATTTTATCTACCTAATTTTCAAGGTTGCCAAACAAAAGGAAATATGGCTTTATTACAATGGTCCAAAGACAACATGAACCAGTTTTGGTTTTCGTGCAAGACTGCTGGCAGCTATGAATAATTTTTGGTGAGATTTCTGTCCTTGTATTTGAAACAAATATATGCAAATATGTAGTCATTTAAAAGTAATTTATTTGAAATGTCAGAGTAATGTGGAATATTGACGAACATTGATCAGAGCAAAACTGCAATCCTGCTACATCAGCTGTTAGCCAGATCTACAATGTAGCTTTCGCTTGATGATATAAATCAAGTTGTTTTGCAATCTATCAATATGCGGTCACCATGACAACAGAGACCAGCTTTAGCTGCTATAGGTACTCATTGTGGCATTCTTTCAGAGTATCTGGAGGAGTGTCCTACATCACATCACCAATACACATGTGGATCCTCTCACATAGCCAAGGCATTAATAAATACCTACATGAACTTGTGTTGGAGAATGAAAAGTGGACATAACCATGGCTTGATCCCAAGAAGGATGCCAAAGTGCTAAAAACCGTGGCACAGGTGCTCTTGGACCAAAGGTTCCTAAATAGAGTGGAGTATTGCTTAAATTTCAGGTATGCCATTTCAGGATTGCAACAGTTTCACGGTATTTAAAAAATGTTAAGACCGCTTTAAATGTTTTTATTCTCAACATAAGAATAATTTACTGTATTTATTTACCATTTGAAGAAATGAATAATTTAGCATTCATACGATGTGTGCATGAACCCCATATATCCTTAATATTTCTAGAAGACAGAGACTTCTGCATTGGGATCAAATAGAATGGCTGATTGCAGATGAAGATAATATTTACATAAGAATTTTATCCTTGTATCATCATCCACTTAGATTTGTTTAGCATAGTGAGGTACCCACATTGGTCTCTTCATTATATACACTCAGTCGCTCTCAAGTCCTTGGTAAGTTCAAGTATAATACATGCACGTCAGGTATAAACAATTCCTAGACACTATCTATAAACACTTCAGTAAAGATTTTATGCATGCCAAATTTACCAACGGTAATGATTATTTAATAATTGTATTAATCTGTTAGTAGACTACAAATAACACATGTTACAAGATACATGTTTTTGATAATTGCAGAAGCACTGCTGAGCTTGAAGTTTTTCAGCAGCAGATCAAGATGTACTGTGCCAAGAGATTTTCACACATCCCTCATGTGTACAGGATTAGGAATGAGCTAACTGCCTTGGATCACAGTATCCCTAGTGGAAGAGGTGTAATGAGAAACAAAGGGGAGATAATGTAAGTTTGTTTCACTACAGGAAATTAGAAATAATTTTATATATTGATTGTACATTATGATCCCTGTTTGGACATCAAGCCAATGGAATATTATTCACATGTACAAGTCATGAAAACTTAGTATTAGATACCAGTCATTTTGCAACAATCGAACACATTTTTTATTTTTGGTAAGGAATCTTAATAGTTTCATGCATACAGATCTTGTAATTAGTATTGATATAATTTTAGTTGATATTTACTTTGATTTGAGCAATGCAAGTCTAATAATTAGATCCAATGATACGTATAGAACTTTCCCAGAGGACTGACACATTTTATTAAGGATATATGGGGTTCATGGAATTTCGTCAGGACGTTTGGAAGATTCTGTCATCATAATGATTACTAGCTAATACCTATTCATGAAAATATGTTGCCTTCTGAAGGAATGGCAAAAATGCACCTTGTTATACATAGTACTTTGTAGATAGAAAAAATAAGAACAAAAACAACCCATCAACAACTTCTTCATGTGAACTGGTTACGAGGCTCTAATATTGGGTGAAAAATTAATATGGGTTACATGGGGATGCTTGTCACACAAGTTAAGAAAATAAATTTTCTTTAGAAAAGGTATAATCGATGTTACAACAAAAAAGCGGCAGATGGTCCATTGACCCTTGCAAGGAAAAGAAAACATCCCCACATCAGGAAGCTTATACAGAAAGCCCTCATCTGTCGACTTGAGGGCAACCAGGGTATGATGAGGAGAAGAAAACTAAAGGAAGATGATCCCAGGAGAATTTGAAGAAACCTGGCGCCTGAAAAACCACCATAAAATCTAGTTTTGGTGAAGAAGAACTCTCGATTTTAGTTATGTAAAATATGAAACAGTGTCTGATATATGGAGGTGTCTGCTAAGGCAGGTTACACTTTATGTAATATCCTGTAAATATCAGTAGTTGAAAATAAAATAATGTGTAATGCTCATACTGCAATTGCTGAAAACCTTTAATCTATACTGACTATTTATTACCTTCTTGCCCACATTGTTTATAGGCAGAAATTGACTGGTATTAAAAACATCTGAATGAAAGTATTATAGTTTTATGCAATAGTATGTGCAGTTACAAGAAAACAAAGAATGAAGCCAACTGTATTCATTTATATACAAATTTGTACATTTAAGAAAGTGTTTAAGTTCAAGCAAGCCTAGAGGGGATGAAGCCAGTGTATTATCGATCCGGATATTTGTCACATATCTGCCAGAAACGGCAAGAGGGAATTACATGTCTCTGTCCAGACCCGAGCCTTCTATGTTGCTGTAGTATGAACTGCCTATAGGAAGTATGTCTGTTGGTACTCATCAAGTCAACGTCATCGCTGAGAACAAGAACATCCCGTCTGTACATCCTGGCCAAGGCAACTATAGCCTCATCAAGGATTAGAGCTTGACAATCCTGAAAAAGTATTCCAATTTGTAATATGCTATTTTTAAAATGTAAAAAAAATATATTTTAAAAAGTAATAGGAACATGCACTTATTCAAATGTTATTCATCTTCGATCAGCAAATTCCACTGTAAAATACACATGGATCAAACCTGCACATGATTTTTATTTTGACATGAACACCGAGATTTCCATCGCAGCTAGAACTGATATTAAGTGCAGTTTTTGTTAAGATGGACAGCTCAAAGAATTTGGGGAGCATATCTTGAAGGCAGAGACTCCTGCATTGGGATCAAATAGGAATGGCTGATTGCAGATGTAGATAATATTTACATAAGAATTTTATCCTTGTATCATCATCAACTTAGATTTGTTTATCATAGTGAAGTACCCACATTGGTCTCTTCATTATATACACTCAGCCGCTCCCAAGTGTCATAGATCATCATCCAGTGTCTCACCAAAATGTACGCCGACGACACCCAAATATACAAATCTAGCCACCCAACTGAAGTTGATGCTACCCATCCAAGGTGTAGAAAGGTACATTTCTCATGTGAAATCATGGATGACATGTAACAATGGATGACATGTAACAATCTGCAGATGAATGTTGATAAAACTGAGGCCATCTGATCACAACACAAAGACTTTCTCATTCACATCTTTTACCTCAAACAATAAATATCAGCAACACCAACAGTAAATTCACATAGTCAGTAAGAAACCTATATGTTACTCTGGACAGTACCCTTACATTGCACCAACATGTCATAAATATATGCAAGGGTGCATATCTTGAGCTGAGACACACCAGCTCCATTCGCAAATATCTTTCAGTTGATGCCACTAAAACACTTGTGTGTTCATTAGTACTTTCAAGACTGGACCGTAACTCAACTTTGTCTGGTTCATCTCAATATCTACTCCAAAAACTTCAAAACACAGCTGCTCGGATCATACTTAGAGTACCACGATCAGATCACACCTCCCGGCTGCTCTGTACCCTACACCGGCTATCCATTCGATCTAGAATCAAACACAACATTTGTTCTCTGTGCTACGTTTCACTGACGTACTCCAGTCCAACATACTTATTCGTCCTCACCCATGTGTACACACCAGCAATATATTTACGCTCCTCTTTTGACAATCGTATACTCATTATTCCCACTATGAAAACGAAGTCATATGGACAACGTTCTTTTGCATACCAGGGCCCAGCAACGTGGAATGAATTGCCCACTGAACGTAGACACAAAGACAGTGATCCCATTCAAGAGTGCTCTTAAAACTCACTTATTTCGACTGCAAGAACAAACGTAAAGACCTAATAATGTTCCCTACCTTAAATATTTTCAGCATGTTTTATAATTTCATGGTGTTTGCTTTTTGTAATCATATCATTATATCTGTTTTTTATGTTATAGTTGTTGTCTAATGTTGAAGGCGCTTAGAGCTTCTAAAGGTTAGGCGCAACATCAACTCCTTATTATTATTATTATTATTATTGAAACAAGGTAATGAAAAGAATCTACTCGATGTGTATCAATTATGAAAAATGTCCTTTTTATTTGCTTTTGTATGCATGTCTGTTTTTGGACGGTTTACAATTTTACAAATTCATTCACAGTGGTTGCAAAGAATTAATTTAAGCATATGTCTCACTTGGTAAGCAGTGTCAAAGTCTTGAAACTTCTTACGTTAAATAAACTCTTAAGCATGTTAAGAATAATGCATTAAGAGACAGTACACATTCTAAACAACCGGCAAAAGTGATCTGCAGAGCTGTCTCTCACAACACATATTCCAGGTCTGTGGGCATCTCTCTACATTTTCCACCCACCATTCTGGTAATCCTGTGTTGGGGTTTGGGTGATAACCACCACACTGCCTTGAACCTGGCTACAATACATTAAAGACAAGGCTGGGGTGGAACTCAACATCTGTATGAACAGTTCCTTCAGCCGGTCTTCCTCCACACTTATGATCTCCTGGAATTTGTTTAAAAGATTAAGCATACTGAATCCCTGTATGCATGTGGTACAGAAAGCTTGAACGCTAAAATCATGATACCATGGAAATTTCAACATTTACAACAATCATGTGTTTGTATCATTTATCAATCTTTGCAAGTCCACCTTGGAAGTCATCGCAGTTGTTGTAAGAGTAACTACCAAAGTTTGAATTCTGTTTGTAAATGGATGCAGTATTTTTATTTTATCGGTACAAAGTGCAAGTTAAACATTCACTGGCAGCTGCTACACATATGCTGTATACATAAAAATGTTTTCTGTAATGTAGTCCACATGCCTGTCAAGTTATTCATACCTATTGTGATATATATTTTGTACATAAAAATTTTAAGCTTTGGCAAGAACATACTCAAGGAATACACAAAAGTTATTGAAAGAATTAAAGAAGTTTCAAAATTGCCATTGCGTCAAGTAAAACATGTATTATAGAAATCATTTGCAGTAATCACCAGTTCAGAGGTGAAACAATTTAATGCCAAGCAGACTGGGCGATTAACATTCTTACCCAAAATGTTAGATCAGATATGAAAGAAAAAAAATGTTTCTTGCATGCCTTCGTGTCAGTCTAAATTCTGGACAAATAAAACATTTTAGGATTATTAAGTCCTTTTTTTTATCATGTTAGTACATATATAGTATTATCTTGACATATTTTTTGGCTTTAGAAATACACCTTAGGCATCCATTATATTTAAAACAGAAGAATCAAAGTGTAGCATTTATTTTACAAGACTTAAATGGATATATGATTTTTTTTTGGTCTAATTTTTTTTTTAAAACTGCAATCTAGTCCGGTCTGATTGCTGAACTCCAAAGTTACATTGCATAGACCTTTTGTTTCCATTTTGTAATTTTTTAAAAATAAAAATAATAAATTTATTACTTAAATTGGAAAAAGAGAAAATCGACCTTAATATTATTAAATATTTGTATGCCACTAGCGTAGATCACTTCTACCTATATATGAAATGATTTTAGCTTGTTTATATTTTGATTGCCACAGGAATTTAAAATTGTACCACAAGAATTTATTTACATCACTCTATTTTGCTAAATATAGTTGCTTGAACTCCCAAAACAATAGCCCTAATTCATTAAGTACAGAGACTGACGAAGACAAAATAGATAATAATTATACTAATACTACTACGACTAATAATAATGACTGTATTTAAAGAGGGTAACACAATTAACTAAATAACTAATCTACCTTGAGGCCCTCATACAAAAGAATTTATCTATTTTAACTGCACCTCTGAAGCCACTGTACATATTGGGTTTAGAAGAAGGAAATATAGTTGGCATTTCTAATATCAACTGGAATACTATTCCAGAGCAAAGTTCTAGAGTACTGGAAACATTTTTTGAATAATTCTTTATTTGGTTTGGGAAATTATACTGTTTAGTAGACATGGATCGTATGTGGGGAGTATTACCAGGCAGCCTATACTGAAATAGTGATTGTAAATATTCATAAGCACTACATTAATTTGGCTTTTCTCAATAGATAATATTCTTAACTTACCAACAAAATTTACCTTACTTTCTTTCTGGATTGATATTAGTTTGAATGCTATTGTTTGAAGATGTGCTAGCTTTGCTATGTTTTTATCGTTTGAGACTCCATACTGTGTTACAGTAGTCTACATATTTTTGTATGTAACCGTTATAAAATAGTTTTCTGCACCTTTCAGAGAGAAAATGTCTTATCCTACTGAAAAGGCATAAACTTTAAATAACTTTTTTACTGACATGTTTGATATTCTGGATTATATCATTGTGATATGTCAATACTGTTAGTACATCATCATATTCAAGACCAGAATTTATTCGGAACACTCTATACTTTTGGACTTGTGATAGAACATTTAGAATTGTTTGGGATTTAATTTTCAATACTGTAAGTACCTCTTAAATTGTTATTTTGAAACTTGGATAATTAAATTATTAGTTTATTTTACAAAATTTGTTGGTTTTTCTATTACTTTCGTAGCATATATCAGTGAGTAGTGTATTAAATATGATACCTAAAACTATTTTCATTACTGTCTGAGATCCCTTTAGTTGAATATACACGCTTGAACAGATTTGACCTGTTTATAACGGTGGAAACCTTCTATTTACCCATGTTTCTCAAAATTAATCTTGAGAAAAAACGGAAAAATATTTCGGCAGGTTAATGGCAGTATAGTTTTTAGTTCTTAAAGAAAAATGGCGTTCTTGAAGGATTGTGTAAACTGTCAAAGTTGAAGTAACAAACAATATTTTTTTTTGTAAAATGCGATGGGGTTTGACCTTATAGATATCGGTAATATTCTATTTAAGCATAATGTCGGGGATATATATATATATATATATATATATATATATATATATATATATATATATATATATATATATATATATATATATAAAAGTTGTTCCAGACGAATATTATTTTTACATAATACCATTACTTACGTTTTGCTTTGTCTTGGGTTTATGTTTTTCTTATAATAAAATGCCCAATTTAATCTAGACTCCATTATAGTTAGAGATAAGAATTACTTCTCTGGATTATGCAATTAACTATTTAAATTCAGCACTTTGCATTTGTTGTTTTCTTCCTCTGACTTGTTTTCTTTAAGTTCTGTGCTTTGTCCTCTAATATGTTCCCATGTCTTTCGTTTTCCTTCCCTTTGCATTTTTTAAATCAAAATAATTTATTGAACACGCGCCTACGTTGTTTCCTCTTATTTATTTCTTTTTAGGTGTTAATACTGTTTGGACGGAGAGGATAACCTTTATTGTTTTCCGATTTTCATGCCACAAATGATACAATCCACTGTTCCTCGAAGCTCCCCTAACAACCTTATATAAATTATACATCTTATATATATCACATAACAACAGTCAAGTGAAGGACCTACTCCAGTTAGGCTCTATTTAGATGCAATGCATAAAATGGGAAGATGGAATTAAAACAAAAGAACAACAATAATTTTCTTTTTATGAAATAATTGTTTTAAGGTATTTAATAAACCCATCATCAATGCAGTAACTTGATATGGTTGGCTGTGATATACATTTCGTTCGATAGCGGAATGACATCGGATCACGCTCGACCCTTCTGGTCTCGCGAGATTATTTTGTTTGCTTGTTTTTTGTTGTTGCAATCAGCGCCCAAATCAAGTTACTGCACTGATACTCTGAATACAATAAACCTCTGATCATACATGCCGTTGTGGGTTGGGTAGTTGGAAGAGTTAAGAATGTTCTTTTTTTATAATTTTTGTTTGTTTTTCGCTTCGGTTTGATAGGGTTTTGAAAGCAAGTTTTTACTTGTTTCTATGTTATTCCTTTGTCTCAAATGGTATTGTGTAATTTCGTTGCTGTTCTTTTTCTAGCTTAGTTCAGCCCAAGCTGACTGCCTCTGTGTGCCCTTGGGTAAGGAAATTAACTCCCATTTCCTTAGTGTAATATAGCAAAGAAACTGGTTAAAAGTGCAATTGAAATCAACTCAATCAAACTTATTTGTTTCCTTCCATCACGAATTCCCAGAGAGACCCTTTTTGTGTATGAAGGATACCGTAAGAGTAGAGCTTCCACAAAAATATTGAAATATCTGCCTCAAAGCAAGCATTTCTAAATAAAACAATAGATGGATTGTGATTTACTGTTAAATGCTTTCTGATCTCAGCAATATTCTAATAAAAATAGAGTTTCCTGCAAATCTGTTTTGTTACAACTCTATGTCTCAAACTATGTAAGAAAAAGAATCAAATCAACAAGTTTAGTCAAATCAACAATCAGTTTATTTCTAAAGTTAAAAAGTAAATATTTAAGTGATACTTGCAGCATTGCTAAATCCTATATAATCATAATATCCTATCTCATGTCCAAAAGAAAAGAATATTCAGGATGAATTTATATAGCTTTGAATGCACTGATGTACCGATACTATTGAATCTCTTGAAATACCAGTAGTCTAGAATTTCTTTGAATCAGTTATCAATAATTCCTAAAAATGTATTAATCCAAATGTCAGTGAGCACTTAGTAATTCCAATGAATGATTTAAATAAATGATTTCAGTAATTACATGTGAACACAGCTGTAAACTCTGATAAAATGGATTCAATATATATATATATATATATATATATATATATATATATATATATATATATATATATATATATATATATATATATATATTGAATTCTGAATCTGTGCAATAGCATGTAAATTACCCAAGGAATTATCGAGTTTCGTGACATTCCTATGATCAATCACAAGTCTGTCTTGTGAAAACACTCGTACATGTACATGAACCTGTAACAGAAATAACTTTTCTTCCCCCCATAGCAAATTTGAGATAACCAGGATTATTAAAAGAATCGAGTGTTTTTTTTTTAGTCGACAGTGCCTGATTACACCATCTCGAGATGCTTCATAATCCTTGATGATGGGATGTTTTACAAATTCATCTTACTCCATTTTGTATAATAATATTATTTGTCTAAAAAGTCATTATGAAAATCTGGCGAGATAATCTTCGGCATTTGTATGCCCTAGTCATTATTGTCAGTGTTACATTTATCATAATAACCTTTCAGCTCTCTGTGTTTTCTACAACCATATTGCAAATACAACTGCGTTTCTCCTCTAACCCAAACACCTCACTTCAAATACGGTTTTGGTCCTTGACCTCCGCGACGCACGCTTTGTAGGTGAAGTCCACATAATTCGTTTACGCAGGATTTGGTACAGGGAGTTGTAGAACCTATCATTAACCATTTGCATTTATTCTTTGTTTGAATCATTATATATATTCATTATATATATATATATATATATATATATATATATATATATATATATATATATATATATATATATATATATATATATATATAGATAGAGAGAGAGAGAGAGAGAGAGAGAGAGAGAGATAGATAGATAACTCTCATTTGACATACTGCACAATAGAATGTGCTAGAAAACTGACTGCAATTTTTCACCACCTCATAAATAAGGTAAGGCCTTAAACTCAAATTCTGATAATTGCTACTCACTTCTATGACAATAGTCAGGTATGCAAAATTTCCCTACAAAACTCTTATTCACGTTCAATAACTAAGCACACTATATAGATATACATAACAGTTTATTACCAGTTTATTACGATTTTATGGTTATTCATGTCACTTGACTCTAGATAATGGTATGTCACTTATATCAGTAAATTCTAACTGCTTAGTGGACCACCTTAAAAGGCCTGCTGTTAGGAAATTTCTTTCGGCATAAAGAGCTTTCATACTTTTTGACAGGATAAACATTTTTAAACAAGAGAGGAAAAACTATTTGTGCCATGCGGACATATAAATATTTCGCCAGTCAAGGGGTGTTGCAGTTTTATTGTACAATAAGTTTTGAATATAAAGTAAACAGTGGGATAAAATATATAATGGAAGTAGAATAAGTTTCGAAGTAATAATAGAAGTAAATCGGTATTTACTGGTTAATAAATATGGTCCTAATTGTGATTTACCTTATATTCATACAGTCTTGGTAATACAATAAGTACAAATCAAAAGGTACGTCCAAATACTTAGGTAATTATGGCAGACGACTTAGACCTAAATATGAACCATGATAGATACAGAAAATTATGTTCATAGTTATTTTGAATCAAAATCATAATGGGTCCACATGATTCCGTCCCATGACCTTATCCAATCTGCTGTTAAACCAGTAAAGGTAACTGATTTAACATCTCCTTTGATAGATAACATTTCCAATAAAATCTTGGTCTGACGGGCTTTTAACATCGTATAACAAATATGCTGCACTAAAATCGAAAGGATCAAGCAACACTAAAATCGAAAGGATCAAGCAACACTAAAATCGAAAGGATCAAACAACACTAAAAGCCGGAACATACGATGATATAGTCATAACTAGTAAATTGCGTGACTTATATAACCTAAACTATCATTATAAAATTTGTTGAAACTGTACAACGTTTCTTATTAATATTGAGAGAGAAAACATTTTATTATAAACAGATTTTCTGTTATAATATCAAATTGCTGCGACAAAATTAATACACAAATGACTATCTGCTATTAACGCAGGTAAAATCACTGGGTGGGATTGTCTTCATAAATTTCAAAACGGCCATTGAATATGTTGATCACAATATTCTTCTGAACAGATTAACAGTCTATACCTTTTCAATACTCTGTTCAAAATTGGTGTGCGCAAAATAGCATGTACATATAAATATCAGAAACTACAGGTATGGCACTTCGCTCCATTCAGATACTCTAAAAAAATTGCTTCATTGACAGAGATCTTCGTCGGAACACGTACGTTAATTACATTTGCCATCTACTGAGTAAACGGTCTGCTCAAGTAAATATTCTATCTAATTACATTTATGAAAATATATTTAAATTATATTATAATAACTAGAGTTTGCAAATCTGAGATTATCAGTACACCATTTGAGGGAGCTGTAACACAAATTTTAGATTATGGATAGACCATTGAAGCACCTCTAATACAAATTTTAGATTATGGATACACCATTTGAGACAATTGTAACACAAATCTTAGACTATGGGTACACCATGAGGCAACTGTAATAGAAATCTTAGATCATAGGTACACTAATACAAATCTTAGATCATGAGTACACCATGAGGCAAATGTAACACAAATCTTAGATTATGGGTACACCATGAGGCAACTGTAATACAAATCTTAGATCATAGGTACACTAATACAAATCTTAGATCATGAGTACACCATGAGGCAAATGTAACACAAATCTTAGATCATGAGTACACCATGAGGCAACTGTAATACAAATCTTAGATCATGAGTACACCATGAGGCAATTGTAACACAAATCTTAGATCATGAGTACACCATGAGGCAAATGTAACACAAATCTTAGATTATGGGTACACCATTTGAGGCAACGGCAGTTAAGCAACTGTGAAATAATAGGGGATTATATCATTTATTTAAAACAAGAACAGAAGATGAAAATGTCTGTACACAATATAATGGATATATAAGTCTGGATATTATTGGTTGTGAGCCGAACGATACTCATTATATAAGGACTTGAATTTACAGTAAGAAGCTATGTTCTTAATTTCAATTTGAATAGTATTCCAGAATATATTTCATTCCAATCTGCATATTATTATTGTTTTAATTGCTATTGTCACAACATTGATTACACCTCATATACATTCCAATTCATGCAAAGATCTCCGGGCTTAGCATTAACAAAAAAAAATATTAGAGATGTTTGATCTGGAAATAAGGAAATAAATAGCAGAGATAAGTTTGGTCATGAAAAATCATTTAATTGGGTGGGAAATCTGGTGTTTTAAAACTGCTTGACATTAAATTCGCAACAAATTTAAAAAAATTAATCATACTATGAAGACAAAAACCGAAGAAGAAACGTGTTCTCAAAGGTCCAGGAGACTTTTGACTCCTTTTGAAAAAGTTACTGCTATAACGATTCTTGCTGTGTCCAAGATAAATCATTTAATTCGTTCTTTATCTAATCCATCCGAAAGTATTATCAGTAAAGTTAATAAAATATGTTGTTTAAAAGTTTGGATAAATAATTTTTTTTACAAAGACTATTCTTTATTCAAGAATATTGTACAGTAGGACTGAAAATGAATAACATTAAAATGTTTATGATGGCATGAAATACATCCTGGCTACGTAGACTATTTTATGTACAACTAAGCGGGGACCTTATTAATTTAAACATGCTAAATATACATGATGCTTTGGTTTTGGACTTGAATTTTGTAGAAAGATTTATAGAGGTCTAAACAATGATTTTTGGAAAGATGTTTAAATTATTTAATTAAATTAAAAATTAATTAATAGAACTGAATCGTGGAAATCGTTTCATGCTGAGCCAGTGTGATTTAGTGTATTGATTAAAACTGGAGATTACAGTATGACGTATAACCATCTGTACAAATGAAGATTAAACGTAATTGGGGACCTCAGTTGTAACAATAATTTCATTAGTTTTAATTACTTTTCTAGAAACAATTCATCAAAGTGGAATATTTTTTTTACAACATTTGGGTATAATAGATGCTATATAAAAATGTGGATTTGTAGATTGGAAACATCATATTGCAAAGAGCAACAGAGGAAATTTTGCCATCATTACTTACTCACAAGAAGAAAAATCCGGAAAGGTATCAAAGTAGTTTGCATTTTCGTGGAAAATGTAATTAAATCCCAAGTCACAAGATAAATGGAGACGTGATCTCAACATGGATGAGTGTTCTGAATGCAATGCAAAAGAATATTGGTACATACGTGTACAAACGATATTTATCTTAAAAGGTTGTAACTGAAAATGGTTCAAATAATTCTACCAACTTATGCCCTTCTGACCAAAGCTGAGAATTAGACAAGACAACGTATGTTCTTTTTGTAGACAAAAGAAGAATCGCTTTTGCAATTACTGATTACGTTACAGTTAAGTTTTGTTTCACACAATTGCTTTCATGGCTGAAAAATTAGTGCACAAACATTGTACATTTTTGTTTGATACGGTTGTTTGGGTGGCTGAAAGAGAAATACACACGACTCTTACATTTATCTCTTTGATTCGATTGTTTCGATAGTTGATAGAAAATGCATACGCCTCAAACAGCTTTGCTTGATAAGTTGTTTGAATGGTTGAATAACTGTCACATACACTTATAAACTTTAACTTCACATTAGTATATACAATATCAGAAATAAAACAAATATGATGACATTTTAAATTTAATTTTCATCATAAGAAAGAACTACATATTTAAATTAATATTCACAATAAATTACCAAACCTTGGAAAATATAAGACAGAAATATTATAGATACAAGTTAGAAAGGTATGCAGCCTACAAAAGTGTTTATTTGGAGAAATTCGGTAATAAATAGTGAAGCATATGAAGGTACAGTTGTTGAATAATTTTTGTTATGGATCATTTGCAAGCTAATTAATTATGTTAACATAATACATGTCTTGTCATCTATAATATATGAGAGAATACATTCAGTGGTGATTGATACAATTAAAAAATAATGTACTTGGCAATAATGAGTAATTACTTGAATTGTAACACAGAAAACAAAAAACTAATATAATACATTTATAACATGAATATTCTCTCTCTTCTCTGTTATATCCCATATACACTTCTTCCTCTGTACTATTATCGCTTTCTTTTAGAGGTGACTGGAAAATAATAATAATAATAATAATAATAATAATAATACAAACATGCAGTTAATTTGCTGTTTCACTCTGTGACTGTACAAATCTAAGTAAAATAATCTGTAGGATGATACTGTTCGTCATCTGAATTTTTTTCCTCATTATTTAACTCTTTTTGTGTAAATTTACCGTCATTCAAACATGTACATAGTTCATGTTTCTCAAGTTAGATGAATATATTACCGTCATTCAAACATGTACATAGTTCATTGCTTCTCTAGTCAGATGAATATATTGGGCGAGATGAATGTCGCCATGATGTAAAATGTTTCTGTGACGTCATAGTCTAACGATGCGCGAACTATATAGTCAAACCATGATTTAAGCGGGAATACTTTTGCAATTACTTCTTACGTAAGGTCTATATATGAACACACTATGATGGGTCAGCGGCCATGTTGAAACTTACAAGATGCAACGACACTATAGAGTGAACGCCTTCAGCTAAGCGGTATGTTGGACTGAGCTCTGGAACCAGAAGTCATGGATTCGAAGCCACACGGAGCAAATAAAGTTGTGATGCAAAATCAAAGAAGAACAATTTAAATCCTCATAGATTTCTGTAACCGCTGGTAAAGGAAATCCCTCAAAAGTAGAAGTATTAATAGGTTTGTGTACTGATAAGTATAATAGACTCAACTTGAAAAAAATCCGCACCAAAATGCTACTGCCACAAAATCACACAAAACTCCGCGTTTGAATCCACAAGATTAGATAATACCAATTCATTCTAATTTCGACTGGTATTGAGATTGAGGCTCTGTTTTTCTACGCATGGGTTAAAATCCTCACGCGTTCTTTACCATTTCCTGTTCAGTCGTATCTTCAATGGCGGAAGAAGATGAAGAAGAGATATAGGTACTCTGGGTCAAGGTCTTATTCATCTGCTTGTATTTTGCTTCTTTCCGTTCGGACTGACCTGTCGAACAAAATAAAAATACCTCTTTATTAAGTAAGTTGAAAAATGTTTCATTGTCTAAAGTAATAAATGTGGTATGACAGTACGTTAAATGTCTTTTCTCTGAAAGACTTAGATGCCATTGAGCCGTAACTCGAAAGCTACACCAACTCCGCTTATGTGGTATAAGCAGTGTTGAGAAAGCTCTGAACGGTATGTCACGGTGGCCCAGGCTGATGTAGGACATGTTTAACCCCACAGGAATCTACGTTGTTCTTGGTAAGGAATGTACAAACTTTCATATAAAGATGAAACAATACTCCAGATTTCGTCCGAACGAGTAACTGAAAAAAGAGATAATGCCCGAAGCGAGGATGTTAAAAATGAGAGAGAGAGAGAGAGAGAGAGAGAGAGAGAGAGAGAGAGAGAGAGAGAGAAGTACTGCATGTAAACATTGAGCACCCATAAATTGGAATCTGTAGAATGACATGATAAATCTGGAGCTTTTCAAGCTTGCCTAAATTGAATCGTATGCTCAAACGCAAACCTGCAGATTTTAAATTTCAAACTGTTTGGTAATTTGCATTTTGCCATAACTTTTGTATCCATCTATCACAACTATTTGTCCATACGGACGATGCAGATTCATATATAACTAATTAAAATAGTTGATTTCGGGATGCACAACAAATAAAATATAAAATATTCACTTTTTTACTTAAAATGCCAGCTCATTCATTAGCCATGTACTCATTGGTGACCACTTACTTTAATACTGCATAAAAATCACCATCGTTCCACTGCACGAGAACAGAGTTGGACCACCTGCATTACTAATACATACCCCAATCCCACAACAAAACAAACAAATGCACCATCTCCTAATACTCCCCACCCCCACCCCCATCCCCAAACAAACAAATAACACACTGAAATTATTAGATCTTTTCACTGGACCAATTTTCATTATACTGGATGTTACATGTGATACATGAACTCTGTCGGAACCCTAATATACCCCACAACTCAAACAAGCCATATTACTGAAATATTTATACTACCTTAAATGCAGTTGACAAAAAGCTATAATGCTATACTGAAAAATTGAGACACAAAATGATCTCAATTTATTTGAACAAGATAAATGATTTATCATAACTCTATTGTGACTAACTTAACGGTTTTCATAGAGTTAATAGTTTAATATTAAAACACCAATCATAGTATCAAATTATAATGTGCATTTGTTGACTGAATCGGAGTAAAGCATAGTGAAAGTTAGTTTTGATAGAAAATAGCATTGAAGATAACATAAATGTTGATTTTCCAATTTCAAAGATGAATAACTTTAAGTCAAGCCTCATCAACTCTAATAGCAAGATAACCACAATTTGCAATATTGGAGGGATTAAGTTATGTCTTTTCTTTAGATACACAAATATACATTCGGCTAAATTTACAGAAGAACATTTCATCAATTTTACAAGGTAAAAATACAACGATTCGTCAAACGAGAGGTATAACTTGTGGAAAACGAAGTTAGACTAAAAACAAGGGCACATATTGACTCGGTGTATAAAGTAGCTTTTTTGACACATTTATTTCAATGGCAAAATTTGAAATCAATCTGAAATTATTCGTACGTTTGAAATGAATGACAAAATGTTGCAAATTGTAAAATAAAATTTCAAGTTGTAGATATTTTGTCATGTGTTAGATATTCTCTTACCGTAATTCCTTTTATGTTACTAACCTTGATTACCATTGCAAGCTGACATTGTTACTTGCAAGCAAATTAAATATGGATACCAATGTGCGTCGTAAGTGATTGCTGGTCTTGCATAAGAGTATATGGATAAGCCCAGCTAACGCATATCATTTCTGGATCGTTTAGGGCAAAGGTGATGTCGCAACACAGAACGATTTCAATTTATTGGAAAAAGATAAATAATTAATCAAAACTTCGATGTGACCAACAAAACGATTTTCAGAGAGTTGATAGTTCAACATAAAAACATTAATCATGATCATCAAATGATAATGTGCATTTGTTTACATAACTGATTGGGATTTAAGCGTAGTCAAAGTTAGTTCTGATACAAAATAGCATACAAGATAAAAAAAAAAAAACATCCTAGCAACGTTCCTAAAGCATTGCATATGACTATAATCTTAATTGTCCTCCACATTTGCAACTATATATCTACGGATAACACGTATACACACTGTATATGATAGTCGAAACAATAAATGGCGTCATATTACTTGGATAATATGTGACGCTTCTATGTCTACGCTTAAATCCCAATCAGTTATGTAAACAAATGCACATTATCCGTAGTCCAAGAATTAATCTAGAGCAAAAGTATTTCCAACCAGATAAGTTTATTTCTGTTAAATCACTCCTGTATTAGAAAATAACCTCGTCATCTTCAAATGGAGATTAGGTGAAGTACAAGTACAATAAAGAAAGTTTCAGTACAAGTGAAACGTAAATTGCTGTATGTGCCGTGCTGCATATACGTTTTCTTTCTAGTATTAAATTTATTATTTATTTGCAGTAGCCCGAAAAGAAGAAAACGAAGACTTAGATTGAGACAGGATACATACTCGGACACAGAATCGTAGTAAATTCCATACGCCAAGACATAAAAATAAAGATATAGTATAGCATATGTGGTATCATATCCTCATATTTGATAGCATCCTATCTCTTCTTAAATAAGGGTGTCTGCACCTTTGGCCTACAAAACGTGCTAGGGAAATAAGATAGAAAAAAAAACGTTTTTATGGGCAAAATCATGTTTTAGAAGTACCTTTTTAGCTACTGCAGACGCTGAAAACGATTTTCATGCCATCAGCAGTAAACAATTTTGGATGTAACAACTACATAGAAACTGCTTGATCCAGACAAGTAAATTCACAAAGCATCTTCCGCGTCATAATTAAAGGATCTGTAAAGTGCATCTAATTGGGTGAGTTTCACATCTGCAATTATAGTGCTAATATCTGGAGCATCTAAGTGTCCCCATATTCATCCTGCTGTAATGGCCAGCCACCCACAGAGTGTTCATCCTGCTGTAATGGCCAGCCACCCATAGAGTGTTCATCCTGCTGTAATGGCCAGCCACCCATAGAGTTTTGTTAAGTGTCATTGCGCAAAAGCAACCAAAGTAAAAATGTAATTTAATGTACATTGTTCAACGAACATATAAATGATATTTTAGATTTCAAAATGAGTACACTAATTGTTTGGTCTTTGTTTCCAACACTTTGTACTTTTGACACCTAAATAATTTTGAAAAAATGTTGTCAGTACAGTTAGGCAAACATTACTTAATGAAACATTTTTGAAAAAAGAATGTTTTCAGTACAGTTAAGCAACTATTATTTAATGTAGACCCGTTAAACTTAGTAGGCATACTTTTATGCATTTCTGTCATATGATTGTAATGGCTATCTGAACACTTTTCACATGTTGTTAATTGTAGACGTTTGGTGTGGGTAAGATTAAAATAATTTGCTACCATGTTTTGGTAATGTTTAACTATCAATTTGTAAATTCTCGCCAGCAATACGGACTATGAAGTTTCACGAACCCAAAGTTTTTCACAGTACTTGCTAACCTTGTTCACGAGGTTAATCAATGCTATATATAATGACATTAAATAACAACGTTGCTGCAAATCGCATCAAATCGCATTGTCAAAAAGTTAAAGAAGGAACGTTGCCACATCTATAGTGCACGTTTGCTGCAAGTTGTTGCAACTTTGAACTGTTGTTGAAAACCTTTCGTACCCGTATCATTCATCTCCTTCTTTCCCATACAAAAAATGGTAGATGAAATACACGACGCTTTCACAGACGCGTTCAAACATTGAAATCTTAAAAAGATAAAGTTTAATGAGGAAAGGTGTCTTAGAAAAGAGGAAACGATTTTCTGAAGAACGAGGCAATCGAGTACTTTCCAGCCTATTCAGACAAAAATGTTCAATGCTTAGCAACACAATCGAAATTAAAATGTAGAGGCATTTATCTTACAACGAAACCAGACAAAGGGTAATCATTTAACACAGCATATTGAAAGATCCATTAACATTCATCACACATCAGTAGACATGTCTCCAGTTGAAGCGAGCAAGAAAAAGAAAAAAACAAGTAAAAAGTATGAATCAATCTATTATGCTATTTGACAACTGATAATATCGAACACATTAAGTCTAAACTGGAAAAAGAATAAGAATTTCACAATTCAAAACAATTTTTATAAAATGCTACCTTCCTTACTTCCTTAGAAAACATTTAAAATTGATCAAGTAATAATATGCGATCCGGCTGTTTCCAAGAAGAAGAATAAAAGGGAGAGGATATACAGGTCAAGTTTACGAGCACGAGTTATCGCTGTAAGATACACAGGATAACGTATACAAAGTTGAAAAGATTTTGAAGACCAAGAGAATGAAAATAAAAGAACCTGTATTCGTGAAACGAAAGGTATGTGACGAATTGTTTGACAGTTAACATAGTCCCAGCATAATACATGATTCCTTAGCATATAAATAATAGAACACAGCTATTAGTATCAAGCAACATAACAAATGTGAGATTTTGAGCGACAACGAGTTTCTAGACTGCTACAGATGTGGTAAAATAGCGCACCAGCAAATTCGTATTGATCACAAGACCAGAAAGCATCTACCTCCAAAACATGACAGTTAAGACGAACTTGATAAGGTGACTACAAATGATATCACAGAAGAAAAGAATGAGACAACATTCGAAACTATCAAGTTGATTCACAACTACATTTTTAAAAACCACGTAAGTTCTTAACCATTTCTCACCCGAAACATTCAACCGGCATATATTGGCTCATTGCTCAAATATGCAAATTTTTGTATGTGGTTATAGAAAATATAACAGCTTAATCGGAAATTGTCCTTACACGTGACATAGACCTTTCATGCTCCTTTTCTTATTTTATATTTCATAATCATCAATCATCAAAATAATATTGGTTATTTGTCTTGGCGAATTTATGTCAGATCTGACCAATCCTCTAATTCCTCTCTCAATCATCAAACTAATAAAAACGTCCGTGCAACGTTAAAATTCTTCACCCAATATTTTAAATCTGGCGTCGTGAGCTAAACCGCGTGTTCTTATATCTGGATCAAGTATGTAGTGTTGTCAGACATGTATTTCTCAGCTCTTCAAAAATGTTAAATAGCGTTACAGTGTTTTATATCAGGTAGCAATGGTGAACATCACCTTCTGGGCTCAATTTGATATATGACATCACATCGTGTACATTTTAGTAAATGTTATTGAATATAATAAATCACTCAGAAGTAATTTAAACATTACATTGTGTGGTACAGATATTTCGCTAATCATTAGAAACTACTGAGGCATTCATATAGCAAAGGTACTTTGTCCAAATATTTATGCTCCATGTTTTCAAACAGTTTCAGTGCTTCTGTGAATTTGTCATAATTTAAGTTTTAGTCAGATGTTATAATGACTGCATTATGAACCTAAAGCTAGTTACGAATGTAATTCATCTTTTAGCTGTTATTTTATTTTCGTCATTCATCAACCTATCAACTATGAATCCTTGCTGAATAAAATTTAGTTTTTGTTGCTATTCGGAATGAGTTTTTTTACCTCTTTCTCTGGTCATTTTTCGCATGCTATATAATGAGTATCATAGTTTAGCATGTTAGGAACGAATAGCGGGATGTGGCTGGGTATCGGAACGTTCCAGCCAGGGCATCATGATCAAAACTTTATCGTTTAATAAATTACTGTCACAAATATGACATGTACGTGTTGAGTTAAAACATTTTCCATGTTAATCTACGAATATGATAGATGTCTAATTTACAGTTCGGTATAGATGAGTCTCACTGTCCTACCCATCCAGTTGTAAAACACATATATGCAATTAGTTCCTCAGTAAACTACTGGTCCGTAACATTAGTGAACTGAATTTATGTAGGTACAGTACAGACACCTGACGGGATATGCTGAGCGGTTTGCACTGCTCATGATACACTTTATTGATTTAGAGTATCGTTGGAATTTTGTGATGGGGCGGTTGAACACAGAGTGTATTGCATCATTACAAATGCAATAAACGAAAGAATGATTTTCGATTCATAATAATATGTACATTGTACACTGGTTCTTTTTCATACATCATTTATATCTAGTTGTCAACACTGTAACATAGTCTTTGTGATCAGATAGCATTTATTGTACATTGAACAAATTCATGCCTTTTTACCGGTTGTTCCATTTCTATAAAGATATCATGAACTAGTCTTTTTTCTTGTTAGCAAATGAGCAAACAAAAATGACCACCTAAAATCTGCCATACTGACCAAACTGAAAGTGAAATAGTTATCAAATCCTCTATCAACTCGAAGCAAATATATTTATATTAAACATTATAGTGTTATAAAAAAATTCAGGAATGTTGACTGGTTTCACACTAAAGACACAATATTAGACCGGTCTATTGTTTGCTCATTCAGATAAAGAGCGCAAACGTGGACGCGGAAATACGTATTGCATTGGGCGTTCAGTAGTAAGGTGAAGGAGAAATCCAGATCAGATCGCTGAAAATCCTAAAGTAATAAAACTGGTCCAGTAGTAACTACAGTGAGTAAATCATGAAATATGGATCCGTTTTACTATTTTATGTAGTAGCGGGGATGTGATCTACCAATGTTCTTGTCTAGAGGTACGAGGGTGCTTTTATGCAGGAGTTGAGGAAATGGTTCAGCTGAGTAGAGAGAGCTAAGATATGATTCAAAGCCTCTGTTATTTTTTAAAATTTCATTTCTTGTGCACAAAATATGAACTATTTTAAAGTTAGCAATGATTCGTAACTCACATTATGTATCTACTAGCAGGCAATAAAAGGTACTTGGCCAGTTTAATAATAGTAGCCATCTGTATTCAGTAGGTGAGTTGATGGCATGGATAGCCCAGCATCACAACCTAATGCATGTTTTGACAGATTATTTTCAGGTGGCAGCAAGTGCTTTTACTGAGTAACACCTATGTAATAAAATCTATCCCAAGTGCTTGTTTATAAACTATTTAATATTTTAAAATACTCTGGACAAAGTACTCATGAATATGTCCAACAATAACTTCAAAATCTTGTAATAAAGGAATATCAAGTGGACAGCAGACATGAATCCGTTACTTGCATATTTGGAAAATCGACCATTAAATTTAGAATATATTAAACGGTACTTACACAAGTTTCCGTGTTTTTCCTGTCCATCAGGCTCACCCCGTGAGGAAGCACCGTCGGTGAAGAAAACTTCACTACAGTCCCTATATGATCCCGTTACACCTACCGAGCGGGACGATCCACAACCCATTGTTTCCAACTTCTCGTTTAAGGAGGCTAAAATTAGTTAATTAATTGATGAATTAATGATAGAAAGGTAATATTAAAGAAACTCGTTTAATCATTACATTCTAAAGCTTGGGTGAAATAAAACCAATTCGACGATTTTTCATTTGAAATGAACACACGTGTAAGTAGCACTGTCGCCACGAGACAATATCTGCTGGCAGACTGTAAAGTTGTTCTTGTACAATATTTGGTGATAGCGCTGGACGATCAAAAGTTACATTCAGAATGAGCAAAGATAAAGAAAGGGAAAACTAGATCACAGCAGATGTAAATTTACCACTGCTAAAATACCACATGTAATCTGTAACCTATTATTTCAGTCAAGTAATTTTAGCCCACCTGTCCGTAACGCCAAAATAACCTAAAGTATGTCTCTGTCCGCCGCGAGTCTTTCCTCGTCCATTGTCAGTCAACAGTTACTATTTTAAATTTCTTCAAATCTGCAGGACCAATATCAACCAGTCACTAGCACAAAATATGTTGGTTTTTCAGATTTGTACACATAATTTCCATTCGATATAAAATAGCCTCTGCTAGTAAAATAGAATCTATAAACAAATTCACCACAAATATCTAATCATGATTTGACCAAATGTGACAGGAGGCATACCTGTGTGATGTCTTTTTTTACATGCATACCCGAATTGAAAAAAGTGAGGGTACGGGACCAAAACGTGGAGGTCCTTGAAAAATATACTCTCATATCAGGGAGATCCATGTTATGGCAACACAGTTCTGCTCATGAGTAGGTCATGATACTGTTCCGTTGTTGTGCTCTTGTTGTTTGATATCCTCAACCAAAGCCTACCCGCCTACCCTCTGTGCATGTTCATCTTGGTCACTAATGACACGAGAGCTGCATTAATGAAATATACTGTAATTTAACGTCGCGTAAAATTCCTACTTGATAATTGGATCAAAGGAAATGAGATCGCCTGATACTGAAACAAATTAGATTCATAGTTGATCCGACACACGATGTAAATGTGGTAAAATCAATAATCCTTGGTATTTTTGCTCACGCCAAAAATGTAAACAGTACTTGAAGAAAACAAAAAGGCTGGCAAAGCAAACTTCGCTCCGAACTGTGCCTTACGAAAACCTGACCATATAAGCGGAGATATTATAAACCTTAGAATTATGTTTGGCTGACTGACCTTACGAACATAATTTTACCGGTACCTTGTGACCAATGAAGTAAAGTCAAGCAAAGTAATTTTTAGTTACATTCAGTGAATATAACTAAAATAGGCAAACCAAAACCTCTACAAAAGCTCGTACTCAGTTGACTATTGAAACAATTATCGATTTAAATAATATACAATATTACTCAGACGATACGACAAAATTACATCAATACAGTGTATGCAGTTATTACAGTAGTAGATACAGTAGCTCATCATCATCTTTATTTCCTTCCATGGAAGATTACATGATATAAGAATAAATCATCTGAATACAATCAATAAATATAAAAAAAAAAAAAAAAAAAAAAAAAATATTCTATATTGGAATACAAATTCTTACACAATATCAATCAACAAAGTGTTCGTCAACTCATAAGTTGCAAGTTTCAGTACCTTATTTACAGAAGATAGCTGCACACTGCATGACAAAGTATGCTGCATACAGGACGAATAGCTTGGAGTTTTCTTTGTCGATTACTCCTGATGGTAACCTTTTACCTAAAGATATTGTAGTTGCAGCTCATCTTCTGCATTAAATAACGTAATGTGCAGGCTCAGGGGAAATTTATCAGTAAGGAAATCCCAGAAAGAATTTCGAAAGTTCGACATATAAGGACAACTAACACAACAATAAAGTATCAAGTCTGTATAAACATTCCCACATCTAATACACATATCAAGCTGTGTTTGTGGAACAGCAGCCCATAGTTTAGCTACATATGTAAATACCTTAGTGTGTTGTCTAGTTTTAGCCGACTGCCACACTGAGGCAGGTCGTAAGTATTCGTGTATCGAAGAGAATCTATCAAAATCTGCTTGATTAGACATACGAATTCTCCAGAGGCTATTTTCAAGACCAACAATTTTTGACCTTACAATTTCTTTCCAATTATGTTTATCTGGAATTTCAGAATGATGTAAATAATCAGTTAGATACCCGAGCAAGTCAAACTTCTTTGAGGTATAATATAAATTTGAAATTAACCCGCAGCTTGACATGCATCCGCTCAGAATGAAGTGAAATAACGCAACGTTAAACACACGTTTAGTATGTACATTGTTAGGCATCAAACACAATCTGTGTAAAAACATCAATTTTCTTCTATCAATTTCGGACTGCGCTGATGTCCATCCTAGCATTCCCAGGGCAATGTCTGATCTTGTATGTATTGGAAAACCTTGTAAATGTTTGGCAAAATACCTCAGAGTTTTATCCAATAAAGCGAGGTCACTTTTTGAAATGTTACACCATAATTCACTTCCATAAAACATTGAAGGGAAAATTACCTTTTTAATTACATTTGCAGCAACCAAAGGATTTAAACCATTCGGTTTAATGCCAATACCAAACAGACCGTGAAAAGATTTTTTCCCTTTCTTGCATGCATCGAGTATTGCGTCATGCGACGTCAGCTTTGAGTTAATCCGGTGACCCAGGTGTGTTGCCGAATCGGTGACCGGCAAACATGACGGGCCAAGATACCATTTCATATTGATAAAATTCTTGTATTGGGGTCCGAAAATGATAATGTATGACTTTGTAACACTAAGCTCGAATCGCCACTTATTACTGTAGTCGTATGCTATATCTAACAGCTTTTGTAGATTGCTAGGATATATAGCCAAAAGTGAAATATCATCAGCTAGGGTTGGATTTCCCACAGCTAAGGATCCAATCTTTGCTCCAAATCCACTATTTTCTAACTGTAGCAGCAAGTCATTTATAAATATTGTGTACATCAAGGTTGACAAAACACCCCCTTGTCTCACTCCTTGGCCAATTGAGAACCAATCTGAAAATTGCCCATTTACAAGAACTTTACTCTGTAAATTTGTATACATGTTAAAAAATATCAAAAGGGATTTACCCGTAATTCCCAACGTGAATAATTTAAAAAGCAGTCCTTCGTGCCACACGGTATCAAATGCCTTTTTTGTATCAAGAAAAGCAGCAAAAACCCGTGAACCCATGTTTACATTATATTGTACTGATTGCAACAGCACAAAACTCGCTGTTGTGCAGCCTAAACCTTTTTGGTAACCATGTTGTTGTGAACTGGGTATACTAGAATTAGTATCTTTGAGCCAAGTTACCAAACGTTCATGAATAATTTTCTCAAAGGTTTTGTAGATAACAGGCAGTAAAGTAACAGGCCTGTAACTTTCGAGGGAGTTCTTTGATTTTCTGTTACCTTTATACAGTGGTATTACTAACCCTTTTTTGCAATCTACAGGTATGTAAGATTGAATAATATACAATATTACTCAGACGATACGACAAAATTACATCAATACAGTGTATGCAGTTATTACAGTAGTAGATACAGTAGCTGATAAATATAGTGTTACGTATATCTGATTTAATATATATTTATTTTAATTTAATTGTTTGATTGTCATTTTTTAAAAAAATTCTTACATGCTATTGTAATGTAAATTTATGCACTGGAGATGATATTTTTTTTCAGAAAATTGGTTGACCTGAATCATTCTTTTCATAAACACCAGCTGTTGGCCTGGAAGCTGACCTTGATTCAAAATTAGTATAAAAAAGTTCTATTTTACTTTAAAATGATTGGTTGTTGTCAAGGTCATGATGGGACTACGTGGGTTAAGAAGTAAACACTTTTTTATATCTTTATTCTGGGAATAAAATCATTGGTCTAATCAAGGCCATATTCTGCGTACGTCATATAAACACGATCACGTGACCCCCCCCCCCCCGATTTCGCAACTTGGGGGAATTTCGAAACTGCGTCTTATGATACAATATAACCTTTGTTTCAGAGAGAGAGAGAGAGAGAGAGAGAGAGAGAGATCAGTTTTGGGCTTTTCACACTGATGTCAAGTTAGTTTTGTTGTAACCAGATCTTGAGCTATAATTTTCTTCAGATCATTTGAATTTCAAAAGGATTAATTCTTTATTCTCTGGAAATATTTTAAAGAGTGCTCACACAGAAATTTTGGAAAGACATTGCTTACAAATTTAATTTGGATTTCCAACACCGGAGTGCCATTATTTGTATTTCTACAAGGAACTGCAGATAAACACAGCACTGACAAGAGCATACGTCATCCATCTTGGATTTTCCATCAGGATTCGAATTTGAAATTATTAGAACATTTATTACTAGGACTCTTGCAATTTAATTCGTGGATTATTCTTAGATTATTTTTGGATTTGATTCTTTAAACCGTAAGTTCTTGTCCTTTTTTTCATTTTTACAGAATTTTCCAGGAAAATAAATTATTTGTTAAATTTTAAAAGGCTTGTTATTTTTACTCTTTCTGTGTTACTGTTTATTCGAGCCTAAACACGTAACAATATATAAATGAATACAATTATTTAATTCCGACAAAAGCTCCATATCACAATATCCAAGGTTACAGGACAATAACAACCACACACAAAAACGGAACAAAATTACAAATTAGACGACATGATATTAGACTATAATGCCTGTTGTAGAATAAAAAATTTCTTCTTTTAAGAAATAGCTGACTGCTGTGATTCATTATAAATTGTGATTCTCGATATGCAGCTATTTGCAAAATTTATAGAATTACATAATTCGAGCTCTAAAACCACATAATCGTTTACATGATGAGGCGATGAGGTCATTTACAAAATAACACGATACAATCTCTCTGCGTGTATAATTGAAACAATGCATACATATTGTTATAACACATATATATTGTAATTAGAGTTTGCACATTTATTTATAGCTATCCATTTGAAAGATTTCTTTGATTTTTGTTATTACTTGTTTGAATATGGGAAGTCGGTGCTGCGGAAATAGTAATGAGACCGAAATAATTAGCTAAGTACTAGGGGCAAACGTCACGAAGTGAAGTGTTAGTGAGTAACCATGATGCCATGGTTAACTTTTGGTGAATTCAGGTCAGGGCCGCATGAGTGTCCTAGAGCTCAATAGTGCTTATTAAATCTAATTGTCCGAATTAATAGTGTGACTCCATGTGCAATATTTATGGTTGGAGACTAGTAAATTACGTAATTAATAAACGACGAGCGACTGCTCTGTAGTCGGCAGGCGCTGTTTATTGTTGCTGCAGTTGTAATTATGGTTTAGATTTACAGGCGAAATGTGGCTTAAAGTCATGATTTTTCTGGCTTACGGTGGCGTATTAAAATAGTTCCTGTAGTAGGTGGTTGAGTTGTATAGTTTCACAGCATAAACTACTGGGGTACGTTACGGAAAGTTAACTAGGAGAAACGATGCAGTTGTGAGGTTTACAGCAATTGGGAAGTTGTGAAATCTCTGGTCATTTATTAATTAGAGTAAAAGTACTTTTACTTTGGATGTGTTGATATTTCCATTTTACAACATCAGTTGTATAGTGGTCATTGTAATCGAGGGGAAACATATGATTTCTAGCGGGATTCGCGCCAGGGTTTGGCTTGTTACAATATTTTATACATACACTGGTTCAGAAAATCACACAATAGTGTGTAGCAATACAAGTCTGTGCAGAAAGCTTCATTTTCTTTTGTTGTTGTTGCTATAGGTATTACATTTCCATCTGACCAAGACAGCGTGTATACAGAGTGCTCTACTTCGATTACTAACATCCTCCTAATTATTCACGTGGGCAGAAATTACATGGCCAAGAGATGTGAATTTTATAAACAGTATAAAATATCCCCATACAAAATATGTGTATAAAATATATGTATATACAATTTCACATGACTTTCACATGAATTTGCAAGAAATATACATTTAAGTGTATGTATTAAACATCACACGTAGATGTAGGGAACAAAGCTCAGAATAATAATAGGCAATTAAAATTGAAGCAAATAAACAGCACATACCAAAGAGGAGCCAACATTTTCAGCCAGTTGTATATATTAAACATCACATGTAGCTGTAGGGTAAAAAAGCTCTGACTAGTTAAAGGCAATCAAAACTGAAGCAAATAATCAGCACATACCGAAGAGGAGCCAACACTCTTCAGCCATTGTAAAGAGCATCCTAAATATTTTGAAGGAAAGACTATTTGCGCTTTACAAATTACATTTAATGTCATTCCAGTTTTTGGCAAATTTCATACAATTATGAAAAGAGGCAGCAAAGTTAATAAAAATGCTGTTTTACCACAACTGACTGTTTTGAGTCTGGTATTTCTTCCATATGTGTATCCGAAGAATATTTAGAGTCTTTTTGTTAAGGATCACGCAAGCAATTAGAGCTAATGACATTCTGAATTTTATTGATCTCAATAGCTATATGCATCAGCATGTTAACATGCAGAGTACACGAGTTTGCTTTTGTTAACAGTACGTCATGTGTACTATCTATGTCTTGATCTAAAGCTCTGAATGGTCTGAAAAGGAGCTTTTCGAATTTGTTAGTGTTAGTTGGACCACAGAATTATCATATCACAGAGTTAAAAATAATATTTGAGATAATAAAAATGCCTACTACGTGGCTTTTCTATACGCTAATGTCAGATAATGTCCCCTAATGTCAGATGATGTCCCCTAATGTCAGATAATGTCAGATAATGTCCCCTAATGTCATATAATGTCCCCTAATGTCAGATAATGTCAGATGATGTCCCCTAATGTCATATAATGTCCCCTAATGTCAGATAATGTCCAGTCCGTTTCGTACTTTGATTTGTTTTGAAGTTTTCTTGCAGATCAATGATAAATATTTTTCAAAAATTAGATACCCAATTTTCAACCATAAAATAATTGCAGATCATTCACCTGTAATCACGGCATCTCCAAAAGCAGAAGATTTTTTTCTGAGAAAAAAAATGTTTTCCTTCACACTGTATGGCTCTGGAACTTATCGGGATTAGGCTTCATGTGGTTCACACTGTATGGCTCTGGAACTTATCGGGATTAGACTTCATGTGGTTCACACTGTATGGCTCTGGAACTTATCGGGATTAGGATTCATTTGGTTCACACTGTATGGCTCTGGAACTTATCGGCATTAGGCTTCATGTGGTTTACACTGTAAGGCTTTGGAACTTACCGGGATTAGGCTTCATGTGGTTCACACTGTATGGCTTTGGAACTTATCGGGATTAGGCTTCATGTGGTTCACACTGTATGGCTCTGGAACTTATCGGGATTAGGCTTCATGTAGTTCACACTGTAAGGTCTGGAACCTATCGGGATTAGGCTTCATGTGGTTCACACTGTAAGGCTCTGGAACTTATCGGGATTAGGCTTCATGTAGTTCACACTGTATGGCTCTGGAACTTATCGGGATTAGGATTCATTTGATTCACACTGTATGGCTCTGGAACTTAGAGGGATTAGGCTTCATGTGGTTCACACTGTATGGCTTTGGAACTTATCGGGATTAGGCTTCATGTGGTTCACACTGTATGGCTCTGGAACTTATCGGGATTAGGCTTCATGTGGTTCACACTCTATGGCTTTGGAACTTAGAGGGATTAGGCTTCATGTGGTTCACACTGTATGGCTCTGGAACTTACCGGGATTAGGCTTCATGTGATTCACACTCTATGGCTTTGGAACTTATCGGGATTAGGCTTCATGTGGTTCACACTGTAAGGCTCTGGAACCTATCGGGATTAGGCTTCATGTGGTTCACACTGTAAGGCTCTGGAACCTATCGGGATTAGGCTTCATGTGGTTCACACTGTAAGGCTCTGGAACCTATCGGGATTAGGCTTCATGTGGTTCACACTGTATGGCTTTGAAACGTATCGGGATTAGGCTTCATGTGGTTCACACTGTATGGCTCTGGAACTTATCGGGATTAGGCTTCATGTGGTTCACACTGTATGGCTCTGGAACTTATCGGGATTAGGTTTCATGTGGTTATAATAAAATCATGTGACCAACAGTATACTTTCACTTTCAAGATCCGATCTAAGAAATTGAAATTGCTCATGTAAGGCAACGTATTATAATTTGCATAATTACAGAGTGTAGTTTTCTCGGTAAAATTTGACTGTTATTAATACATATGTTAAATATGGATGGGCGGTATTGAACCTCTGTAATACACCATCTTATCCTAATCAACATCAAAACTGAACCATCAATATAGCGAAATCTTCCCCAAGACCGAATTTATTTTGTAGTCCCGAAGCTTTCATCATTTCAATTTTACGTTACCTCCTCCCCCATAAAACAAAACTCAGTTGAAACGTGAAAATGTATTTAGCTGCTAAATTCTGATACACGCTGGGCCAGATTAATTATGGATGGCAAGTAGGCCGACTTGTCTGTGAGACAAGAACCCAGAAGATCTCGCTTAAGTATGCAATGTTAAAACAGTACTTGACACGCATGCCGACTCAAGTACGGGCTGAAAACTGGCTCACCTGGTGGCCTTGACCATAACAAAGATCAAGCGTTTAAGTGGAATAATTAATAACTTAATGCTTGGAGCTAAGCAACTGGAGATATATTATGCTTATCTGCTTACCATCTAATTGTGATTGATGCTATTCATTTGCATACATGATCACTAGAACATTTTTTAAATTCAATATCAAAGCCTTATTTCCCAAGCACGTGTTCCCGCTTTTCATGCTTTGCAGACAAATCAGTACTTTATGTCAGAGTCGCTTTTGAACTGTTTGAAATGTGCAGAATATATGGAGTATTTAAACATTAAAGAATATCGTTCATAATTCTACTGGACCTATCATAAAGTGATAAAGTAGTTGATTCCTTAAACGTTTTTCATGATATGGACTGTATTTCTACGTGGAACAACTTCATTTATTCCTGTGACAGGATGTGATTTTCGGAGGGAAAGTAAGATATTCAGCTAATAATTACATGTATTAAAAAACATCAACAGAGTTCTTTATTTTGTGGGTGTGTGAAAAGATTGCTAGTAGCTTTTCTTGGGTCGGACGTTGTTCCCGTGTTCTTCCTCCACCAAATACATCGGCCGCCACGAATAGCCAGCCTGTCGTATAGAGAAAAATGGCGTTAAACCCTATAAAATGAAAAGCCATAATTCTCAATCTTGTCCATGCAGATATCGAAAATGTGCTATTAGCTCAGAAGCTTACAAGTTCTATTGAGTGTCCTTGAACACGAACGGTTTCTTTACTGAGCCGGTGCAGTATTTCATGATAATGATACAATTTGTAATCACAGAAAGGAGAATTATGTATTTGTCCTTGTTGGTTGCTTTGCTACGAAATAGGTCAGAGACAAGCGGAGTAATAATTATCGTCGCCATTACTTGAAAAGATTGATTAATGAATTCAGCTATAGTTCAACAGGCTACTTTGACGTTTCGTTATACAATATAAACGAGTAGTGAAAAAAAATGACATATGAATTATTACAGAGATAAAGAATCGATCCAGAACATGGGTTTAGGTTATGATATCAATGAATGGAATGTGGTACAATTCAAGAGATCGTTTGTAAATTGTAGCAAACTCTGAGTTTCTCGTGATACTTGATGTGAGATGGGGAATCCCAAATTAGGGTTATAGCTCGTCAATCAACAGCCTCGTATCTACATTAATCATAGGTTATTTTTCCTGGTTCATGTTGTATACCGATCAAATCTACATTAATCATAGGTTATTTTTCCTGGTTCATGTTATATACAGATCAAATCTACATTAATCATAGGTTATTTTTTCTGGTTCATGTTATATACAGATCAAATCTACTTTAATCATAGGTTATTTTTCCTGGTTCATGTTGTATACAGATCAAATCTACATTAATCATAGGTTATTTTTCCTGGTTCATGTTGTATACAGATCAAATCTACATTAATCATAGGTTATTTTTCCTGGTTCATGTTGTATACAGATCAAATCTACATTAATCATAGGTTATTTTTCCTGGTTCATGTTGTATACAGATCAAATCTACATTAATCATAGGTTATTTTTCCTGGTTCATGTTATATACAGATCAAATCTACTTTAATCATAGGTTATTTTTCCTGGTTCATGTTGTATACAGATCAAATCTACATTAATCATAGGTTATTTTTCCTGGTTCATGTTGTATACAGATCAAATCTACATTAATCATAGGCTATTTTTCCTGGTTCATGTTATATACAGATCAAATCTACATTAATCATAGGTTATTTTTCCTGGTTCATGTTATATACAGATCATACGAAGGGTCAGCCTGTATATGGTGCAGAGTAGGTATCAATGTTTAGGTATTCAATGACTTTCATGTTTGTTTCAATAACTTTTCACAATCTTGGTCCCAAAAAACGAAGTAGGGGGCAGCTGTAACTCAGCTGGTAATGCGTCGTACAAGTAAACCAAGGGATCGTGGATTCGATACCAGTTAAGTTCAGTCAGTAAACAAATACACAAATAAAACAGAGTAAATCATATGATGACCCAGTGGTGGTTAGTGTTTGCTATGTTTAGTGATTGTGGTACGCGTGTATCATTGGTGTCAGTAGCTTAATGATAAGCATAACGAACTGAGCCTAAGGTTCGCATACAGCCCTCCTTATCCTGGTAGATATGTTTGATGTTTTAGTTCTGTTAAAACCCGCTAGCAAGCTAGAAAATAAACAAGTCTGGAATCGCGGTTCCACGCATTATCCGTCAAGCATGTAGATGTACGAAGTTGTTTCCATATCTTGTTTGTCATTTCTGATAAGGCCGAGAATTGCTATAGTTTATACAAACGCTTCGAATGAGATTGAAGTTACCTCAGAAAAAATATAACACTTTATAAATATTACGTAATCACTCAATGTTCAAATTTTTCTATTACAAAAAGCTTCATATAAACCTTCAACAGGAATTAACTCCCTTTCTGTACGATCTGGTGATACTTGACAAATATATTAAGGGATATACAATATTAATCATGTTCGTTCGCATAAAACGATTCTTCTGGAATAATTTTGAAGCACTTCGCATAATTACTTGTTATCTTGTCTATATGATAAGGCATCTAGTTTGTTCTCTTAAAAATACCAGTGCATATCCGAGCAGGTTACATTTTGGTCGTAACAGTTTCGTTACGCTATCCCGATTGGTCATCGTTATCGAATTGGAAAACCATGACTTAAGGTGAAACATGTTCTCTGTCACAACGCAACCTACAAAGCTCACAGAAACTCATCTATACCTAAATCATATAGCATTTATTAAGATGTCATATGATTCAGGTATAGATGATTTTTCGGCACATATATAAAACTGATAGTGGCACTACTTCAAGAAGCCAAGGTTTCTCTTAAGGGCTATTCCATTTAAACATACCCGTGGGGGGGGGGGGAGGCACATTCAAAAATGGGTGACCACCCATAGAAGTGATTTTTTTCTACCACCACCAGTCATAGCAGTGAATTTTGGACACCCATGGCCATACATCTTTTGATATGACATGGCACAGAAGTGATTATTGTTTATTGATGACCATGCATGGAAGTTTTTTTATTTTGCCGTCCGCGGGGTAGTGGTATGTTTAAATGGAATAGGCCTAAGCGAAAAAATCACGTAGCTTATGTAAAGAACTTTGAAGACTTCGTTGAGACCTAAGTTCTTTCCCTCACTGGGGATAAAGGTATGAAATTAAACTCCACATTAAAAAAACGTAGCCAAAAGTTTTAAGTCTGAACATAAAAGAATTCGATTGGTCAAACATTATTTAAAATGAAATTTCATCCATTGATATCGTAGGATTCTAGACTTAATGTTAGGTTCAGTCTTAAAGTCCTCAAAGTGAGTTTCAATTGGGTTAGCAATGAATTTGGTGTGTGTGTGTATGTGTGCTTGCGTGATTGCGCTCGCGCGCGTGTGTGCGTGTATCTATATGTGTGTGTGTGTGTGTGAACTCTCACTGTGGATTGAAAGTCAAATAAAAAATAAGACAAAACAATCCACCGCAATTCGAAACATTATTTTTAAAATCCATTTTTACATAATATGCACATCTAGGAGAAAAAATAGCAGATTAATAGAGGTTTTAAAAGTTTTACACTTTGCATACTACCTGGCTCGGATTTCACCAATGATAACGAAATTGAACTTTAATTTAAATCTGGATTCCATCAAGTTGATTGGATAAGATTTAAGTCTGACATACGTTTGATCAATTAAATCTCTACAGTCCGATTTTGTACTTTTATAGATGTTGGTGAAAATGTGGTTTGGTTCTATGTAAATTCCAGGTGGAAACGCCTTCCCCTAATACCTTTAAATATGTTTGTACATGTTGACGGCATCTTTCCTTCTACATCGCTGCATCAGTTTGCCACTATAGCAAAAATTGTGCAACATAATGCTTACCATGATCATAGTGAGATACATAGCGATACGACAAAATCGGATTTAGATGTATGTAGAGTTTATAACAAAATACTTACCTGGTCATAATGATATATAAAAGCGATAAGAAAAATCGGAATTAGATGTATATAGAGTTTATAACAAAACCCTTACCTGGTCAGTATTTCATTGAATCCAACAAATTCTTTGTCATTGTTGAATACGAAGAATATTTCCTTTACATTTTGCGTAGACGTCAGGAATCAAACGAATCTAATTTCATATGCTGCACGGTGATTGAAGAATGTCAACATATCTCCAGCGTTTAATAGGTTTCTATGGTAACAACTGATAAAATGATCTGTCACATGTGAACAAGTAAAGAGCTGCCTGTCTCTAATGCCGCCATTAATATGCTCGTGCTCATTGTAATCGTATGAAAGATTTAAGCAAAGCGTTTCACGCTAAGTTTATAGGTGGTAAAAATCGATTTGTCTTCCAATATAATTTACACCGAATAAGGAAAGAACAAACCATCTTTCTCAACATTGGTCCAGATAAAAGAATAGAAATTAAAAATATATTAAGTTCATTTATACATGCAAAATGCACAAATACCATTTAATCCTACGTTTCTGTGTGAAATTTATTTATTTTGCTGTTATGAGTAGGTGTCATATTATGTTGAATCGTATTTCACAAATTTAATCACCAGTTTGACCAAGGGTTGAATGTGCTATGTGATTTGGTTAAAGTGACTCGTCCTTCACAGGACGCGACAGACTTTAGTTTTTATTGATCGTATGAATTATGAATATGGATTACATTAAATGAAAATTTGTAAATCGAAGTTGGGTTCTTTTTTTTTACATTGTTACGAAAAGAAAAAACAACAATAAAACAAACATAAACAACAAAAACAGCAAACAAACGAAAAATGTGTTACCAACATTTCCAACTGAAAATGTAACGGATTCATTTGCACACATTTATAATACGGATTGATTGATGTACTTATTGATTGATTGATCGACTAACTTTATTTCACCCTTTGGAGGCTAGAACATGCAAACAGTCACGTATCAAGGCTAGGAATGACACATACAGATTATCAGTACCGTAACTTGACCTAGGTGCTTATCATTTCTCGAGTTGACTGACGGAGATGGGATATGGCGATACCGGTATGGTCGAAGATGATCTGATATCTTTCCACTATTAAACGATACGTGATACGAGCACGTAGGTGGATTTACTGTTCTGATGATGTGTTGTTTCATTATATACATTAATCAGTTATTTCATTATAATTTGCGTTATGTTGTTGTGATTTACTTTAACATCATACATCTACTTACCTTGTATGTTGTGTCTAAATAGTGTTAGGTGACGTCATCCTTGACAGCGAAGAATCAAAATCTGTATCCAATGCCAAATTGACACAAGGTTTTATATTCTTCTCTAAGAATAGTGACCTCTATTATGATAGGTATATAATATATATGATACACCGTTTTATCAAATACCCATTGAATCTTAAATTGCTGATCTGGCGCTCAGTACAAATATTCAGTCTGATTCCGTATCGCACTCATAAAATATCCGCATCACACACCCAGCCAGTAACTACTTTTACAAGTTGAAATATTCAGTGAGTTCATTTATAAAATATCATAATGATTTATTGTTATAAATTTTTAATTTTAAAATACGTCACTTTAATAATTTTAAGAAAAACAATCATAGTTGGTGAAAAGGGCCGCTGCGACGAGCAGTTTATGTGCATTTCAAGGGATCTAGGCAGAGAAAATAGAGTTAGTTGAGGTAGACAATAATATTTTGGACAGAATGTTTGATGCTAAGTTCGCAGATGAAGTTGGTGCGCAAAGTGACATCAACTATGAGAGAGAGAGAGATCAGTGCCACTGAAACTTCTGTTGAAAATTGCAAAGATCCAAAGACCCAGACAAACTGAGAAAGACTCAAACAGTCAATCATGTCAAGTTTCAAGGCATGGATAGGGATTCCCCGGTGTTTCGAGAACTTTACACAATGTTTAATTCCCAAGAGTCATTCCACATTATGAATCATCTAAAATGCAAACTCACCCAAAGTCTATTTCATCTTTAGAGTTTCAAAAATATGGTCTGCGGAATTAAATTTTATAAGGAGCAAGCTGCAGCGGAGGGACTTAACGATTTTCCTGTTACTGAGGAACTGAATTTGTTTATTAAATATAAGAATAAAACTGACAAACATTTATAAAATAAAGATAAACATATCACAGAGAACAACAGTATTTTTTATTGTGACGCAAATTTAGAAGAATTACATCTTGTTACAATGTTGTTGAGACTTTTTCATCACTGGGACACGTGAAGGGAACTGATGGTTTGTTTACATTTTAAATTCTTTTGACTGTTCAATTAGAAATTAAAGAGAAGAAAAAGAACAACATTTTTGGAATTTTCTTGCTAAAAATATATCAAAAACAAAAATTAAAAATCTAGTCCGCATGTCAGGACGAGACCGAATCTTCGATTTCTTAAAATATATGCTTACATTATCAATTTCAGTTTAAATCATCAGCAATTTATTGTATTAAATGAACGATCAAAAATAGAGAGTTTACACGTATAGTAAATTAATGAGCTTTGCGTGGACAAATGAATGTATTGAATTAATTTTAGTCTGTGACATTTTCCCTGAAATTTTTTTGGAACCAGAGTGTCTTATCTATAGGTAGAGGGTAAGAAAAAGGGTCACTTACTGGTCCCTTTTCAGGGCTAAAATGAACAGATCAAATGCTTACGGGGTTTCAATTTGGAGAGATTAATTTGACTGAAGAAACCTCTTTCGATTCAATCGTTGTATTTTTCGAAAAATAATCATTTCGACCTCCTGTCAAAAATAGTTACACATTACTTCTTCCTAAAATCACCAAGAACAGGCAAGAGTTACCCTAATTCGACATAAATTCTTTTCAGGAAAGTCAAAAGAATACTATGTAAGCGAAATTCTAAGAAATAAGTAGAGTAGGAAAATCTGAAACAATATTGCTTGACTCTAATTACATGTGTGGCTTACACAAAACTGGTTGTTACGGACAGTCCGATTTAATTAACTGAGCAAAATTTGATTAATATGTGAGTCTATGGCTTTCAGCAGGATTCCGCTGCTGCTCTGCGACCAGGCCTTCCCACCGTTTCCGCTTCCGGATATTGGCAATTGGGACCAGATCACAATTATTAGTACCGGTTCTATTCCCACGAATGTAGTCCAGGTCTATTTATAAAGCAATTTTTCCTGTCTCCTTTGGGATGTGATACAAGAGTTAGAATTTAGGCATTCTTGGTGTTGATTTAAAAGGTAATTGTTTATTCTTTAGAAGTGGATCATTGTGGTGTGGTTGTCTGAGTGTAATCCGACGACAATACACAGTGAATAATGAGGCATTGATCAAGATCCGGTGGTGAATCTGTGACTCATTGTACTGTGCTTTGTTTATAATCCAGCCTCTAAGAAATGCCGGATCACCTGTTACAAGAACTTCACCGTGTGTTCATCTTTGAAGGTCCTTTAGAATAAGATGTGATGTATTATCATTTGGACACAACGGAAAGTTCAGAACTGAGAAACAAACGTTGAGAATATATAGTAAAATTAATTATGATTGGATTCCAATTAAGTAGTACATGCAATTAAAGTGTCAGAGAGATGCCTTAACTAGTACCTCCTCTATCCTTCATCCTACAACTGAAGTAATATATAATCCGCTTACATACCAGTGTCGTTCCCATGGCTAGTCGATAAATCAACCCTATCCCTAATCTGTGCTGATTCTGATGGACGATATGTGGGTCTGCTGTCACATGCTTATTAACATGTGCAATTTTACTGCATGCAAATCTTTCCTAAACACACCTCAATACATTTTAGATACGTACCGTTATTTTTGGTAACAGCCATATCTAGCCCAAAATATAAAATGGTTACACAATAGATGGCTGTGTTATTCCACGTAGATTTACAAGTCGCCAGACGTAAAATTTCATCTGGAAGTTGGATGTATTTATCGCCGAAAGGAACTTTTCAGCTGACGGTAGTTCAAATACCGCGAGAAATACCTGTAATTGTATAAATATACACGATGTGTGCAGACAATAGTGCTTGCAAAGTTTGCAAATTTTAATGAAATGGGGATACCAGCCCATAAACCTCTAGTCAGTATCATTCAATGTGTTGGGGTATTTTTCTCGGATTAGAGCAAGGCCAGTTTGGATAATATTTGAGTGGATATTTGTCTGATTACGCAAATGCCTATGTACAAATGGCTGTAATATAATTGCCACAAAGGAGTATCAACTTACATACTCTCTGTCTCTCTTTCTCATTATCATAGTAGTTTGTATCACACATTGAAATGATCACAGATGCTTTGATTTGTCAACGCTGAAGAACACCACAGCAGCATGTTATATATTTGAACATGTTTTGATATATTAGATATGGTTTATGCTTTTCTTATCTTAACAAAGTTATTTTCGGCAGCTATCAAAGAACAAAGCACTATCTTGCTAGACTAATCATGCATTAAATCATTTTTAAACAGTAAAAGAAAGACGACGCAAGTTGTGAGCATAGTATGGATATAATCAAGTCATGTTTCCTATACTATTGTGCGTTTATGTTTCCGGGGATGGGGTGGGGTGGGGTTGAACACCAAATTTCAGCACATGATAGGTTATACATGGCGGGTAATGTATTTGGTAGAGGAAGAACCCTGTAAGACCCTGGGAAGAGCCAACGACCCACGAAAAGCTGGCAATTTGTTTCATTTACGTTGATCGAGCCGAGCCTATAACTCACGCAGACATAAGTGAGATGTGTAAGTTATCTGCAAAGGCAAATGCCTTAGACCACTCGACCACCCCGGGACTCATGAACGGCGTTTGGGGGTGGCTAGTGGGGCGACCGCCGCAGGCCCCGCTCTTGAGGGGGTCCCGCGCTTCAGGCCTAAGGTCGTCCTTATGAGTTTGTCAAGCCATATTCTCCGGTAAAGTGGAAACGCTGATAAAGGCCGCACGTAATGCACGCAAAGTTGCGAAGTCAACTTAGTCAACTTCGTAACGCAATTAACAGGTGGCAGCACAGATGCAGACAGATGCAGCCATGTTCTCAAAGCCATATGTGGGCAACGGCTGTCAGATAACTTGGATCTCAGTTTTTCAAATTTTCGCATGGTTGCGCGGGAGCCATTGGGCTATGCGGACGATGTCCCGTCTATCTCTAGTCTATGGTCATTCCTGTCCAGGTACCCGGATAACCTATAGATACCACATCAACTTAGTTCAGTCTGCTGATACCGATACTCTGGCCCCGCGGAGTCATGGTCGGCCCTAGGCCCCACGTACTCCTAACGCCGCCTCTGCCGGGACTCCTGAGTTTATCAGTCAAAGATTGACAGATAGGCTTGGAATAGAGAGTTTCGAAGTTACTGACCTTGTCTCTTTTATAGTATGATAAACAACAATCTGATTAAAATCAGATCCCCACTGTCTACGTGAAGATCTGACAACGAATGCTTAGGATTCGTGTTCTTGATGACCGATATTATTACCATAATCGCCAGTTGTATTAACAAATCAGATGAAGTGTTATACCTTCACCTTTGGGTTACCGAGTAAGTTGGCCGAAGAGTATCAATGTGTGCCGAACGATTTAATTCAGTTTAAAATTTCTGAAAGCTGCATTTGCATTGGCTAATTCAAACTTCACCAGAAATAGTCTGGTTCCCTGCTTCGTATGCTCCCTGCAGTGCACTCCGCTATACTAAGTCAGATGAAGCCGACACCATATTGTCACGTGATCAAAACAAATGGCCTCTTATGGAGTGATCTAGTTTATCTGTCCGCGGCACATTTATTCCTTTAATATTCTGTTTGTTAGTGACACAATGTGAACTTTACTAATACTTTCGATTTGAACTATAGCAGTCGCTATCTTGTGGTCAAATTTAACCACCAATTCGGTCACATAATTATTTTTCAAATATTTTTACTAATACACGAAGATGAAGGAAAAGGATACAAACAACGCAGGGAGCATAAGAAGCAGGGAACCAGACTACACCAGAAAATAACCCCTAAGCGGTCTCTATCAGATCTTCACGAAAGACAGTGGAGATTTGATTTTAATTAGATTGGACAGACAGGGTCTGGTGCCAGAAAGTGATCATACAGGTTATCTGAGGAACTTTTGTCACTCGGAATGATTTTTCCCCACTCGTGTAATTGTTTGTTGTTTTTTTATATCAATATTAAGCTTGCGTCAGTCATTTGTGATGCAGCACGGTCGGTGAGGTCGAGTATTACATTACAGGTTCTCGTGTTTCAACATTATTCTGTGTTGTGTCAGTTAGTCCACATGTAGGTAAATTGTTGAAGTTTATTGCTATAATTAACTTTATACATATTGTTGGTGCTACAACAGGGCTGCGGGCATGGTAGGACAAATAAGACAGAATTCCGGGGGCCCACAATAGTCAATGTACCACCGCCATCACAATTTGTAATTCATAGGGGCCTACTAGAGAATGTTTCCTAGGGCCCACAAATCCTGTCTGCGGCTCTGTGCTTTAGTAATATCCCTGTCATTTGTTTTCTATATGTATGCCTTTATAATTAACATTGAGCGACTTTAACTATTTGCATATGCCGTATAGATTTCCAAGTGTGTGTGTGTGTGTGCGCGTCTGTGTGTGTGTGTGTGTCTGTATGTGTGTGTGTGTGCGTCTGTGTGTGTGTGTCTGTGTGTCTGTGTGTGTGTGTGTGTGTAATGCCCTTCGAAAGAATATGGATATCGAAATAAGGTGAATAATCGCCATTTAAAGAAATGTGTAATCAAATTCAACAAGTTACAGCCATTATTGAATTCATCAATACTAAACTCCTATAAAATCTATAGGACTTGACCTTTTAAAGTATCGAAATTAGTTTTTAAGGCTTGGTTACTGTACGCGAGATTGCAATATGGGATTTTCAAAAATATGCAAATCAAGACAAAGTCCAAGAAAGAGGCCAGATTACATCAATGGCCAATGTTAGTCGCACGTTTAAATTTGTCTTTTCAGTATGTGCACGGAGTATAGTATACATTAATATTAATATAAAGTGGTGAGCTCTAGTATTTATGTTATGACTATAGTTCAAGTCATCATAGGATGGGATTAAACTCTGGATAATTTTAGTTTCACTACGTAATTAGTCTTTTTAAGGCCAGTAAGTGAATATTTGGCAATAGGATGGTAACCTTGGCAGTTTCAAAGTCTGGACCCTGGTGAACAAATCCCTAGAGGCAATTTATCGACACTCCAATAATCTATTACATGTGTCTGTTTTCTACGGTGGTTACCTCCACCGACCACACATCCAAGGGCACAATTTAAGTGTGTGTTGATATTTAGATTCATTAACGTAGCTTTAACACTGTTTCAGTCATATCGCTACGATTTTTGCAGTGTGGCAGTTTATAGTGATGCCAAACACTTGGGCATCATGCCGCAGACATGTAGCATGATATCCCACCCAGTCACATATCCTGACACCAGGCCGACTAGTCCTAACACTAACCTCGTAATGCTGAGCGCATAGCGAGGCAGTTGTTAGTACCATATTCATAAGTCTTTGGTATGATTCCGCCGGAGGATCGAACCCTCCGAGGTAGACGCTTTAACCATTACTCCACCGGATCGGTCACTTAAATTAATGTTCTAAAAAGGCTATTCTTTTTGGCTGAGGAAGAACCCTGGAAGAGCCACTGACCACGGGAATCTACTGACTAGCCTTCTCATATAACCACATTGGTCGACGTGTGACCAACATTACATTGACTAGACGACATGTGTGAGTAATATATAAAGCAAGCGTCTTAGACCACTCGACTATCCGAGGTCCATTGTCTTGGAGGAATTAAACAACATTGCACTTAAATACGTATGGACGGACTGTTAAACAGTATATTGACTTTCTTTAAAAGAATATGGAAAAATGGGCAAACGTATCAAACGAGTGAATAAGGGTCACTGTAAATAAAATACTTGTTCCTTACGTATGACAAACTATATTTAACTCTTTTCACCAAATCCAATGCCCTGTTATTTTCCGTAAGATTCTCATACTAAATTATGGTCTCATACCATAGAAGTACGAACACATGGAATGAGTTTGCAGATACACTCTTTCGTAAAAAATAATCAATGGAAAAATACAAGACCACAAACTTACATCATATGCATTTTTTTGTTGTCTTGAATCAAATACAACGACGCCACAGAAGTGGTTAGATAATTTGACTAAAGACTTTACAGAATGGACAATTAAATCAATTGTAATCAAGAAGTTTTCACCTTGCATTATAAGAAAATTTGTACACAGCGCCAGGTAGGCAGATATGTGCAGAATGGCGTATGAACAGAGACAATCACAATATTTCATCATGCTAAGCACAGAGATCATAAAAAAAATTACCACTTATATTATTCGCATTAGTATCATTCTCAAAATTAATGTACATTTGTTTAATCGTGGCTTTTATCGCTAAATTAAGCTTTAAGTAACTTAGGCCTTCATATTTCAGCTTTTAATTACAGAATGACACGCCATGGATTGCAGAGAATCTCTATAGGTAAACACTATGTTTAATCAAACTGTTATAAAATTATTACTCCTCGACGCTTAGTGAATGATCGACAAATGTCATTTACCTTTTCTTTTCAGTGCAGAGACACTCCATGTTGCTCTAAAGTACATCACAGTGATGTGGACAAGACATTATGTTTTTCTTTTATTTTAAGTTATATTTTCACAATTACTAGTAAGTGCTACATAATACATTTTCATATTTATATGCACTATGTATATAACTCCTCTGCCTTCTGAAAAAAGATAGTACATTCACACAAGTAAAGAAGACATTTATAGCTATGTGCAGTGACCTTATAATGCCTAACATCGTATATATATATATATATATATATATATATATATATATATATATATATATATATATATATATATATATATAATACTACCACCTTTAACAGCTAATGAAAATCAGTTTAGCTTCTCTTTTCTTCCTCGTTATAGATCACTACCAAATTAAATCTTGGAGACAACAGTAGTCAAGACATATTAAAATCCTAATGCCACAGTTACGTGCAAAATCTGAATATTGATAGATACTGGACCTAAAGCAGCAGGGATGGTGAACCCTACACGGTTTAGGGGAGTCCATTTGCGAAAATAAAACTTCCTACGAAAAATACAAATACAAAGTCAATAACACCAAACCGAAGCCTCTAACTAACCGAGATTTTCTCTAATTGGGTTTGTTCATTTTGTTACTTTATTTTTGACGTTTTTGTTTTCAAAATTTGTATGCGTGTTCGTTTACCCACCCAAACACATAATTGTTGTTGTCACCCTCCCTGCTGCAGTCCCTTAACCGACAAGTTCATCAAGACCTACACGATATCGCGACCGAGTATCATGTAAATTTATCGTGATAAATCCGTGTGGAGGTAGCTTGCGCACGTGAAGAGAAGTTTTTGAACTTAATCATAACCATATCCCCTGAACACCAAGTCTGATTAATGTTTCGCAGAGTATGTGTATCAACTCCATTAAACACAACTAAAATATTGCAGTTATATCTGATCACTTTAATTATTTGTGTATATCGCTGAGTAACATAAATCACGTCTGTGTTTTTGTGCTTACCTCGAGAATATATCCGAGCTGGATTTGATTGTTCGTCCAGCACCACATCATCGTATACTACGAGACTATTAATAAAGCCATCTACAGATGGGACTTCATCAATATCGGTGATAAAATCAATAATATCATTACAATCCTCTTCCAATATTTTCTCGTTTTTATGAAAATCTTTAAGCACATCGGAGCATCTCTGATCATCTACAGATGGTGCCACTAAATATAACTTATCCCACTTGAACCATCTCATTATCAGATTGCGCAACAATTGTGTCTTACCAGACCAGATGGACCTATAATAATTGCTGTGATAGAATTTGGTAGTACTGGATGATGCTTGACTTGCTCTTGCTTTCGTGTCGCTGAGAAATCAATGATATCCGTGTTGTACAAATATAATAAATAATATGGATTTATTTTGTCTTCGATGCAGAGCACTCACCCAAATCAGTGGATTAACAACAATAATAACAAAAAAGCGTGCACTTACAGGCAAGTGTATGAAATGTGGTACAAAAAAGTAAAAAGTTATCTCTAATAAAACAGGTGGTGATATCGCTGCTTCACTGGAAAAATTACCAGGAGCTCCATGGGCTAAACACCCAGGAGAAAAACATCTTCCTGGATATAATTATTGTGGTCCTGGAACCCAGCTTGATATCCGACCTGACGAACGAGACCAACCAAGACCTGGAGCGTATCCAGTAAATGCGATTGATCAAGCGTGCCACGTTCATGATGTAGCGTATAAAAATCAGAATTTACAACAACGACATATTGCAGATGTAAAGTTGATTCACTCGTTAAATTCCATAATAAATAAACCTCTAATAGAAAAACATGCTTGCTTCCAAGTAAATTGATGAAAGATAAAATAGTTCTAGGGGCTCGTAATTAGTAGGTCGATTATAATAATCATAATGATAATAATAATGGAATCGATTTATTATAAACCAAGAGGATATTGGAGAGGTAGAGCAAGTAAACTTGCTGATGCAGCAGGAGTCACACATTCTGATGCTGCAGATTGGTTAGCACGACAGGCAATATGGCAAAATTAACTACCACCACCCAAAAAAATTCGAATGCATATTTTGATGTCAGCACTCGCAAAGAAGTTCATCAGGCAGATATTTTGTTTTTAACGCATGATACTGTTTAAATTTGTAGACGTCAATCATGCACATACAAATACGTGTTGACTGTCGTTGACGTTGCAAGTAGAAATAAAGAAATAGAATCACTATCAACTAAAACTGCAACTGAAATTGCATCTGTTTTTGAACGAATTTATCAACATGGCGGTCTACGAAGGCCATAGTTGCTACAGGTTGATCCTGGCAAGGAATTTCGTGGTGCAGTATCATCTATGATGTTAAAACATAACGTCAAAATCAGACGAGGACATATCGCAATTCGTTGCAATCAGGTAATTGTTGAACGATTTAATCGAACACTTGCACTTGCTGAGCGGTTATTTGCATACCACTATGCAAATGAAATAATTCAGACGTCAGTAGATCTCGTGAATGGATTGCAAGACTACCAAGTGTAATAGCTGCGTTAAATAATGAATTACTAGTGCGATTTCTATGAAACCTACCAATGTAATCAGAAAAAACATATACCAACACAACGACTTAACTCCTTCTCAAAACAACTAGTACTAGGTAATGTGACAGTGTTATATTTTTATGAACCTGGTGAACTTGAAGCTGGTAAAAAAGAGTGCAACTGATCAAATTTGGAGTGTAACGACACATACAATTTCCAGTGTGGTAAGATCGACGGGTAGACCCGCAATCTGTAAACTTGATTTAACTGCTTCTCAATGTGGATTTATATACGAACAACTACGAGTAATTCCTGAGGATACACATTTACCACCCCATTCACTTTTATGATTTGGCGCCTCGACGTCGATTACATTCAAGACAGGTCAGCATCACATTTTCGCGTGTGTGACCAAGGCTACTATTAATTCTATCTACGGTAAGCTGTCTTGGATAAATATTTGAATATTGCCAGAACATGACAGTGTTACAGCTTGCACAATGATTATTGTGTCGTTGTTTTAGTGTCACGATAAATTCAGCATCTAGATCAAAGTCTCGCTCTTTTTGTCACATTGTTTATAACTAGCTATTCTTTTCTTATTTCATCGCCGCCATTGCTAGCAGTTTGAATATTATTTTATGTGAAGTCTATGATAACCCTCCGCAGCTGAGACATTCATCTGACTCGAGACACTGCGAGATAAACTAAATTTGACTATTCAATACGACCATCAACAATCCAAATATTAGTATCAGAATTAGTTAATCATAGTGACGAATGAATCATTATAGCACATTCTAGCGCCCGTGGAGTTTTGTCCATCGTTAACACGCGATCGACAACACTCACAGGAACTAAAACAATATCATTCAACATAATATTTTGTTTATTACCGCAACCTGTAATTTCAACGTCGATATTTTGCCGTCGAGTATCTGCTGGTCGATAACAGAATCGTACAGGTAGATTTGAAATATTTTCTTTATGTAACAGAAATAATTGTTGTTGAAGTGTATCACGAACTATATTTCTACTTGTAACTATAAAATCACATGGACACTACATATTCCTAAAGTCATTCATAGGAGTTTATAAATTAGTTCACGCATTATTTCGCACTGAACCTTATTGTAGTCTGATTGATTTCTTAAGCCCTCTTAATTCTGGATCAAACGCTCTATAATCATCAGTTATCTCCTCATAATAATCTACGAACTTTATCAGCCATTCATGTGGGGATGGTCCAACAAAAGATTGTGGTTGACCATGATAGCCACAGATAACAGCAATATCATTTGTCAGTAACCAGTCAAGAAATATTTTTAATGTCTTCAGCGACACTGTGCATATTTCATCCCATATAATAATCTTTGGAAAGAACTCTGTCAAGTAAAGCTTTCTCCGATAGAGTAATTAAGTAGTAGTCCTGCTTGTTACTGCGCAATATTATGTATCTGATGCATTATCTTTGTGTGTGTGGTTCACACACTGCATATCTTGTCCCCAACGACAAAGTCGTAGACTATGTCAGAGGAATTCTGTCAGGATGTCCATCTTTCTTGTATAAATTCAGAAAAACAAGAATCATATCGTTAGTGTGTTGATCCAGATATAAATTACACAGACCATTTTGTTGCGATTGTCTGGCAAGACGAAGGGATATAACTCTGCCTTGACTGTGTCAGGGGATGAATAGAAAGATTAAATAATTTTCTTGTATTTTACCACTACTTTTATTTTTTTAAATTATTCGTTTAGTTGGGGTTTTTTTTGTTGATTTTTTGAGAAAATATTTATTTTTCTGAATCTGTCAGGTTTTTTGCTTTCTGTATAATTTTCAACCATAATAATTAAGGAAAAAGAATTTCAAACAGCGAATTAGCCACGCCCATTGTGTGAGCTAATTTTGGGTTTCATAGTATTGGTCAGCTTATATAATATAGGAATAGTGTCGCCCCATTTTCTCGAACTTCAACAGACAAGCAGACTTTCTCACTATGTCACCACGTGGTGGGTGCTCTTTTACACTCTTCTGGTATTGACTTTGGGGGAAGGTTTGCAGTTGTTTGAACGTAGAGAATGCCCCCGTTCATTTGTGTTATGCCGTCCCTAGAATTAAGTTAGTGTTGTGCCGTCCATATAATTAAGTTAATTAAGTTAGTGTTGTGCCGTCCATATAATTAAGTTAATTAAGTTAGTTTTGTGCCGTCCATATAATTAAGATTATATATAATGCTGTAAATACGTTGATATAATATAATGCTTTAAATATGCTAGTTAAGATTGTATGTTGTGCCGTCCTAAGAATTAAGTGTATTTATGTACCCTCTTGACCTGTCAGAATGTCGTTTGGCACATGGGGGATGTGCTGTCTTAGATCTAAGATTGTATATAATGCTGATAAAATTCAATGCAAGAATGGGCATAATTCAAACTCTGATCTCTATCACACACAGTCGTAATAATATGTTCTCGTTACAGTTCATTTAACTGTTCCTCAGATAGCAAAAATTCTTCATCGCCGTATTCATCAATAATTATATAACACTAAATTTTTCTGTGTGTGGAAGTGTCAATATTGTTCTGACGGCATGTAAGCGACCCATGATTAACTTTGTAGAAACCTTACACAAAGTCTCCTCTTCTTGCAAGAGGTTTGTGGGTTGGCGGATTGTACCTTCTTTCAAGGTGTCCGCCTACTTTGGTTCTCGTTATCTGGAGGTTGACCGTCCTCGATGTTATTGACCGGTTCGAGTAAATATAAATATAAGTCGTGAAACTTATAGGTGGAATATATAGAGATCTGAGCAGATATATAGAACAGACCAACACGAGCCCCCATACATGTAAACAACAATTTAATGAATTACACAAAACAACTGTGAGAATTCATTACATCAGGAATATAATCTGCTTCTAGAAATAAAACTTTCACCGAATTACAAAACACAAATATATTTAAATAAAGTAGCCGAACTGTTTTACTGATATAATTAGTTCATCATAGGATCGAGTTAACAATCGAAGTCAATGCCTTGTACAATTGCATAATCTGCTTCTCCGGTTCACTCCACTTCTACTGTAGCGATTCCTTCGACTTCCCTCTGTCTTGCCTCTTTCGGCCCTCAACCCTGTGCGTAGCTCGTAGATTCACAGATATCTGGATCTCAGGATAATACTTCTCACTATACGTCTCAGAATACGTCTCAGAGATAATACGTCACAGGATACGTCTCAGAGATACGACGTCACAGGATACGTTTCGGAATACGTCTCGGAGATAATACTTCATAGGATACGTCTCAGAATACATACGTATCAGAGATAATACGTCACATGATACGTCTCAGAATATGTCTCAGAGATAATACGCCACAGAAGCTATTTTCTACCTTTTTAAAAAAATAAAATGAGACAACCTAAATTTTACGTTGTTTATGATACTGGGGTTTGCATTATCCCCTCTCGTTATCAGATCTTACTATCGGTGCTAAACAGATGCCAAGGCTATCAGTCGGCCCCACCTTCGATATGTTATTTTAGTGATAATTGTATTACACAGTTCTCTTTTGAAACTGATTGTAGTTTTTTTTAATCCGACCAGGAGTCAGTAACGCTAACATGATGATATAACATTATAATATCATGAATGATTTAATTAATGATCGCTCGCGATCCAATTACATTTTTACTGGAGCATCAATAACTCTCATTCGTCCACCAACACCTTCAAGCAACATTGTTTTGTCTGAGAGAATAACAGTAATTGCTCTGTACTCAGCAATAGCTCCTCTTGTCAAACGAGCTCGAAAATGTATATCAACGACTGATTGAACAAATCAATATGTTCCAACGAAAAGTAATAGATCGGATACAGCGTTGTGAAATCCAGCTGAGAAATCCGCAAACCAGATCGACATTTTGATCACGCCATATAAATGACAAACGATTATATGCACGAGCAACATAATTATTCTCAAAATTTAACATTTCTTCAGATGGCTCTTGATGTTTGTTTATCCTTAAGGAAACTTCACTAACTCCAAGTTAGTCAAATACTATTAGACTGTGTTCTTGAGAGTTTAATCGTGCATTATCTTGGAAAGCAATAAATATATGTCTTGGTGCAGAAACACTTTGCTGTGATGCTTTTTTGCCATTTGAATAGACCATTAACTACGCTTTGGGTACTGTCTGTGATCATTGTCACAGGATGAAGCCGGGTTGGGACTGGATTAGGGAAGACACCAAAAGCAACTGCGTTTACAAGATGTTTATTTATAAACGCAATTTAAATATAACAAATCTGACACCAATATAATCAAAAGATAAGGAAAATTATAAAGTTCCTAACATGGAACTATCAACAATTAACTCAACTTAGAAAACAAAACTCCACATTAATTTAACGTATGTAATTTCAAAACAAACGTGAAATCCTATCACCGACCAACAAAATAAAAGTGACCTACACCTCACTATAAAATGTCTTGAAAGTATCGTTCAAATAACGATTTAGAAAAGAATGTAATTATATATCTTCAAATAACGATTCAGATAAGAATGTAAATATGTATCGTTCAAATAACGATTTAGAAAAGAATGTCATCACGTATCGTTCAAATAACGATTTAGAAAAGCAGTGTAAATTACTAACCTATCGTTCATAAAACGATATTGAAAAGCAGTGCAAATTACGAACCTATCGATCGTAACCAGATATTGAAATAGTAATGAATGAAATGATGAAACCTATCAATCGTTCACACAACGGCATTGCAATAGGAATGAACAACATCATAAACCTATCGATCGTTCACACAACGGCATTGCAATAGGAATGAATAACATTATTCCTATCAATCGTTCACATAACGATATAGCAATACGTGTAATTATTCGCCTATCGATCGTTCACGTAACGATATAGCAATACGTGTAATTACTCGCCTATCGATCGTTCACATAACGATATAGCAGTACGTGTAATTACTCGCCTATCGATCGCTCACATAACGATATAGCAATAAGTGTAATTACTCGCCTATCGATCGCTCACATAACGATATAGCAATAAGTGTAATTACTCGCTTATCGATCGTTCACATAACGATATAGCAATACGTGTAATTACTCGCCTATCGATCGTTCATATAACGATTTAACAGTATGTGTAATTATGAACGTATCGATCTTTCATATAACAATTTAATAGGGATGAATGACATGAACCTATCGATCGTTCATATAACGATAGTAATGAATGGAATGATGAACCTATCGATCGTTCATATAACGACATAGCAATAGGGATGAATGACATTATGAACCTATCGATCGTTCATATAACGATATAACAATAGAAATGAATGACATGAACCTATCGATCGTTCATATAACGACATAATAGGAATGAATGACATAAATGCAATTGTGGAAATAACATGGAACACTACAACTATCGTGGCGCCCATTTGACGACCAAGATGTTAACTCCGGTTCCACGCGCTCTAGTAAATGGCCAGAGAAGCACCCACGCATGGTCCGCTTCTCTCAGTCTGCTGAAGGATCGCCACACATCACAGACCCGTTGGTCGCAAAGCCCTGGTCCCTCGCACCGAGAAAACCAGTTCCCTCTTCCGATCCAACGTCACCAAAACACACCGTATACGTCACAGTAACCCCCACAGAGTTCTGTGACTCCACAACCAAACGATGTACAAGGCATGGCAGGCATGTATAAAGCAGCTCTACAGCTGGTGACTCCACATCAAACGATGTACACGGCATGGCATTTAGGCAGCTAAAATGATAACTAAACCGTGTAGTACATATGACACGGTTAAGTACTTCAGTCATATATGTAGCGCGTGCGCGCACATGAATTCATTACCCAATACATTAATTGTTTGATGCAAACATTGTATAATTAAATACAAGTTGTCTGTTCGGTTGCAACAAATAGCTAACTCGAACCAGACCATAGTAGTTATAATATAGCGTTGTATAACCTAGGTATTGACTCTCCGTAGAATTTAGAATAAATATGTTTCCTGCTCGTTAGCTACTGCATTCAATGATTATGTTTGCAGATAGAAGTCTTTTTGAAACATTAAGGTTCTAAAACATCTAAAGTATAAAAACAATTCTGTCATATAGACGAATAATAATAAAGAATTTCATTATCTCTACAGCTGGAGATTTGCTCCTGTAAAGGGGTGAGCGTCCTGACAAGACTTGGCGTAATGTGATTTGTTTATCGAGAATTTGCACTATATGTACACTAGCTGTGACAGATATGCGCAGCTAGGTACTTAGTTTCCCCGCTGCAAGCAATTTGTTCGTGCAGCATGGTCTGAGTTTCGCTCAGGATTTCGAAATAACTAAGCCGAAAAAGCTTACCACCCTCGGGTGACGCTGTACGCGGCAACGAAACCTGGGTACATTTTTGACAAAATATACATATTGATATTATTGATATAACTCCTACCCAATTCCGTGACAATCATCGGCAACTATGACAACGTTGATTTACCACCTTGGTCCGTAAAAGAGAGCAACCATTGTTCTCATTAATCGACTGAGTCAGTACCGGCATCCACAATGATAGTTTTGATAATATTACTTTACAAGCAGCAGCGCCGCCATTACGCCAGATAGCATCATTATCATTACCCTTTCTCACAAGTGCGACTGTATGCTTGGCTCCGAAAATGACCTTTCTGACATTTCTGCAAAATAAAAGATATGTAACAATGGAATCACACACTAAATTCTTTTACGTTCACACAGTAACATTAATTCATTGGCTCCATATAATATCGGAAAATCGGCGGCGGTCTGTCTATCTTTCCAGCTGGTTGTGGATCAGTCGCACTTTCCCGTGTTATTTGTACTGAAAGATGCAGTCTGTCATCAGGCTGGTCAAAATTATCCTTGGCAAACATCATTGACGGACCAGCTGATCTTATATACACATCTGAATATCTTGCTAGACCCAATATCGTTGTGGCAACGTCAACATTATCTTGAATTGATTCAATCTCTTTTCCATCAATCGTGTATATAGCACTTCTGAATAACTCCACGATACCATTATTAACCAAACCAACTCTAATTTTAGCTGCGTATGATGTATTAGCGACGACGTCTGTTACAAGTTATCCCTCTACTTTAATAAATGCCTCAGCGGGCATGAAATATCTACTAGTATCCTGGACTTGCAGCTCAATTCGACTTATTTGATTTGGCTGTCGTGCTTCATAAGAATAACACTGATAATGACGCACAGACTCACCTTTGAGTCCTGTTGCATCTATGCCAAATGCTGGATCGGATACAAGTTTGAACATTTTATTATATGTATGATCGTGTTAAACGAAGACCACTTCCTGCTTTCAGACTTGTATTTATATTTTTTTTTTGCTTCACCAGCCAACTCTGCTAGTGTTTGATTTGCAGCTTGATTTATTATTTTACTAACATTTGTAGGCATCACTTCGGTGCTGGGTACTTTTACTGGCAGTGGTTTTCGTCGTGCCAATCGTGCTTGTCTATCCTCGAATGCTGAGAATGCTTTACTAGCAGCATCATCAACAGCACCAATACCTTTATCACGTACAACATCAATAGCTTTCATTCCCAGTTACTTTACAATTAGTATTGCTTTTGGGGCTATCCTTCAGAATATACCCTGAACAATATCACCTAGTCCATCTCCGTAGATCGATCTATACGTAGGTAATTGCGAACTTATCACCCTGACCAATACAGGTCAACGTTGAGCATCATGTATGATCATCTTATTTTAGTCATTGTATCTAATTGCATACCTCAACCACTGTGGTAATCATCAGCGATTTTATCAATGAGGGACCGATAAACATTAATGTCCATGATACCACCTATAAATAATCTCTGACAAATAGCAACGTCTTCATTAATGATTTATGGAGAATTATTACCGGCTAGTCTTCCGCCAATCAGAATTTATAGTCATCAGCAAGGACGTTATTGTACCAAGGGGTAATAATGCTAATTCCCTGAGCAGCAAAACCACTTCCAATAACACGGGGGTAGAGCTTGCATCTTCCTCACTTGTTTTTTGGGCTGGTTGCTGAAAATGTTTTTGTTGTGTTTTTGTCGTTGTTGTTGTGGTGGTTGTAACTGTAAAATATTTATCTGTTCCATTAGTAAATACAATATATTTTGTATCATTATTTCGGACCTGATCAACTCGGAAGTGTAAACGGAATATCCCTTTGTACCAGTTATCAAGACTTACAGTATCATTAACGTACTTGGGTTTCAAAACTGTTTTTCTTTGATCAAAACTGCGCACGGCATACGGAGTTCTTCCACGCTGCCAGTTTTTTTTTTTTATGACGGCAATACTCTCTTCGGTAAATTTATCATTTATATCAATAATGGCTCTTCCTTGTTCTGGTTCTGTTTCTGGTTCTGATTCTGGTATAATATCCTTTACATCGGACACTTCAGAACGAAGCTGGTCAATACCCTCAAGTATTTCTTGTGTTTGTGGTTGATAAGTAACACCATCTATTTCACCTGGAAGTTCTCTTAGAATATTTATCTTTAGTTCTTTCTACTATTGTTCCAGTTGCTTTAGCGGTTTGCTCTGACGTGGGAACATGACCTTTGGTAGCCTTTGTAACAGGTTCAAATAACTGTTCTGCCCCTTCTGTAAATTCAACTGGAGACTCTTGACGAGCTTGTAGTTGTTGCTTGATAGAATCTCGGACTGGATAAATTTCTTAATTGCCTCTAGTCACTGTCGACCTACTTTAGCTGTACGAGATTCCATTATCAATATTGTTAATGATGTAATTATGCCCCACACACAGGAGCAGGGAGGGTGACGACAAAAATTGAATGTTCGGGTGGGTAAACGAACACGCATAATAATTTTGAAAACACAAACGTCAAAAACAAAGTAACAGAACGAGCTAACCCAATTATAGAAAATCTCGGCTCGTTAGAGGCTTCGATTTGGTGTTATTGACATGGTTTTCTTATTTTTCGTAGGAAGCTTTATTTTCGCAAATGGACCCTTCTAATCTTTGTAGGGTTCACCCTCCCTGCTGCTCCTAAATATAATCGAGTTACATTAAAGCCGGACAATATCGACGTTTCATCAGATTAGCCATCTCTCAATTTCTCCTTCCAATTGCGATACATGCCATTTTCCACGTGTACTAATTGATCCGGTATTGGTACGCATCATCCGTTTGTCTACCAGTTTAAGTCGAAAGCTGGCAAACAAGATCTTATGACGTCATCTTTGTAAACATATGAAGCTAACATCACCATATATCGGTTTGTCTTTAGCCCACGTTCGTCCTTCAGTGTGTATTCCAGCACTCCAGCTGATCACCAATATTCACCAGAGTCTCATTTTTATCTGATGCACACGTTTTCGTCTCAGATCTGCTTACAAAGCGGGTCTGCCTCTCTTCATTCACTCTCGAATCCATTTGTGCGTCCCGCCACATGCAATTGTTAATAGATCAGTCACCAACGGAACTTCCTGAATGTATCACTGAACTGAGGTGGCACCTCTTAATTCTAAACCTAATATTTGAAAGTAGTTTAAAGCTAGCTTGTTGATTATTTCAAAGAACGGTTTCTATCTACAACTTTTTAGCAAATCTTTTCCTTCCTTCCAAATTTTATTTAGATTAGAAGAATTTGTGAAATTTATGATAAACGGCAACATTGTGGCTTAATGTGACCCAAACATTTTAGAAACAAAGTTAACAGAAAAGTAACCCATAAATCACCTATTTTCTCAAAGCTTACCTCGAGAATTGCCAAGCGGGTGCCCAAGCGAAATAAGCCCTAGAATGACAACCACCACCACCACCAACAGCCGTGACTATGAACTTAACCTCAAACCAGTTGGCAAAACTCTTATGCGCTAGGTTTATGTTCTACAAAGCCTATCCTAGGCAGACACATTAGCATTTTTGTCTTATGAACTACTGTGGAGCAATTTGTCTACACCTTTAATAGTAAACATTGACTCAAATGTCCAATCATAAAATTGTGTAGTGTTACCTACAGACATAGAGAATGGGATGTAACAGACCTGGTAACTTGGTTGTGACTTAGGGGGGCAAAACGCCTCCATAGGGTAAAACGCCCCCAAGTCATCCTGACGCCCCTGCGCTAGAAAATGTCCTGGTCTTTAGACAGCAAGATTGCCCAGGTTACACAGGCCTTGTGAATGGCGGCCATTGTTGGATGCAGCCGCACGCATGGTTTTTATTCAAGAACATTACTTTTTTGGCATCCTCCTGTAAAAAAGTTCAATCCATTTGTTTGCAGTATTTTTGCCTGGAACTACATTACGAAAACAGGGCACGTATGTTTTTAAACAACATAGTATAGAGATGCATTATGTATAATATTTCATGATTCGCAGCAGTTGTTAATTCCGCCTACTGTTAAATTGTCAATGCTGTACGATAGGGTTAAAACGCCCCCACAGGGGGCGTGTTGCCCCATAGCTGTTTAAATGTTGTACACTTTTCAACTAACCGATCATATGCCCAAAATTATTATATACTTTTTTGCAGATGGTACGAACTTACAGAAGGAAAACTGATCGAGGAAATTATGGGACACTAACTCTAAAAGCGGCTCTTGAAGCAATTCATTCTGGAACTTCACTGAAAGCTGCTGCAAGGAATTATGGAATTCCAGCTAAAACTCTGCGTAGACAGAGATTTGAAGGTTTCGCAACCTGGATTGTCAAAACTGGGAAGTAAGACTACTGTTTTCAAGCCTGATTATGAGTTACTTCTAGTTGAGCACATCCAGTCCATGGAAAAGGCATTATTTGGACTTACCACAATTGACGTACGGCGTTTGGCATACGACTTAGCGGTTCATCTGAATATTAAAAACCACCCATTTCAAGGCACTGCAGCAGGTATTGATTGGCTGAAAGGCTTTATGAAAAGGCATCCAAATCTAGCCATCAGAGCTCCAGAGGCAACCAGTGTCAGCAGAGCTGTGGGCTTTAACCGGCCACGGGTAGTTAATTTTTACCAAGTATATAAGGAAATCTCTTGACGCAACACTTGCTGATAGTCTCAGAATATGGAACATGGATGAAACGGGCATTAGTACTGTCCACAAACCAGTGAACATCATTGCATCAAAAGGTGTTAGATCAGATGGTAAAGTTACAAGCGGTGAACGTGGTCAAACTATTACTGTAATATGTGCAATGAATGCGGCCTGTACCTTTGCACCGCCAGCATTTATCTACCCACGTAAACGAATGGTTCCATCACTGATGGATGGCGCACCAGCCGGATCACTAGGCTTGTGTAGCCCAAGTGGGTGGACAGACAGTCATATTTTCTTGCAATGGTTGGAACATTTCACTACTTTTGTGAAATCCACGAAGGACCCTCCACACATTCTTCTTCTTGATGGGCACCATAGTCATAAAACGTTGGAAGCTGTTCTCTGTGCACGCGAGAAAAGGATTGTGCTGATAACCTTTCCTCCCCATTGCACACATCGGCTGCAGCCTCTTGATGTCACATTTTCAAAGCACTAAAAAGTGCTTTCAATTTGGAGTCTGGTAACTGGATGACAAGCAATCCAGGAAGGCGAATAAGTGCATTTGAAGTTGCTACAATTTTTTCTGCAGCATATAACCGATCTGCCAGTTTACAGAAAGCTGTCACTGGTTTTGAAGCCTGCAGACTTTGGCCTTTTAATCCAAATAAGTTCACAGATGACGACTTCGCTCCTTCTGTGCTAACTGATGAACCTCAACCAGTATCACATAGGCCTAATGCGTGTCAACAAGCACTACCTATGTCATCACAACTGATTGAATCAATAAGACACCTGATCACCTGTCGGTTACTGGCTGCATAAACATGCCGGAGGGGTCAGGTGATGCAGAAACATTTGTTCAAGAGGACAAGAAAGCTGGCAAACAGTCAGTCAGTATTCCTGTAGTTATTGCAGGTGGGGCAGGCAATACAGAAACATCGAATGAGGGAAATATGCCAGTTGATGACCAATCGCTTAGTAACGTTATGATCATTTCTGACAATGCAAAACTATTGACTGAGCCAATCAAAACGGTTGAATTTCTGCTAACTGGTAGTTCTACAGCCACTGCGGATGGGTCGGGTAATCCAGAGACAGACCAAACAAATATATATTCAGTCAACTGATAATCAACAGACACATCACTGTCATCACCGTCGAGGAGACAGGCAATCGGAAAATGTTTGAGGAAGCTATTCTTGCTGGAAGAACAGAAAGTGCTACTTTGTGGGTATCTCATAACGAATGCAAAAGTGCAGACGATTCAGCATTTATGAACATATTGCTTAAACTTTCGCCAAAGCCTAGAATATCCATTCAGCGCACAAGAAAGCGAAAGGCAGAATCAGCCATGAACTTAACATCATCACTGTATAAAAAGATGCTTATTGAAAAGCACAAAAAAGACGATAACAAACACAAAAGGCAAATGTGATAGGACTGTACAGCAAGTGGGAGCAAAAGGAATGAAACCAAAGTTTCAAAGCATAAAGAAATGCAGACGAAAAAAGAAGCAGACATGTAGAGAGGACAAAAAGATAGGTAGAAAACCATCTATGACTATGAAGACAACTTGTATAGAGGACCATGAAAAGGGAAAAAAAAGCTTCGGGTCCAAAGTCAGTTGCTAAACATAATCTTGCCTTGTCAGTAGACAAAACATATAATAAAGACAACACTTGTGGAAACTGCGAATTTGAATATGGAGGAAGTGATGATCCCTTCATAGAAGATTACTGGTCGCAGTGCAAGGAATGTTCTAGGTGGTGCCATGAATCATGTGGCAATACCCTCAATATGCAATTTTGCTGTGCTAAGTCTGAGTATCAAAGAATTTACCAGAAGCATTCAAGACTTTTGGGCTTTGTCTTTTTCTTCATTAACTATGGAAATTAGGACTATTTAGATTTGAACATTGTTGTAGCTGCTGTCTTATCCGCATTGCTGTGCTAATTTGAATGATGAAACAGTATGAAGTTTTAGCATCTTTGCCATATATAACATGCCCATATAGGAATAATACTTGATTTTACAGTTCAATAATATCCCTGTAGTTTTACAGACTTTTACAGATGTCGAATGCATTGTGGCGCAAAATGCCCCGAAGGGAGCTTGTTGCCCCACCATAGGGGCAAAATGCCCCTTTATAAAGTTTTACCATTTTTCATTTTTCTCGTAAATAGTTTCTTCGTTGTAACCAAACTCATTCCGTTATGTTAGACGTAACGCATACTTTAAATAAATTTTCCAATTGCGAACACAATCATGTAAATCATGCCATAAATTACCAAAAGTTGTTAAATGGGGCCTTTTGCTCCCCTCTACCCTACCTCTCTCCTTTAATAATAAAAAAATATTGTATGCAACTTTAAGCACGAGAAAGACAAGTATTTAGTCAACGGAAACTATTTAAGACTATTGGAAAGATTAAAAGATGTACGAGTTTCCGTAAATCGGCCGGGTTGGATTGAGATTGCGCCAAAAATCAGTGATCATCAGCCGGTTAATATTTGGTTCATTTTTAAACACTCGCATATTATTTTATGCACCAATGGTGACAGTACTGTTTCCCATACTTTTCTTTGTAGCGATTCCTACCTGGGGGCAAGACATTCAACCAGGGGCAGCACAAGAAACTATATAGAGAATATTAAAGTTGACTTTTTATCGCTTGTAACTTGTGTAAAGATATTTTTTTTACCAAAAAAATGTTAAATATTGCAATATTTCGCAACCAATCATTTTTAACAAGAATCGTAAGCAGACTAAATCAAATTTAAAATAAACGTACAAGGGATATGCTAATGTGGAAAATTTAAAAAATTTGATTCGTTAAAGAAATGCTTTACTGTGTAAAAATATGAAACCCAAATATACATGTAACTTAAGGAAGTGAGATTAAAATAGGAATTTTGGAGTATTACCGTATTAGAAACTTGTGGCAATTTGAAATTATAATCACTGCCTGAATCATTTTAAAGGTTATTTGAACGATAACACAGAAAGTATGATTTTCTTCTAAAATATTGTCTGAAAAAGAAATCTTACGCCGTTTTGATAAAGTTTCCAAGCGGTCTAGATATGGTATACTGCACAAATGATTTACAGATGCTGCATCTATACATTTGTCCAAATGCTTTCGAAGTGTTCAAAGCTGTGCAAGACATTTTACTCGTATTCAAAATCTTTCTGTTACAATGTCTTTGTCAAGCATGATGAATCTCGGTCACCCCGTTTGTTTACCTTTATCGGTGATTTAGCAAGGTCATATCATAACGGTAATTTTGAAAGCAAGAAAATTGACGACATACTTTTTAATTTCAACATGTGCTGTTGATAATCCCCTTTTCTCAAAATCACAAAGGTTTTCAATGTCTACTCAATGAATAGAGAAATTACTATGACTGGCAATTTATAATCTTGGATTCCAACTTCTTTCCCTTAAGATGTTTCTTAAAGGGTTAAGCTAAATCTGATATCCTGCGGAAAATCGCATGGTTACAAAGGACAGTGATCCGTTAGAATCTGAACTTTAAGCTGCATTTTAAACTTTGTACCATATACTGCGAGTTGGATAGCATCTGCACCAGTCTAAACCTTGTACAATGTACTGCAAGATGGATAGCACATGTACTAGTTTAAACCTTATACCATATGCTGCAAGCTGGAGAACTTCTGTAAAGGTGTAAACCTTGCACTATTTACTGCAAGCTGGATAGCTTCTGTACCTGTCAAAACTTGTATCATATACTGCAGACTGGATAGCTTCTTTGCCGGTCTCAACTTGTACCATATACTGAAAGCTGGATAGCTTCTGTACTGGCCTAAACCTTGTACGATATACTGCAAGCTGGAGCTTCTGTACCAGTAAAAGCCTGGCAACTGCAGACTGGATAGCTTCTATATCTGTCTAAACTTGTACATCATACTGCAAAAAGAATAGCTTGCACCATATACTGCAAACAGGATAGCTTCTGTACTGTTGAAATTTTGTTTTATATACTGCAAACCGGATAGCATCTGTACCGCATCTTATGCACTGTATGCACCTCATAGCAACGTTCAATTTATCATTCGCAATGCCTTTGCTCAGTCATATTTGCATCTAACAGACCCCCCCCCCCTTTTCTCACACACACACCCATGTTGGCTCATCCAGGTAATTATTTGCACCTTTGATGGATAAAATAAAAACGGTAACAATTACAACATGAGATAGGTTGCACCGAAACTTTATTAAAAAATGACTCGTCTTACTGGCACATCTGGTTTCTGGAGGACAAACAAGGTACAATAAATCATATCAAAGAGCTGAAATATTTTTATGGAAATATATGATAACAGAAACGAGAAAAAATCGAGCAAGTTTAGTTCCAGTGTAGTGCTTTGCAGACATGCGCGTTATGCAGACTAGTACTTGTCCTCACAGTTCCTCAGGTATATTTGACAGGCATATCCACCCATCAGACTGCAGGCATTGGCATCCAATTTATTTGCTGCAGAAGAATTAGTCTGTGCCACGCAGTCTACATTAACCTGAGGACTGCTGTTCCAATATCGTGTATCTGACCCATTGAGAAACCCCCCACCTACGTAATAGAACTCGTTCGTGCCAGGCTCGCCACGCTTGGCCCCGATCCAGAAGTTTTGACTACAAGCATCATCTGCAAATAATAATAATAATAATAATAATAATAATAATGTGTGGGTGTGTGATTTGGATATTTTACTTAGCTTTAACAATTTTCAGTCATATCGCTACGATGTCTGCAGTGTGGCAGTTTATAGTGATGTCTAGCACTGGGGCATCATGGCGCAGATATGTAGCATGAGGTCCCACCCAGTCACATTATCCTGACACCAGGCAGACCAGTCCTTACGCTGACCTCTTAATGCTGAGCGTCAAGCGTGGCAACTGTTTGTAGCATTTTTTAAATGTTTGGTATGACTAAGCCGGAGATCGAACCCACGACATCTCAATAATAATACTAATATTACTACTACTACTATTACTAATAATAATAATGACAACGACGACGATAACTATGACGATGATAAGCGGCGAAGCTAAGATATTTGAGCCCCAGTGCAGGCTCATATGCAAAACTTACCTAATCTATATATAGTGTAAGAAAATAATTCGTGGGCCCCTATGCTTTGCATACTTTTGCTATATGGAAGCTACGCCCATGATAATGAGGAAATATATATTAAATAACTTCAAACTAGAATTAGCTAACAGTCAAGTGTACCATTGTTTAGATTTGTGGTGTGAAATACTTTGAGGACAAAAATCGGCAGAGGAAGTTTGCGTCACACTGAAAGCAGAAAAAAATGATGGATGCAGTGTGCCCATACACGTACCCGCTCTTTGAAATTATATAACGCATTTACACATTAGACTTGCTTTACGTTTTAACAGCGTCATAGAATGTAGCGTCTTCGCTAGCCAAGGTTCCGATAATCCTATCTACACCTTGGCGGATCTAAAAGCTATGTAGGTGCTTTGTCCTAGCGACATCTATTGGATTTCATGTGTTGCCTCCGTTAGTATATAATGTCAACTAACTAACAGCGTGATGAAATTGTACATCGGCCCAAACGGTTGTGGCAATTGACCTAAAAAGGATACTTTGTAAGTTTAACATCGAAAGTATAACTATGTAACAGGGGGAAGCCATTACAGTGTTTTTGAATGATAGGTATTTGTGCAAACTCGAACCGGCACTGGAAAAGTGCTTATTTATCATTCCATTCAAGTTGTGTGTTCCTCTTGTCTTGATCACCATAGGAACAGTGTTCAAATGTGAACAACTTAATTTTGATTGGATGCGGGGCTTGCCGCCTCATCCAATGAAATTCAGAGATCCGAAGCTCAGAAATAGCTGCTCGATATGCCAAGGTGTAGATAAGGTTATCGGCACCTTGGCTAGTCGGCACCTTGGCTAGCGAAGATGAAAAGGGGGTGCTTCTGCGATTATGATGCTTCAGCATGTGTAGGGTCGGATTGAACAACATATCTCTATAGCAGGGGTCTCAAAAACGCGGCCCGCCAAAACGTATCCTGTGTCCCGCAAAATGATTGGCGTCACATGGTGTCATGAGAGATAACAGGTGATGGAGTAATTGAGCCATCGAAAATGCCCTCATTCGGTCCTCAGGGTGGTTTGAGATTGAGACCTGTGCTCTGTAGATTCTTAATTAAACGGATAAATGGGAACCAGTCCAGAACTGTGTCAACATGAAATAGTGTATATACGGTTTAGAGAACCCTAATTCGTTGATAATGAAAGTAAAATTTAATGAATCTTTGAAAACTTTACCTATTTGTAAATGGGAAAATATAGAGACAATGTGTTTTGTTTTATAACCTTGACTTTGGAACACTTTTTACTGAAATTAGCACCTGATCACATAGGTGCGGGATTGAAAGTGTAATTTTTCAAACACATTCAGATTTTTAAAAAAAATGTCGCAGGACAATTGTTTTTTTTCCACACAGAAGCATGTATCAAGGCTGGATCTATAGTGATAAATATGTCTGAACACTTAAGAAATTTAAAGTTATTGATTTTTTTTTTATATTGTGGTGTTACCTTAGGTTTACTGGGGGAAGTGAAATAGTACCGCGAGTTCCTTGTCGAATCTCAATGAAGGTTTCGGTGTCTTGGGTGACCGAGTGATCTAAGGCTCTCGCCTTTACCGGTCACCGACATTTCACCTCCGTCCGCATGGGTTACAGTCTTGTGCACGGCCAAACAATGTTATGTAAGTAAGCTTACTAGTAGCCTCTCGTGGGTCGGTGGTTCTTCCCAGGATTTTCCTCTACCAGCTGTACTGGCCGTCATGTAATACCACTTGATTGACAAGCGTTAAACTCACAGCAACAAAATCATTGTAGTCTACATTGTGGCACTCAGGAGTGAGTGTATATATGATTACAAACGGAATGATCGGGAACACATTTGAACTTGTATGCTAAATGTGTAAAATCAAAGCAAGCAGGTGCTGGATGGAGTATCGTTTGAGTAGCGTACACAATATTTATTAACGATTACGTGCACTCATAATATAGACATAACAACGTACATTGTATACGTACGATAATCTTAATCGTACACTATTACTACAAACGGCTTGTATGATAAATCTTCACACTCAAACTCAAATGGTCGAGGCCATTCTAAATCTCTGCAGGGATGAGAATTTTCCGCGATTTTGCGGAGTTTGGTCAACTGGGTCATTTCTGAGATCGTTGTAAATTTGTCAAGAAAATTGGGGGGGGGGGGGGTAGGGTCAGTTAATTGAGCGCCGATTTAATGGACGGTTCCTTGTTTGATGATATTTTTAGACAACAATTGTGCGTTTCTTGATAATCAGTTCCGATATCAGTCTAATCTAATTGGTATTACTATTTAATTGGTATTAAATTCGACTATTTAGAAGACCTAAGTTTCACGAATATCTGCATGGATTTCACTGATTGTGGATTTTATGGCTCAGCAACACTGTCAGGCTAATTAGCGCCACACAAATGTTACACGATAAAATTGATAATCATAAAATGTTAATATAAAGGAGAAATAAAAGCATAAAACAGCGAAGGGTTTTATTAATTCATATGGACTCTGCAGCGCACCAGCACTCTAAAGTTATAAATCGCCATATAAGGGTAATATGATAAGCAAGGTCTAATAAAAGTCTAGGTCCCTTATTCAAGAGCGATAAAAGTACCAAAAAAAACAAAAAAAAAAACACAACGCTTGACGTATATAACATTTTTTCGTTTCCTGATAATGAATATTAAATATCACTCTAAAGAAATTGGGTTTGCATTGTTTTTCTTTTAAAATAATCAGATGACGCCGAGATTCGGGAAGTGGACGGTAGTGTGAAAATGTTTTCTTGGGCGTAGTTGAATTGATACGTTGATATCTTAATAAATCACGAAAGTAGTTATTCAAATTGTCGGAGTTTGTAACAGAATTGGACATAGCGGGAAAGGCGTTGTGCTCACTGTGTAAATGCCTTATTATTTACGAAACCAAAGGTGTCGGGGCAACAATAGAACATTATTAACTCGAGAAAGGATAAGGAAAAGGTAAAAGTAAAATCTATTCATTTTATTTTTTCATGAAAGATAATGATACTACAGACAGTCCAGTCCCAGCAACTATGAATCCTAATAGACCTTGATTAAGGGCCTAAGCAGCCCCCAAACCCCCAACTAACGTTTCAGGGATTTTCAACAAAGTCGATACTAATCCCTATAAATGTAATTAGGAACGTCATCATTATGGAAAAACCGATGCAATTCATATTAAATATTTACCGAGACCCGAAGAACACTGATGAAATCATTAATGATCTAAATCTGGTCTTAATCTACATTAATTTTTATCACATCGGACTTGTATTTTAAAAATGAAAAACCGGTTCACTTATAAGACGGATCATACCGTCATGTTTTTAAAATAAAACGTAGATAGTACTTTGCGGATTTATATCAGTCGACCTATAAAAAGCCCTTCATACAGTTTTTAGTTGCTATAAATAACTGACTTCCTCGCTGCTACATTGCACCTATTAAATATATGCAAACGGAAAACTACGAACTAGGTTTTCCTTATTGCATTTGCTGCAGAGTAAACAGTGATTGGTTTAATGAAACTATATATATATATTAATTCAGCACATCGTCATCTATTGTAAAAACACATTAAAAAGTCAAGCTAAATTCAAGGGAGCAATGCTTCAAGATTCTTCCTCTCAAAAATACACACTCAATCGGTTCCAACTTGGGCCTTTCGAGAGAAACTAGAGAGTCGCATGTAATGCAATCTAAACTGAATGCTCAAATGATTTGGACTGATCTCGATTTTTATTCTTTAATGAGTAAATTGTTCATATCTCTTTGTTACTAGTTTTTATTCTGACATGCTGAAGATGGATATTAAACGTGCATACTGTAAATGGTACATTAGATACCCACCCCGTTTTTAACATTACTGTAGGCACCAGCTGAGCATTGCTGACTCTGGAAACAATTATTCATTTTACTCTGCAAACAATTATCCATTTAACTCTGCAAACAATTATCCATTATACTCTGCAAACTATCCATTTCACTCTGGAAACAATTATCTATTTTACTCTGCAAACAATTATTCATTTTACTCTGCAAACAATTATCCATTTTACTCTGCAAACAATTATCCATTTTACTCTGTAAACAATTATCCATTTTACTCTGCAAACAATTATCCATTTTTCTCTGCAAACAAATATCCATTTTCATCTGCAAATAATTATTCATATTACTCTGCAAATAATTATCCATTTTCCTCTGCAAACAAGTATCCATTTTCCTCTGCAAATGATTATCCATTTTCTTCTGCAAACAATTATCCATTTTCCTCTACAAACAATTATACATTTTCCTCTGCAAACAATTATCCATTTTACTCTGCAAATAATTATCCATTTTACTCTGCAAACAATTATCCATTTTACTCTGCAAATAATTATTCATTTTACTCTGCAAATACTTATTCATTTTACTCTGCAAACAATTATTCATTTTACTCTGCAAACAATTATCCATTTTCGTTTACAAACAATTATCCATTTTCCTTTACAAACAATTATCCATTTTACTCTGCAAACAATTAGGATATCGACGAAGGAATTTCAAACTTCTCAATCAACGATACTGAGAGATTCCTTGCTGATCATAATTAATAAAAGGAATTACGTCAATATTTTGGCAAGGATGACGAATACAATTCCAAGATGTAATTTACTTCTAGAAAAGAATGAACAGGTAGACACGATAAGCGATTTTGAACTAGTAAATTATGACCAATTTCCGAGCACCAAACTGCAGTTTACGAAACGGAGGCATTCTTACGAGTTTTAAATTATTTTGTCGAATGTAGATGAAATCGTTCCATTGGAAATTTATAAGGGTTATTGATTTGGGGGAAAAAATCTTACATAATTTGCTTATATATTTCATACTTCTTTTACAATCAATTTTTGTTTCTGTGTCACTAAAACCCTTTTTACAAGCAAATCTGTTCTTCAAATATGACGACAAATCTTGGATTACTTCAAACATTCTAGACGCGTTAGCAGACGTTGTAAGAATGAAATGCTCTAAACTTCGCGTCAACTGGTAAGACATGTTTATTATATATTTCATAATGAAATGAAGAAATATATCAATGGGAGAAAAATGATACTGTAAACTGGCGACAACTTTTATCGCCACAGTGTTGTTATCGCCAGAGTTATCACCGTTTTGAAATGCTTTCTCGTTCTATTTAGACAGTATATCGGCTTTTATGCATGTTTTCACGACTTGTTCATGCATATTTAGGCCTAATTGTTCTCTCTCTCTCTTCCCCAACGTCTCTACATCAGGTGAATAAATCTTAAAATGCTCAAAGACCCTTTACCCACAGGTATACATTTAAGTAATCAACGAAAAGGTGCCGTCAAGAATGCATACAAATGAACCCCACAGAACAAAAAACATGTCTTAAGTATTGACCTTTTTAGAATTTGCTTTCCACATGAATCTTGCAAAAAATTGTCAGTGACTGGACTTGCGCATGACCTGTTGCTAACTATTCTATGACACAGATAAATATGTTATAACTCTACGACAAAATAAACGGTAAACAATCCATAGAGTAATAAAACTTTACCTAGCGATTTTAACTACAATCACAATCATGTCTGGAAACAATGGAGAAATCAAACATTAGATGATGTCCATTGCAAATCTAAATTACCGAAACGGACTGCAAGCCTGCCAACAAAAAATTTAAGTCTGAATGCAGACAATAAAAATAGCTGAAAAAATCTCATAATCATTAACTCTGTTGTTTAATGATGTTACGACGTGAAGTCTGTTGAAGTACTGCCATGTTGATATAGTACTTTCATTCCAGCATTGTTCACTGCGTCAATCCCGCAGAAATGGTGCTAACGAAAATTAAAGTCTCTTTATTTTAGCATGAAAACATTCATTAATGTGACACATACACAGTTTGAAGCATTAGGTACTGAAAGTAATTTGCGAAAATGTGCTGTCCTAAAATTATTGCAATATCATTTTACCCATATAGTAATGGAGCCCGTAATCGCACTGACACAAAATGGAGAAACAAGGCCATGCAACTCGAGGATTCTGCCTATATATATAATAAAAAGATAAAAGGAACCATTGCACGAGTAAAGTGGAAACAATGTATTGTCACGAGTCACGAAGATTTCAACTTCACTTATGAAGCATTTTCCTTCTAACCACTCAAAACACGTGGATCACAGTATCAAATTCAGACGTGATAACAGCCACGTGTACTATTTCAGAAATGTTTCCATTTCGAAGCTGAATTCCGAGGAAAATGCACATCCGCGAAAACACCTACTCAAACCAAGCAAACAAAACTAACAGCAACGTAAAAAATGATCACCTTGAAAGCTCACGGTGTTCTCAGATTGACAAAAGAAATGATAGTGCACTGTCAACGGAAATTCATTTTATCGAGGACACAAGATTTTACCAGTCTAACGTGTTTTTCTGCGCAAACCATTTTCCTTCCTTCAGTCAGTCACCTTGTCATTTAACCTAAGAATCTCTAGGCTGTTTAATTCCTTCAGTTAGTCACCTTGTCATTTAACCTAAAAACTCTCGGCTGTTTCCTTCCTTTAGTCAGTCACCTTGTCATTTAACCTAAGAATCTCTAGGCTGTTTCCTTCCTTCAGTCAGTCACCTTGTCATTTAATCTAAAGAATCTCTAGGCTTTTCCTTGATTCAAATGCTAGCCAGCCACAAAGTTTATTTATGGTCTGTGATCAAGAATTTAGTTATTTTGCAGGATCCAACACAGACGGATGGATAGAACATTTGCTCCATGATCTATAAAGTGGTTCTTTTGTATGAACCAAAATAAATGGATGGACAAACATTATATTTCCTCAAGGTCCGTGACTTAGAACTTAGTCTTTTTGCTGGAACCCAAACAGATGGACGGAAAAAACGTTAGATTTGCTCCAGGTCCATGATCTATAAATAAGGTCTTCTACAGGAACCAACACAGACGGACGGACAGAACATTTGCTATAGGTCAGTGATTCAGAACTTGGTCCTTTGCAGGAACCAACACAGACAGACGGACAGAACATTTGCTCAAGGTCAGTGATCTAGAATTGAGTTCTTTTGCAGGAACCAAAACAGATGGACTGACAGAACATAATTGATCAAGGTCCGTAGTCTAGAAGTTAGTTCCTTTGCAGGAACAAGCATAAATGGACGGACACTCGGAGAGTAGTACATGCGCAATAGGAATCTAGTACATGCGCCATTTAGGTATATCTGTAGAACGCAGAGCTGTCAAGGGTCATTAAAATATTAACCCTGAGATGGAGTCCAACTTCCTAGTCTGGGACATGGTGGTCAGGTGGAGTAATGCTTTCCATTTGGTTGTTGTTGTTGTTGTTGTGGGGTTTAACGCCATTTTTCAGCACACGATAGGCTATACATGGCGGCCAGTATTAATGGCGGAGGAAGAACCCGGGAAAACCCCGGAAAGAACCACCGACCCTCGAGAAGCTACTGGCAAGCTTTCTCATATACCCACATTGGCTTTCCATTTGGTACTCTCCTTCCATTTGAAACGCCTGTTCTGGAGTTTACTTCATTTTTCAAGTAATTACCAACATGTACCAGAAAAAAATAGTTTTAAGACTTTAAACTGCAGATCCTGAATTGCATTTTATAGCGATTGCTGGCACGAAAAGCCTCCACTTCCTTAAGCAGAAGTCAATAGTCTCTCCGCGTTACGAGCGTATTTAACAGAAACTGCTTTCAAGATGGCGCTCTCGCTTCCCTCGAAACGCTACTGCAATCACAAATTCAAATCAGCAAATTTCATGCAGAAACGCTAGTTCTTTTGTTCTCATTCTTCAACGGAGTCACAAAAAGCACCAGAAATATAGAAATTTTAAGGCTTTTGCCAGTCACTTTATTATTGTTATTGTCAACTTTTTATCTTTCTGTCGACAAATTCAATGCAAAAATGACACAAACGACAACTCGAAGAGATATTTACCCAGGAATGAAACGGATTGTGCAGGTAGTGATGACATTTAGTACGTCACCCGTGGGCAGCTTTTGCGGTGGACTTTGGAAACAAAGTTTTGCTTGCTTCTGCTGTTCTTTACCTTTTGCAAATGTGGTAGCTGACAAAATCGTATTTCAAATGTTTCAATTTTTTAACAAGCTATTATTGTACTTATTTTCACGATCTATAATGAGGCCTTTTTACCAAAGATATGCATCGTAAAATAAAAAATGTTCGTGGCGCAGGATAGAAAGAGCAAAGTGACGGAGTGGAAGACATCGCCATAAATTCACGCGATATCAGGATCAAAATGACAAGCCCTCATTGTTTGTCAGTGGTTTTCCAGGTCTGACCCTGTTGTCACAAGACAGTCTGAACAAGAAATAGAACGCTTGCTCTGAACTGTACGAATCTAGATTCAAAGCTTTATTTGGAGTGCGGTTACACTCATGTAAATTTCGGAATCATCATAACGTGTACATGCATACCTCACTTAAAGGATGGTGCTATTTTTTATTAACGATTTTTAGTAATGGGGTTTGGAGTTCATTATATGTGCTCAGACGGTTTGATCATTATGGGGTCAAGAGAACACCATGAAACACAGGATTCCGTGATTGAGTATGAGATTTTGTTTTGTGAAATCGCAAACAGTTACTTTTGAAAGCTCACGTCTTATTGGTTGATAGTAAAAACGCAATCTCGAGTTTAATGACCGATAATCTCCAGGCAATATATGTTTCTTGTTTCAATCAAAAATACTCGATTCGCAGAACGAGAAAGTTAGTATAATCGCAGTTATTCTTTTAGAGGTAGGACATTTGGCAAAAATGAACTTGAGAAGTTACGCGAATAATATAACCTCATAATGAAATATTGAAAACTGCATTCGAATAAAATACATACACTTTTAATTTAATTTGACATGAAATTCTTCCAATTTTGGAATTATATGAATTTTAAAAAATCGTCGAATTTTTATAGAGTCCAACTTTTCCCTACTTTGCTACAAGTAATGATACATAATCGAGTCATTGTGGAGTCAATAACGCCTTTAAGAAGTAATCACTTTGGGTACATGGGCAGTTGAAAATGGCACAATATACCCCCGCTTTCATTGTAGCTTTCCCTCGACAACCTACTGATGTCACAAGTTGATATATGACTTTTCCTTAAACAGCCTTCTATCGCATTTTCCTAAGAATTCGCAAAACATACCTAATTAACAAATTTCAAAGGTTGCATCGGTAGATGTAACGTTCATTTTTAACTTATTAAATTTTGGTGTCAAAATTTAGGGCATTATTTTTTCAGCGACAAGTTAAACAAAGCTATCCCAGGGGCCAAAGGATCTGTGCATCAGGTAGCCTTGTTTACCATATATGGAGTGCAGTCTGATACTCGCGGATCTTTGTCTTGCGTGAGATAAAAAATGTATAGGGTTGTTCCGATTGTACAAGCTGTTAAAAATGTATCCCTGCAGCAAGCAGTGTCTCAGAAATCACCAGGGCGACCAGAAGTTGTTCTGCATAGAAGTGACGTCAACAATATATTCGGTTGCACTCCCTCCTAGGATTTCTGTACTTCATATTACGATTTTCTAAACATGACTTAAAATTACATGGCATATTACCCAGTACCTCATAGTTACATATTACCCAGTACCTCATAGTTACATATTACCCAGTACCTCATAGTTACATATTACCCAGTACCTCATAGTTACATATTACCCAGTACCTCATAGTTACATATTACCCAGTACCTCATAGTTACATATTACCCAGTACCTCATAGTCACAAATCCAGTTTTCTGTGTCATTTGTATGTGTGGGTCTCTTTTGTACCATTAACGTTTGTGTCGAAATGTGTATGTAATGTACGTTTAGGGTTGTCACTGTAATATGAAATTCAATAATTTCGTAAGAATATATATTTAAACATTCTGAATAAATACAACATGCTTAAGAGAAAACCTGTACAAACTACATATAAATACAGTGTGTGATAAATTTAACAAAATATATAAACAAAATATCCCACCAAAACAAAAAAGCAACAAACAAAAAAATAAAAGTAAAAAATCACCAAGACGATCATGGCCTGCATGTCAAGCCCACTTTCAAAGCATCGGTAAAAAGAAAATTGAGATCCTAACCACACCATCAACAGGGGACAGCGATGAGTGACGCATAATGAATGGTCTCGTTATAATTATTTAACTGATGTATGCACAAAATCCACCAAGGGGTTTATAAAATAAAGGAAATTTTTAAAAAGCTAAAATTTAACGCACAATTTACGTCTTCTTGACCCCAGTATTAAAGGGACAACATCGGGTTTTGCAGAATTAATTAAATCTGCTGCAAAAGGATTCGTTCCAAGAATGAAAATCCACCATGAGGTTTATAAAATATAAGCAAATGAAAAAGATTTTTAAAAAGTCGAAAACTCTACTATTTGATTCTGACACTGACCTCGAAATCAGAGTGAAAGACATGCACTAAGTGGAAGACGTCACTAATCGAATGTCTTAGTTGCGTGGATATTCATCTGAAGCATCAACAAAATATGAAGCTTTGACCTTGACCCTTGAGCGTGTGTATAATGCATTGCCTTATCTTCTTAACGACTACTGCCAAGTATGGTGAAACACTAACAAGGTGTTCCGGCAACATTAGCAAATGGAACGAGCTTTAAAACTCCACGCAAAGTTCTTGTAAATAGAACTTTGACCCCAAATGTCAAAGGGACGTGTGGGTATATCGCGGAGTGAGTTGTCTAAGATGTACAACGATTTTTACTATGTGTGACAATCATCTATCAGATGGTTTAGGAATGATATACAAATGAAAACCTTAAATCAAAACTTTAACAAACTATTGACGAATTATTTGAAATTGATTGTTATTCCGCCATTTTCAGTAAAGTGGACACCACGAAAAGTGAACATTGGGATTAACAATTTAAAAAATTATTAGCCTGCAAACCAAGCGACGAGTTTATCATATTGTTGGTAAGCCTTGTTTTGAAGTTTTCACTCAGTGTATAATCGGAACATCGCTGGGCTATTTTCGTCAAATCAACAAAGAACCTCGGAAGTACTTGTATGAATACACATAAATTAGATAGATTTGGTGATTCGCCTCGGGTGGACTGTACCACATATGATGCCGCCTCGATAGGAATGACGACTATGTTAAGTTTATGACTCTTTCCTCGCCAGACTGTGCCATGTGGATAAAAGTTATTCAAAATAATGTGCTCAATGGCGGCGAATTACATCAAGGTTTCTTTCTTGAATTAAAGGAAAGTGGTGAAAGTATTCCGATCGTCAGCTGTTCACATTTTTTATCAGATCACATTGCCTTGCTAATGGACTCACGCGAGAGTCTGGTTGAACGAGATAGAATTAACTCCGTGACATATGCCAAACTATTCTCGTGACACCGTCCATACAAACCATTTGACCCAAAGTCAGCTTTGCTATGAGTTGTTTTTTAACATTCTTTTGAGTCGACTTTTTCACGGGAAAAAGTTCTTAAACTAAAAATCAGAGTCCTAGATCTGCTTTCAAGTGTTAAGATTCACTTAGTTTCTTTTACTTTTTCCACAATCTTCCGAAAATATTAAAACCAGCTGTGGCATTTCAGTAAGATTCTTGCCGACATAAGCTTGTGGTGGCATTGACGTTTCTACAGATATCTGAGCGGCAAAAAAGGGGGAAGGGCAAATAGGGAAACATTTTATCTTGTATTTTATACTAACTGGCAAGTCAGTTCCAATCGGAAACTGTTCAAAATAGTAATCAACAACGCAACAAGGGGCTTGAAATGGACCGTTTCAGATCCTTACGGCTGAGGCTGCAGTGGCGTTGGGATCTGTTTTTTCTCTCTCGTTCTGGTAACCTTCGAAATGCCCCTATATAAAATCAAAGACATGTCAGTGTACAGGTCTACATCTTTATTTTAAAACGGCGCAAAGTCTTCTGTGCCATGTGTTAAATGGAATCTCAAAACATGTCCATTTAAAAAACAAAATTTATGTCAAACATTGAATAAGAAAATTTACTTGGCATTTACTTACCTAAAAATGCTCTACCGTAGGTAATGAAAAAATTAAAATTTTCTTCGCTAAACTGGATGAGGTCACCACCTTCGAGTTGACACGCCTCTCGTGCGTCAGTATAATTAAGGCAGTGGTTTCTCTTTGCTTCATATCTGTAGCAGAAAGGTCGCTCATCGTTGCCAACATAACGAATGTAGTTCTTTGGACACGTATCTAGAATAAGCGAGCGACAGACAAGATGAAAAAAGGGCAAAATCTGGTTAGACAAATGAACTACAACGCAGTGCTTCATTACTTAGAAGTCTGCTTAAATAATATACATCATAGCATTGTTTTCTATACTGTAATGCCTAACTCAGCAAACCACACTATTAGGCACTATTAAAAACTACATTCTTTTTCCAATAGTAATACTAATAATGATAATGTAAAAACATGAAACAAAGTCAGAAAAACATGAGACAGTTCACTATGTTGTAATACCTTAAATGGTATTGTGAATCGAGTTTTGCATGCACAAACATTGTCCATTTAATGTGAAGATTATTTGATGCTAAACGTTGAGAAATATGATGTTAGTCCATACATTAGTGACTTAATCATCCGGTGGCTATTTGTTACCGAAACCGCGGAGATACATGATAGTGATGGAATCAATGTGCCTGGCCGAAGAATCACATTTCTCTTGTCAGACTTTTGTTGAACAGTAAGTTATAACTAATGTTACTATTCATTATTGTAAGTTCTTGGTTATGCAGAACTTGTTATTTTACTTTAATGTGCAAAATATTATGCATTTGATAGGGTCTATTTCTAGATGTATTACGACTCATTGCATCATCAGTACTTTAAACTCTCGCTCGATTCTCATACTAATTCGCTTGTCCGTTTCGTTCATTTCTACTTAATCATAGGTATGAATATATAAATAAGATTAAAAGTAAAAGCGCACACCACGGACATTGAGAGGACAACTTAATTGCGGCTAAATTTTGGGTTCAGAGGGATTTTTTCCATGCAGTTTGAACAGTTGACTTGGTTACCGCCATGGTCAACCCTGATAAGGACAAACATTGATTGGCTAACTAAGGTCATATGACGTGAATAAGAGTATATAAATACGAGTGCAGACAGGGAATTGGCAGGTAGCTGTCAGAGCAGCAAAGTATGAACATCTAAGTGGAAAAGAATTTCGGCCATGTATTCTAAAACCATCACTTATATATTTGTACATAACTAATCTTAACTTTGGCACTTTAAAATAAATAAAACTGAATCAAATTGTTGTGAGAATTTTTAATAGATTTATTACATATTGCTATTGAATTGAAATGCTTTATAATTATCATATAATTCTTTATAAAGCCGCTGTTATCTCCCACCACACTGGTCAAGTACACTAGCAGTAAAAAAAAATTCCACCAAGATCACGCTACTATGTCAGGATGTGTTACAGTCAATCTAATACATTTAGCTGCTAATATACGCATGAATTTAATAATATAATTAATTTCACCATAATATGATGTATTGCAACGCTGTATTTTGGCATTTGGCATTTAGACACACAAGACTGTTCTATATTATCAGAAGTTGATATTGTTGTGACAAACACTGTGTTGATGTGACAGACACTGTGTTGTTGTGACAAACACTGTGTTGATGTGACAAACACTGTGTTGATGTGACAGACACTGTGCTGACGTAAAGTCACTATGCGATATTGAAAGGCATGTTCTATGTCACCTTTATTATTTATAAAAAGCATTTTTAAGTCCTGATCTCTGGTCTTTTCGATATATATATATATAACACGGGGTGCTACAATAAGCTCTCTATTCATACATGGAATGAGACGATATATATATATATATATATATATATATATATATATATATATATATATATATATATATATATATATATAATAAACTGACTACGAACAGTGCAAAACTAGTATTTAGCTAGCCTAAGCGCTTTCGACTCAATCTTTTTCAAAGGCAAATACAAAACATAGACAAGACAAACAAATAAAACAGACAAACCGTTGTCTTTGTAAAACTTTACATGACTGACTTGTTGCGGATGCTGAAAGATATTTTATAAAAATTTTGCACTGTTCGTAGTCAGTTTATTACATTTATTTTAATCAATCCCTGACAAACATGATCCCTTGCTGGATCCAGTGCACTTGAAAGGAACGTTATTTGCCATATGATTTGTATTATTTACATATATATCCTGAAAATAAAGGTGAGGCATACAGCAATGTACACTAAAATTTAAGTTGGATACAACAACAAATGCAGCCAAGAATTAAAGAAATGGCAGCCATCATATATCCCAAAGCATTCAAGCTATGTTGCAGCACCGTGCATGGGCATGTCTCTTCATGTTGGAGTGTATACAAGGTGCGAGATTTCATAGGTTCCATACAAGTTCCCTAATCAAGGTCACAACATAAGAAATGGATCCACAAGAACATTCATCTCGTTATGTTAGTTAAAAATATGTATGCACTTGTGGGGTAAGTCTTCACACTTTCCGTGCTACGATCAAGTGACAAGTTACATAATCCAGGGGCATGATACATGATGATGCTTATTACTGGATATATGTCTGATTTCGTGACGTGTCCTTCAACATCTATTTACCACGTTTACCTAATGACGTCAGACACAATTGCAGTGCTGATTACAGGAGAATCGAGCGGGATAGTTTTGTACTAGGCCGAAACAAACATTCCAATGTTTCGTTTTCAAAAATGAACTTACTGTAATGCTTTTACTCAATGCGTGCAAATAATTCCAAAAATCTTGTCATAACGCTCTCAACATGATAATCATTTTGCTACGCGTACTGTAACCTGTGATTGGGTTCTCCGCCATTTTCTGATTTTCTGACGATTTCCACCTTTTTAGGCTTCAACTCCATGAAATATTTCAGGGACAAACTTATGTAGAGAAGTTATGAAAGGGAAACGGAACCGTTCTAGAAATCACATGGTACATTTACACTATTTAATGATAAACAAGAATGGGACCTCGAGCAAGCATTGAAGACTAATATCATTTATTCATTTTTATCCATCCACAATCAATTCACATTGAATTGTTAAAACTCGGAATTCGTGCAAAGAACGCGTTTTGTCTAGACTACTGGGACTTTATCTCTGCATGGGTGGGGGATGTAAGATTGTACATTTATTGTCAGAGCGTGGGAATGGCAATGAATATTTCTCAGCAAATCGATCAACCAATCAGCATGTATCACCATTGGGCAAGTTATTCAGACACCGAGTACTTTTTCTGCGTATTTTACATTTTCTCTGTTAGATGGAGCTGATGGTTTTGTTACGTCACATTTTTTCAAAATCTCCCCTACCTTCATTGTCACATAAGTCGGACCCCGTCCTTTCATCATGCACGACGACCGCTCCGGTGGCCGGGTGGTTAGAGCGTCCGCCTCGGATGCGGAAGGTCGTGGGTTCGATTCCCGGTCGAGTCATACCAAAGACTAACCAAAATGTTACTAACAGCTACCTTACTTGGCGCTCAGCATTAAGAAGTTAGTGTTGGGACTGGTCGGCCTGGTGTCAGGATAATATAACTGTGTAGGACATCATGTTACATGTCCGCGGCATGATGCCCCAGTGCTAGACATGACTATAAACAGTCACACTGCAGACATCGTAGCGACATGACTGAAAAATTGTTACAGCTACGTTAAAGAAAAATTTTAAAAAATCCATGCACGCCGCCATATATGGAATGCTAACCAAAGACTAGTGAAATTCGTTGTTCAAATGTACAGTTTAGAGAAGTAGTGCTGTGAAAGATGTAAGATGGGTACATAGAAGATACACAGTCGGAAAGACAGTTCGCTTACTCTCTCTAGCTTCGGTCAGACCCTTTTTGATATATTCCAACTTCCAGTGGAGCTCGTGAATCTTCTCCATCAACTTTTCGACAAGATGTTGGTCATTCGCTTCATATTTACTAGAGATTGGCGTGGTCATCAACCACAGAAGCACTGCCCCCATGACTGTCGTCCACGTTAGTGGTGCCATTTTATACTGTAAACAGTTAAATAGAAACTTTTATTTGACAACGAAGCTATGGTACCGTAAAAATAGTATCGATGTGTTTCTTTCCTAGATTAAGGCACTATATGACTACATCTTTATGCCAGTGTCAAATGTTAAAGGCAACTTAGAGATGTAATGTTATGCCAGGTAACTTAACGGTAGAGGTGTAATTCCAACTGTGGACATAATTCGTAAGACGTACATCCTCGATGTCAAACACAAAGCTAGCCTAGTTCTGACGAGTTGATTCGTTTTATAATCGGCTGGGCTTCAAGCTAGAGGTTTGGTTTTGTGGTGTTTAGCGGTTATTTTTTTAGCATGGCGGCCAGTATATTTTGGTGGAGGAAGAAACCGGGAAGATCTCTGGAAGAATCACCGACACAAGAGAAGATATTGATAAACTTTCTCACCTACCCACGCTGGTCGAGCCCAAACTCGAGCTCATGAGGGCTTGGGTGAGATGTGTCCAGGTAGGAAAAGCTGTATATAGATTTGGTTAATGGCGCATTTTTCAATGTACCATTCTATCCATATCACCTTGTCAGCTATTTGGAATCAGGTCACATTTAGTACATCCAGTTCACAACCACCGACTTCTTCAAATTAAAGTTAGAACAATCCTAGATATGTTTATAAAAGAGAGGATGCCATGAATTTGACTTATAAAACATTGTTTGACAATTTTCTCCAAAACTTGCCCCAAAGATCAACAAGAGGAAACGATTAAAAAGTTTGCGCATTTGCAACAACCACATGGTTTAGACCCCAAAGTTTCAGTTAAATTATTGAAGAGCGTGGTGGAGATGTGGTACGCCAAAACCTGACTTCTCAAAATGCACAAGTGTTCGAAAAGTTTTAAGGAAATTCCCCCAAAATGAGAAAGAGAAAACAAAAACAAAGAAACTTACTGCGCATCTTCAAGAATTTAGTACGTTAGGCTGAAAAGTTGCGATAAAATCTTTGCAAAAGTTTAGGAGAAGTAATAAAATAACTTCCAACACCTAGACCTGTGAAAACACCTCTAAAAATACCACTGAAAACAAAACAGATTCAAGATAATAGCTCAAAAAATTAGGATTAAAATAAAGTATTAACGTTGTGCCCATTCAAATGAAACACTCGTTTCAAAAAAATTCTAGCAACATGGAAGAGAAAAATTTGATAAACTCTTCAGTAACCCAATTTTTCAAAGCAATTACCTAAAAATAAGGCTAAGAAACCAGACACTGTACTTACCAATGATCTATTTATCGTACAAAGTGTTACTACCAATTTTCGAGGCGCGGAGTGGAGACATCTTAAATCCATATTTTTTTTTTACAATTTGTCAACATTACCCCAAAAATGACCTATTTGTTGTTGTTGTTGTTCGAGGGTTTAACGCCATTTTCCAGCACAAGATAGGCTATACATGGCGGCCAGTATTAATGGTGGAGGAAGAACCCTGGAAAACCCAGGTAAGAACCACCGACCCACGAGAAGCTACTGGCAGGCTTTCCCACGTACCCACGCTAGCCGAGCTTTGGACTCGAACCCACGCAGACAGAGGTGAGATGGCAGTGATCCGGAACGGTGAGCGCTTTAGACCACTCGGCCACTCGGTGCCCCCCCAAAATGACCTATAGGCAAAATGTTAAACCTTATGCGTATTTACAACCATGTTGAGCCAGGAAGTTTAAATCAAATCGTTTAAGCAGTGACGAGCAGAAAACTTCTCCAAAAGCCCACTTATGGACAAAATAAGATTAGGCACAGGCAAAGTACAAACTTATTTGGCATTTATTCCAACATTCACAGACAGACAGCCGGACGGATAAACCGACTGACATTCGAACTTAGTCACAGTTTCCCAGGTCTTCACTTGAGTACAGAGATTGCAAGGGTATAGTACTTGTACTTGTCAATTTGGGGCCCCGAGTGGCCGAGTGGTCTGAAGCGCTCACCGTTACTAATCACTGCCGTCTCACCACTGTTTGCCTGTGTTCGAGTCTCGGGCTCGGCCAATGTGAGTACAGGAGAAAGCTCGTGGGTCGGTGGTTCTTTTCGGGGTTTTCTCGGGTTCTTCCTCCACCATTTATAATGGCCTATCTTGTGCTGAATAATGGCGTTAAACCCAACAACAACTCGTCAAGTTTCATAATTCTAGGCAGAATAGCATGATTACAGCAGATAAAGAACCAATGTGTTCAGGAACTTGACGCAAAACCTGCGGCAGTAAAATGTAAAATAATTAATGTTCTTTTGTTGTAGTAATGACAGGAATGCATAGAAAAGAATGCAACATTCATGTTCATAACCTGATTATTTTGGTCTACAACGTTAAACATTATAATTAATTTGAATGTTTGTAGACCAAGACCATATTTCCTAAATTAGAGCACATATATCTTGTGTGTATGTGTGCGTGCGTCTGTGTGTGTGTGTGCGATTTGGATTTTTAACGTAGTTTTAACAAGTTTTCAGCCATATCGCTACGATGTCTGAAGTGTGGCAGTTTATAGTGATGTTGGGACATCATACCGCAGACATGTAGCATCATGTCCCACCCAGTCACATTAACCAGGCTGACAAGTCCTAACACTTAAGTTCTTAATGCTTAGCGCATAGCAAGGCGCCTGCTATTGCCATTTTTACAAGTCTTTGGTACGACTCGGCCAGGGATCGAACCCGCGTCCTCCCGCACCCGAGGCGAACGCTCTAACCAATAGTCCACCGGAGCGTTAGAAAGATAAATTGATCGGCATAGTTGCAGTTTAATACACATTTTTACCCATTAGCAATTACCATAGTGTAATCAAGCTACTCAGGTCAGTTACAATCAATTGCAATATATAGTTTCTGATGTGCTCATTTTGAAGTCGCAAGGCCAAGATTACACGATGTAGTGACAAAAAATGAAAACTACACCGTAACGAAGGCCAGTAAACTGTGGTGTGTGTGTGTGTGTGTGTGTGTGTGTGTGTGTGTTTTGGATTTTTAACGTAGCTTTAATACTTCTTCAGTGATATCGCTACGATGTCTGCAGTGTGGTAGTTTATAGTGATGCCTATCACTGCTGAATCATGCCGCAAACATGTAGCATGATGTCCCACACAGTCACATTTTCCTGACACCAGGCCGACCAGTCCTAACATTAACTTCTTAATGCTGAGCGCCAAGCGAGGCGCCATAGCGTTGGTTTAGTACACATCGAGATATACCCATTCACCTACTTTCATTACTAAATGCCGAATACAGTGTACAGAGTAATAAAATACCTCCAAACTAAATTCACACACATTACAAATAGTTGCATTGTTTTCAGTTAACCCATTGACTCCTCTTTACTTGGTTGTGCCATGAAACCCATCCAAAATGTTGCATTGGACATGGCAGAAAAAAAATGTCGATATACCACAAGGGTGCGGATATACAGATGATCAAGTATATAAATGCCAGTGCGACGCCACGTCAGGATTAATACAGTAGCCCTAAATTAGATCTAAAAACAATAATGATTATCATCTTATCTATTTAAATAAATATATTGGAGGTATATGGTTTAAAAAAATACTTTTACTCACAAATTGATGCGCCACGAAATCACTGTGGGTCCCAAACACCAATGCTCGTGCTGCTTTCCTTCTCTTATAACTTTCACTATGGAACAGACAGCACGTGCATCACGATATGTAGTCTATGAATTGAGTTGTCTCACGCATGTATAGTTAAAAAGTATTTAGTAATTGCATTCATCGTATGGGCATATATACTAACTGGATACCTTTATAATTGACAGTTCTGACCCCAATCCCAACAACAACAAAAAGAACAGAAAAAGACACGGGGAAATTCAGGAATATGAAATAAATACTGATTTTGTTTACATTGATCCTGTTGCTGCTTCAGTTGCTAATAATGACGACGATGACAATAGTGATAATACTAATTATAAGAATATTCTACCACTAAACAATATTACTATTAATAGTATTAGTGCTATAGTATTATTGACCAATCCAACAATAACAGATGCGTGCAGCAATAGCAAAATGATGACGAGAAGACGTCTGTGATGATGACGTCGACGAAGACAAAGATGACGAGGACGATGGTGGTGTTAACTACATCAACGCTGACAGCAATGGCGACAAGATACAGGCGTTGTGGTTTCAAATCGTATGACTCATATGTATTTTCATAAGTTAGAATGCAATATTGATTTCTACAAGGAAACCGCTCAGTGATCTCAGTGTGCATTACTACAACTCTACATTGCACAAGATGTATCGAAAATTGGGTTCACATTGAGTGTTATTGCCTCGATTGACTCTTATGGTTTTAGGCTTGCTTGTCGTCGCGTGATATTGTCACAAATGTTGATACTTTAACTGGAAATAATGACGCTATCATTATTTTACATTATATAAGAAGTATTGTTGTTGTTGATCAGTTGCCTGTATGGAGTGTGATGTCTAATAAATTTAATATCGACAAGACAACTAGGTGATTCTATAGAGGGCTGGCTTTAAGACAATTTCCCTATTCCCAATAAATGGTGAGAAAAAGAATGCGATAAGGCAAACAATAATAAAAATTACTGGCTACGACGCTTAAGGTTCTTAAATACTGAAACTAAGTTTTATGGGGAACATAATTCAGCGTTTAAATAAATAATTGAACTCCAGGACAGATACACCAGATAATCCAAGATGAATAAATTAACTCAAGCGAGGGGAAACCCTCGACAATTTTGGCATATTTTGAAACGGGAAACGCATTGTTCTCAACATGAAGTGGAATGTATCTCCCACAAAACTGGTATGAATACATTACATCTTTATTGAAGATGTGTGCCTGTGTGTGTTTGTGTGTGTGTGTGTGTGTGTGTGTGTTCAATTTTTAAAATAGATTTAACAATTTTTCAGTCGTAGAGCTACAATGTTTGCAGTGTAGCAGTTTTTAGTGATGTCTAGCACTGGGTCATCATGCCGCAGACATGTAGAATGATGTCTCACCCAGTCACATTATCCGGAAACCAAAAGGACCAGTCCTAACACTATTCACTTAATGCAAAGCCCCAAGCGAGGGAACTGCTAGCACCTTTTTTATAAGTCTTTGGTATAAGTGGACTGGGGTTCGAACGTGCGATCTCCTGCATTATAGGCGGATGCTCAAATCAATAAGCAACCTGGCCGATCCTTTATTGAAGATGCCCGTGTCCGAGTTAGAAGACTCTGCAAATATTGTTAGTGAAGAACTTCCTCACTTACACGTGGAAGACTTAAATGTTGGCTTGACTTCGCTTGCGAAGATTTAGGAAGGTGGATGTCCACGGTTTTATTGCACGCGTGCTGGTGGCTGACGAGCCCAATACGTGACATTTATGTCCATGCACAGTGGCTGCAGGAGATTGTTTGGGTTGTGGTGGGTGCTGCTGATGGTTCTTGGATTTTTCTTCGCCATCTTTTTTCCGTCAAGCTGGCTCGTCTGTTTTGTTCAAAAGTGGCAGTGGCCGGGTGAACTGTACGGCTCCAACTTTCACTGTCAGCAACTTGTGATGCCCATGGACGGTGATCGATGCCACAGGTGGTGAGGGTCTTTATCAAGGAGTCTTTATATCTCTTTCGAGATGCTCCTCTATCACGGTGGCCAGTGGACATCTCACCATACAGTGCGATCTTTGTCAGGTAATGATCCTCCATCCTGGACACGTGCCCACCCCAGCTTAGCTATATCTTCATGAGCGTGGCCTCAACGCTGGTGATCAAGGAGGCGAGGTGGCGGCTGTAGGTGATCAAGGATTCTCCAAGGAATCCCGAAAAAGTGAAAAGATTCTCCTAACCAATAGCTGTTTCTTGCTTTATTCTTTTTATATCTTAAATCATATTATTTTATATATATCTGCGCAAACTGATGTTAAGATTCCCGTACATTTCTTGTGGAGTACATATTTTATAACAGGAAACAAGATAAAAAAGAAATTAACTACATCAATTTTATCCCTTTAAAGTAGTCGCCTATATTATTTGCAACGGCGGTCTTGAAGCTGTGCGGACTAGGTTCGTAATGATCACAACGGACCCCAAAAATCTAATATCTATATCACTGAAGAACGATTGTGAAATATTCATATAAAAATGCATGTTTTTCTTTTTAAAAATGTATTTTTAAATAATCTGCTTTAATTATATTAAATCTGTTTCAAGCAAACTCCAAAAGGGTCTCCCCCTACCGATCACACCTTTGGCACCTCGCTAAGGCCGCTAGTACTATTTGAATAAAATGTATTTATATTTTGATCATCTAACCCATCCAGGTTACTTTTCTGTTATAATTGTTATAAAGTCCTGCACAAGGTTTTGTATTGATATATTGAGGAATGTTTAGATCAATTTAAAACTGAAGTGTGCACCTAGTTTCTGTGTTTGAAGACATGCCTATGTTCCAAAGCCTTTAGCAGGAGGGCAGATTGGGATTTAACTCTGAACATAGCATTAATGAGATTGACGTGGGCACATCTCAGATTATCAGGTTCAGATTTGCAAAGATAGCGATAAACATAATATGTCGCTACTTCTGCATTATTGCTAGTTAGATATCCATATTGGCTATATGGTGCCTTACAATTAGGGAGTCTTACCAACTCATATATCTTTCTGATCCTGTCAATTTGCTTGATATAATTGTCCGCTTCTCTTTCTGAAATCAGAAATACGACAAAATCTTGTGTTTCACATATCCGTTTTGGGACAAGTAGAGCACTTGATTTTGTTACGAGTCTATGGTCTTAAAAATGTAACAGAAAAGAGTGAAGACAACAAGCTTTGTAAAATTTAACAGATAATTTATTTCCTTAGAATGAAAGTGAAAAGTAACAAAAAAAAGAATTTACGGTTTTACTAATTAAATCCAAAACTAATCAAGAATTTAAAAACACAATTCCTATCAATGAAAAGCCCGAAGTGAATTACAGTTCAAATCTTGATGAAAATCCAAAATGGAAGGCGATGACGTCTGTAATAGTCAGAGTTGTACTGATGTGTCAACATTCTCTTGTTGAATCACAGAAAATATTACCCCAGTTTTTACTTGCAATTCAATAATTTGAAGGAAATAAAGATTCAGCTCAAACTGGACACAGCATAAAGCAACTTAACGTCTCAAGTGTTAAGGCATAACTGATTTATAACTTTTTTCATAACAGCAGTTATAAGACTAACTGAAATGCAAAACAGATTCCCGGATGAGGGTCAAGAGTTCATCCTTTTGGAAAAAAATAGAAGTTTGTCAATTGAAGTGTGCTTAACGTCACGTGGACCACGTATGACCTTGACTGAGCTCAAAGATTCTTACTCAGAGACAGATATAATAAAAAAAACGTTGTTTACTAAAACTGTCACTGGGTTTGGAATAAGGTCAGCAACTAGATACAATGTTCTATTATTTAGTTGTTGACATCGAAAATAAAAATAAAACGTCCGTCAGGTTAAACAGAACTGAACTCTATTCTGGACAAGATCAAATTCAGTAAACAATATTACATTACATTAGCATGTAATGGTTATAAAAATGAATTCAAATCTAACAAACAAACAATTAAATTACATGTACATAACAACTTTTCTGATAGTTTACAGTTTTGGTATGAGAGTGTAATTGCAGTTCTTTGATACGGTAAAATGGAATTCTGAATCCTCCTTTTAGGAAGGAATATCGTACCTTACTGCTGTGTCCAGACACTGGAAAAGGTATCTTTCCAACTCCCAATGCTTTTTTCTATAGGAGGAAAACCTTCAACCCAGAAAAATATGACAATGATGCGTTCCAGGAGTTTGAAGTCCATTACGGACAAACCTGTTACTTATACAGCTCAAAGGTTTGTCCTTTTAGGATACAACAAACTTCATCAAGAATAAAACATATGGTGAAAGCTAACAGCGCGTAAAAGGTGGCCATTTTATAGGCTGATAAGATACTATCGCATAAGATGTGCTTTCTCATATGTTTAAGCTTTCCAATATCATTACTAACCCGTAAAAGTGTAGACGGACCAAGGAATTTAAGCAAAGAGAAAGGATCATGTAAGTCATGCTTCTAATATTTATCATAATTGTATCTCGCTATTGTTGTTAAAAGCTACAATAGAATATGAATAATGATGACATCACATCACCCGCTGCCATGTGATGAAACAGTGTTACCGTCAGCAATAAAACTGCTTAAGCAATTTTCAGATGTATACACAAATTTCATGACGAAAACGTTAGAAAATTGTATAAATCAATGTCATGAGGCTTACAGGTAAAATATACTTCTATTAATTGGTTTCCTTATTACACTACTTGTGACGAAAGTAAATGCCAGGGTACATGACAATATCCATTTCTGCGGTTCGCGATAACCAATGAAAGAGTTTTTTCCATGTCATACCCATTTACATATGTGTTGTCTGGCTGAAATGTGAAGCGTTCCATAGGTAGTTTGAGTTCAATGACCAAATTTTAAGTTTCTGATGTTATACAGTCCAACATACCTATCCGACCTCACCCATGTGTACACACCAGCAAGATACTTACGACCCTCTTCTGACAATCGTATACTCATTATTCCCGCTATGAAAACAAAATCATATGGACAGCGTTCTTTTGCATACCAGGGCCCAGCAACGTGGAATGAATTGCCCACTGAACTTAGACACAAAGACACAGTGATCCCATTCAAGAGTGCTCTTAAAACTCACTTATTTCGACTGCAAGAACAAACTTAAAGACCTAATAATGTTTCCTACCTTAAATATTCTCAGTATGTTTTTTTAATGTTTTCTAATTTCATGGTGTTTGTTTTTGTGATCATATCATTATATATGTTTTTTATGTTATAGGTGTTGTATTATGTTGTAAAGCGCTTAAAGCTTCTAAAGATTATGCACTATACAAAGTCCTCATTATTATTATTATATAGTCAGCAGGTATCGTGACTGCTTGCTTCATATCGAACAAAATCCGTTCGTACCTTCCACTTCTAGCTTTGACCCGCGTGTCTTTTAACTTACTCATAATATTATCACCGTCACATCTAAGAAATTGCACCAACTGGCAAATTCATACATTTCTGCATATTGACATCAGAATGATATAATTATAGCCATAAATACTGGAGTTTGACAATTGAATTGATTATATCTATTCTGAGAGAAACCTTTTCATTTCGAAGTTCTCTACTTTAATTTAAGGAGTAGTCTTATCAAAATATCTTTTGCAGGCCCAGCATAATAATAAATATATTGTTACACACTGCATTTTAATATTCGATAACTATAGCACTGCACCCTGGAAGACACTCTTTCACAACTTTTACAGCCCTCTTAAAAACAACTACGTTTACATTTCCCATATTTAACAATGCGAATGCTCGAATCAAGTATTCTACATAACACATTATTGATGCAATTTAACAGATTGTCCATCCGTTACAATTATTTTGAATTGATTACATGTATAACCATGTGCACCTTGTGTAAAAGCGTCGTTCTTCAATCTTCACTACATTTTCTGCAATTTTTGTTTCAACTTTTTTGTGATATCTCATTATCCTACGGCCTTTCATACTTTCATCTAAGCAATGATTTTATATCAAAACCCGCTTTTACGTTAAACACAGGTATCAATCTGACGAGTCTGTCAATCACAGCGTTTCTGTGATGGGACTTCGTATACAGCAGTTCTGGTGTCTCATACTATATTGAAACTATCCCTATCGGTTTCACTTTCGGATTCACTTGCAGTACTGGTGTCTCATACTATATTGAAACTATCCCTATCGGTTTCACTTGCAGTACTGGTGAGTTTCGTTGGAGGATTATTCTTATTCTAGTTTAAATTGTTTCTCAGTCAAGAAATTAACGGTACTTTCACTGATGTAATATTAAACATATTTTTACCTTTTACACGTTCCTTAAGTATGCTACAACATTTTCTGCAGTGCCTCCAAAGCTAGTCCACTAAATATGACTCAAATATATATAAAGATCTAGCTCTGTTCTAATTCACCTTACCGCTTATCGATCAACCAGTTTGACACACCTGAGAATTACAGGCCAGATGCGAATTATCGAAAAGACCTAATTAACTGCAAAACCCCTAGGCACTTAGACAACGAATCCTATCTTTTAGTTCAATTAGAAAGTAACTTTGAACGTCAATATCTAAGAACAAATATAAAGAATCAAATGATTTTTAAAAAATTGTATGGATGTAAGCTTATTGTCATAAGTACAATCATACATGACACAAATTATAACAAATATGACCAGAAGATAACAAAACGATTACACAGCGCGCTTCTCTGAAGTGGTACGATTCTAAGGTCTTAAGCCAAGTAACATAAAAGAGTGAAAACCAACAAGTTATGTAAAATTCAACGAATAATTTTTTTCCTTAACGTGAAAATTTTAAAAGAACTTACAGTATTGCGTATTAAATTCCAAGTAGTCATAAAGGTTATATCACAAGTTCTAATGTATAAAATTCTAAATAAATTGCAGTGGTGTTCCGAATAAATGACATATTTTCCTAAGTTGTGAACAAGATTAGGAATTATAAAGAGAAAAACTGTTGTCTTAAGCTCAGATGCAAGTTTACATACTTAACTCCATTAATAATGATTTACAAATTTAATCTATAATCAAAGAGATATTAGATATGTATTATGTTGTTCACAAAATAAATGACAAATTCAGGTAGACCCTTGATTCGATTTTGAACAAAGGTAATTTACAAAATAGATACACATAACATAATCATGGAGAAAAGCCAACAAACAATAAAAAATTAAATATACATCACAGACGCTAACATTCACAATACTGCATAAAGGAAACTCACACTAAAGTGTCATTGTAGTCGAAATATTGATGTCTTTTATAGCAAAGATGGGTCTTTTGCAAAAATCAAATGAATAAAGCAAGCATAACAAATAACACACAACGAAAACTACCCCAACATATGTATGTATGTATGTATCTATATAAATATATATATATATATATATATATATATATATATATATATATATATATATATATATATATATATATATATATATATATATATATATATATATATATATATATATATATATATATATACACATTATACACATATATACACGCATATATACATATATATACACACTACACATATATACACACAAATGTATACGCACATATATATACACAGATATATATATACATACACATATTTATACAAACACACACATATATACACATATTTATACACACACATATATATATACATACATACATATATATATACATACATATATATATACATATACATACATACATACATACATATATATATATATATATATATATATATATATATATATATATATATATATATATATATATATATATATATATATATATATATATATATATATATATATGGGCTCGTGTGTGCAGGCAAGGCGATGGTTGCCGTTTACCTGCGGACCTGGATTCGAATTTCCGTAGAGTACGAATTAAAAATTCTCTAACTTGTATGATAGTATTATTTTTAATTAAAATATTAATTCTGCCTACTATTATCAGGCATTCTTCTAGAGGAATCAAGTGATAGCACCAACACCTACACCTCCTAACCAACGAAGAGTATGAATCCTTAAGCACACACTAACGTACTATCAGGCATGAAAAGGGACACACACACACACACACACACACACACACACACACGTGTTTAATGTCAATGTGGGGTCTTTGTGAAAAAGAATAACTGAAACTGAAGTCCCATGTGTCTGATTGTGATGTCTGCAAAATGCTGTCAAATGTTACAAAAACTGGCCTTCTGAGATTAGATACACTTTACTTTAAAGACACTATTTGTACTTTATGATATAGTTATTCCTCATAATCTTGACAGTAACCCTGGAAACTGAAAAACACGGAAGTCATTGATCAGGTGATAACTTCTCGTACCCGAAATTGGGGTCCGGAAACATGCACTTGAAATCTGGGGTCATGAAAGTACATCATAGTAGAATATAATAGAATAGATAAGTATCATTGCGAGGTGAGATGAAAGATATATTAATTGGCTTCTTTGTACATGCATGTCACTTTGACGAAAATATTTAATAATAATAATAATAATAATAATAATAATAATAATAATAATAATAATTATTATTATTATTATTATTATTAATTTTATTATTATTATTATCATTATTATTATTATTATTATTATTATTATTATTACAAACATGAGGGAATGAATATATAATATATATTCTATGTGGTGCACATAATAAAAAGAATTGGCTGTTAGTGATGCATGATTATGGTAACCGAGATATTTACTTATTTTCAAATCACGTGTTGTATGTCATAAAAATTCATATTACCTGTATTGTCCATGGATATCGTGAACATGGGTATCCAGGAATAGAATGGTGTGTTTCGTATTACAATATGTATACATATTAAAATTGTACCTGTTCCAATTTAACATTTGTGGACATTATCAACATGGCGAGTCTAGTCTACCTGGTCGGTTATTAATGCCTGCAATTCCAAATAGTTTGAGCGTCTTGCAATTCCTTATCATTGATAGTTCTCGAGAACACTCAGGAGTCATTGTATAACATTTTACAATCAAATTAAACGTTTGATATCGTTATTAAGGTTTTATGCTTCGCTCTCTAAAAGAAATGGTATATGCTTACTTTTAACTAAAGTCAACAAACAGCTCATCTCATCCTTTATCAACTATTAATGCATTTTATCTGCGTGAACCTGTCAACTAGAAGTCATATTGATGTGGCTTGAGCAGAACCAGTAGACTTGTTTATACCCAGATTATAAATATCATCCTTGAATAAAATAAGAGTACAGAGCCCGTCCTTCTATCAGATGTAGGTTCAGAATGAAACGGTTACAGTGTTTTTCTCGAGGAATACAAAATCCGTGTTTTGAACTACAATTCACTTTTCAGTTTTTAAATAAGGTACTACTTGTCTATTTATTGTAGTGGTGATGCATAGACTAATGTGATAAAAGGAAATCAGAAAAGACATGAAACATAATAATAGTTTAAAGGAGACCAGAAACCAATGGAAATACAGAATAATAATAAAAGTACTATAGCAGAAAACCTTATTCTGAAGAATCATCTGCGACCGTATTGCCAATATTTAAATATTGGCCTATCTTCTAAGAGCTGAATTTCTGTGACTTCGTATGCAAAATTTCCGCGCCTATTCGGTTACTTTCGGGATGTGACGTCATAGTAGCGACTCCAGCAGCCCAAGTGGGAGTTGCCAGAGTAAAAGGCAATGCCGTTTTGCGTTGCTTACGGGTGTAATAGAACATTAGGAAAAGCCTGTGGACAACATTTTTTTTTCTTTTCCGAAAGATAAATGCGTAATGAAAGAATGGATACATTATTACAAACGAGTCGAGTTCAAAGCGACACCATACAGCACTCTGTGCTCGTTACATTTCTAAAAGAATGCTACGAGATGAATCATGAAAAAATGGAAGCTCAAGGATACGCAAATGCTAGGCCTAGGCTAAAGTTGGCGCTATTCCAGACATACCTTTGAATATTATAAATCCTGGGAAAAGTGTTAAACGTGTGAGTTACGAAAATAGGCAGAAGGCCGAGTAGGTGACCACAAAATGCAACAATCAATTCACAGATCTTTTATCTACACCAGCAGTGCTAAAAACAAATCTGATAGCCCGACACCCTGGGCCCCTCTGGTTTTAGTTTCGGCCCATCCTGTATTCAAAGTGAGGTGCCTGTCGGGCTTGTCGAAACAAAAATTGTTTGCCTGAGGAAACTTTGATCGCGCTGGTGAAAAGAGTAAAAGTATTTTCAAGAGGTTGACATACATGCCTTAACACGGCACAGTTTAAATCAAATCACCACTGTCCTAGGTGAAATTTATATCTGATTTTAATCAAATGGAAGCTTTGCTAGAAAATAAGATTCTAAACCTGTCGTGTTTCGAGAAAACAAAATTTTCAGTAATCTTAAAAAAATTAAAAATTAAAAACAAAAAAATTTCAGTGTATGCCTCTTACATGTAGTATGCATAAACGGTAACCTGTAATGATTGGAACCGATATAAAACTATCCCTTTGGCAGTTTAAATAGCAGCGATTAAAAGAAAAGATGTCAGTTTCACATTAACTGGCTGACAATATAAACTGGGGGGGGGGATGAGACTATTGACCCAACCCCTTGCCTCAATGTGCGAGCGCCCATGGGACATGCCTTTTCTCCCTGTGATACGCCTTATTATGGGGCCCCGAGTGGCCGAGTGGTCCAAAGCGCTTGCCGTTACGGATCACTGCCATCTCACCTCTGTCTGCGTGAGTTCGAGTCCAGCCTCGGCTAACGTTGGTACGTGAGAAAGCCTGCCAGTAGCTTCTCGTGGGTCGGTGGTTCTTCCCGGGGTTTTCCAGGGTTCTTCCTCCACCAATTATACTGGCCGCCATGTATAGCCTATCTTTTTTTTTGGGGGGGGGGGGCGGAGGCACCGGACAGATGCTCCTCCACCCCTACTTAATCAAAGAGAAAGTAGTTTTATGTGTTTATGTTTCCCCCAGTGATTCGTTGTATCTGTTGTTTTTATTAAAAGAATTTTACAAAGCAAGTTTTATTTAGAATTTTGTCGGGGTATTCCAAATGACCCTAGTGTGTATAAAGGGTTGTTTTCCGAAATAGATTTCCATCACCTAATTTCGGTTTTGCTTCCCTTTGTTCTTTTGGTGACCTTGCTAGTGGTCTCTTACGTCCCGTGTGTGTTATATGTTGGTGCTATGTGTTGTGTTTGCTATATATTGTTTCTATGTAGGGACTTCAGCCGTGTTCAGATCTCAGCCCAGTTGTCCTATCACCTCTCTCGGAGGCTATATAATTTTGATTTTGGACGAGATAGCGTTGCGTTGTTGTGAAATTAAAACCCTAGTGGTTTATATGTTTGCTATATGGTGTCGCTCTCGTATTTTTCAATTAAGACAACTGTGCTCGACGTGGGTTCAGTATTTTATTTATTTATTGTACTTCTCCCCTCTTGAGCAGGTTGTCTTCTAGTTATTTATTTCCAAAATTTCTAAAGTTTATTTTTGTTCTAAATTTTGTATAGAAATAGAAGAGTGAGAATATAGTAGGCAAGGAAAAAGAAGTAAGACTAAATGTTAAGAGTCAGTCTTTGTGTTATGTTGTATTATTGTAATTCCCTTTATGGGCTTTTTCCATTTTCTTCCACAGACCTGCTCACTTCGCGTGGCGCCTTGTGATATAGCCCTGTGGTTCATTGATAGTACTTGCTCCATAAAGGGCCCTGTCCCTCCCCCTACTTCCCCTAAATGGGAGGTTTGCGATTTGCAGAGGGTTGTCCGTCAGTCTCTTCCAATTTTTATAATTTGTCCACATTTCATCATGGTGTCTACTATGTAATTTGTCACTGTGTACAAGGTTTTCTTGTCAAAATTACCGTCGAGATATAGTAGATTCTGCGTCTTGTATGTAGTCTTCTCTTTAATTTCATCAATTATCTTCTGCCTTAGAGTCTGTCTTGTTTCACATTGTATTATAGTATGTGTTTTAGTAAAATTGTATTTTTTGCACAGTGGGCATTTCGGCGATACACTGATCATGTGCCGCCTCACTGCGACTTCTCCGGTCAACCATGCATTATGCATGTATTTGAAACAGAGGCTTTGCATTTTTAAGGACCCTAATTTCACCCAGTTTCCCCATGCTTTATCCCAGTTTACATATATATTTTCTAACTCTACTTTACTCTTAGTTTTCCCGGTTATATCTTCCCTAATCCAATTGTATGTCTTGTCTTTTTCTAATTCCCACTGTTCTGTTCTGTCTCTATATTTCATAAGTATTTCTCTAATTTCCCTGAACTTTTTGGGTGTTTCCAGTAGTCTGCTTAGTTTATTATTATTGTATATGTCTTTCCTATGCCTTATTAAAAAACCAAACAAATATATGTAAAGTCCTTCCCATGCCATATCTGGCATGGGTTTTAATCTTTAAACCTATTTATTATATTTGACTGTTTTAGTATAGTTGGACTAGTAAGTGCTAAACCCCCCTTTTCCCTTGTTTTGTAAAGTATTTCTTTTTTAATATAGTGAGTTTTAAAATCCCAGGTATAGTCAATAATTTGGTTATCTATTATTTTTAGCCTATCATTTTTAAAGTCAATTGATTTAGTTATATAGTTGATATTTGAATACATATATATCTTTGCTACTTGTGCCCGTTCCATGAGACATAATGGCGTTAGAGCCCAGATGTTCACACTTTTGGTTATTTTGTTCTTAATAAGGTTATAATTTTCTTTATCTTCATTATTGCCAAAGTATATTCCTAATGCTTTGACCGTACCTTTTATTAAATTGGGAGTTATCCCAAAGTGATCTCCCCTCCAGTTGCCTATTTTTAAAATGTCGGTCTTTCCGTGGTTGAGTTGGGAACCTGATGCTTTACCGAATTTATCATATTCACTCATAAGATACTTGAATGAATTGGCATCCCTTATAAAGTTAGTGCAATCATCTGCGTGCTGAAGCATTTTAATTTCTTCTTTTATGTTCGGGACTTGAATTCCTTTAATTTGTTTGTTCTCACGTATCTTTATACTTAGTATTTCAATCGCTATCACGTATAATAGCATCGACAGGGGGCATCCTTGCCTCACCGATCTTTTTATGTCAATTTTATCTGTGCTGGCTCCGTTAACCTGTACTGTTGAAGTAATTCCATTATACAGGATTTTAGTCCAATTTCGGAAGTTTTTCCCAAATCCAGATTTCTTTAAAACTTTCTGTATATAGTTTTGTTCTAATCTGTCGAAGGTTTTCTCCTGATCGAGTAGTACCATAGCACCCCTCTGACCCGAAGTATTTATATAATCAATGATAGTTCTGATATTTAGAATATTATTTTGTATGTCTCGTCCTTTGGTTCCGCATGTTTGATTTTTATTTATTATTTTCCCCATATCTTGTTTTACCCGCTCGGCTAGTATCCTACTAAGAATTTTATAGTCTGTGTTAAGAAGGGAGATGGACCTCCAGTTTTTGATATCTTCCCTTTCTCCCTTTCCCTTATAAATTAATGTAATCGTGCCCTCCCTCATACTTTCAGTCATTTTGTCATTTCTTAATAGTATATTGTTATACAACCATTCTAAAATTGGCGACAACTCACTACTGAATTTCTGATAGAATTCTGCAGTGAGTCCATCTCTCCCTGGTGCTTTCCCTAGTGATAGATTTTGTATTGCTGTCTTAATTTCATTTAGCGAAACGAAATCGTCACATAAGATTTTATGATGTGGCGTTATCGTTTCGCATTTTACTCCTTCCAAATAGTCATCAATGATTTTCCCTTCTATTGCTTGTGAGTTGTATAGATCGCTATAATAATTATGTATGTGATTTAATATTTCGTTTTTATCGGTAGTTATTTTATTCCCTATTTTAATTCTGTGTAAAATTTTCTCCTTCCCTCTCCTGATTTCCTCTCTTTTGAATAGTCCCTCCGCTTTTTTATATATATATTTGTATATTTACCCGCCCGTATTTCTCTCCCTTTAATTTCTTCTTCCTTTATTTTGTTTAGTTTTTTTGTTAGAGTTTCTTCTCTTTCTTTCGTGATATTGTTTTTATGTTTATCTTTAAGTGTATATAAAATTGCTTCCTTTTCCTTTTTATTCCTGTATGCCCTTATTTGTGAATGTCTTATCGATATATTTTTGAAGTTTTTTTTAGTTCTTCCCATTCCTTGATTATGTCATTGTTCCCTTTGTCTTTAAAATTAAGTATTTCTTCCTGAATTTCTTTTGTTAGGTCTTGTGAGTCCAGAATTTTACAATTTAGTTTCCATGTTCCTGTGCCCCATCTGGATGAATTTTTTATTTTTATTTCTAAATATATTAATTTGTGATCTGATATTTTAAAATCCTCAATTCCTGTTTCTTTGTACGGATTATGGACGTTTCGCCCCATGGACGTTTCGGCCCATGGACGTTGCGCCCCACATCACTGGAAATATTGGACATTTATAGAAATTCACAAGCATTACACCATTATCTTCTTCATTTTACTTTAGGGGCCTGCCGTTATGATTTAATTTCAAGCCCCATAATCCCATCACTCTCATCCATTTCAATTACATTCAGCGTGCCGTTATATCAGACAATATTTTCCTTTTTTTTTTTCTTCATTTATGTAATAAGATCTATCGTTAAACTTTTTTTTTAAATGTTGAACTTTACTCATTTTTTTTCAAGCTCGGGTTAATTGACTTTTTATCTCCTGCCATTTATTGGCATTGTTACTTTGAATTTTGTAAAACTAGCTATAAATCGGGTCCTAATTAGTCGACTGAACTGCTGACAGAAACAGTCCAAATTAATGTATTTCATTTCTATAGCCCGATCGCTATACATTACATCTTTTCAAAGCTGTGCACAGAATAATCCGACATATCGCGAGCAATGAAAAGACAAGAGGAGGGGCGAGGAATGTTAATTGTAATTAACAATAAAGAGATATAAAAATGGTTTCAGAGATTTATATTTTTGAAATATGAAGCATGTATTTGCATTTTTAAATCACAACACATCACTAATCAAAATTACATCTCATGACAAGGTATAGGTGTCAAATTATGATGTGCAAAAGTATACTTCTAAACAGCAACTATGATTTCTTTTTTAATGCATGCAAGTAAAACATCATCTACTGCTATACGAAACTGAAATACAAATATACATATTGCAGGGCATTGCGTATTCTTCCCACGCACGCTACAACGCCATTCGATGGTTCCATTCTTCAGCTCACGCTTAACAACAAAAATATATCCAGCACTAGATATTAATTTCCTTTTTCCTCGAGTGGATCCTGTGGCTAATACCTGAAATGTTATACGATCCTCCGAATCCACTGGCACTTCTCCATAAACAGTTACATTCCTAACTGACCTAAAGAAAGGAGAAAAATCGTGATTATCAAAAAACTATTATTTTACATGAACAAAAAATTTACATCAGTAAAATAACATGTTTACAAGATACCTAACAAGATTCAGTAAAAGATGATCAATCTTTGATTAGAAGATACACTCTATAACGATTTATGTACATCAATATTACTGGAATAAATTGTTGCTATTTTCTGTGCTTTCTTGTCCGCTTCGATTTTTAACTTACGCTTCTTCTTCTTCTGGTGTCAAGGATCTGTGTGGGCGCTAAACGTCAAATGAAGACATATCGGCTGCAAGTGTTGATGCAGCATCATTGTTGCCCATAAACTCGTTCACTTGTTGAATTCTATCCAGCCTGTAATTAGAAATGTCTGAACTTGTCAGAAAATGTTGAAAACATACAAGCAAATATAAAGAAAACCAAGTTTAACTATACCGAATATGGTATTTAAACATAAAGACGTATGCAAGCACCCGTACGATTCTAATAAATAAAATAACATTCACCTTGTCGAAATATCCTCTTTATTGATAGAAATCGACGTCGAATTTCTCGTGCTCTCCATCTGCCCCCGTGCTGTACCGGCATACATTTCAAATCTGTCAGATGTATTTGGTATGCCGCTTAAGTCCATTTCGACATCGTAGCCATCTGCCTCTAAACAGTATTAATATTTAAAAATTATAATAGTACACATAAGAACGCTAACTAGAATGGAACGTCGTGTAGCCCAAGAAAAACAACGAATTATTTGATACAAGAAAAATTATTTTTACTAATCTTCCAGCATTTGTCATAGGGAGAATGTAGGCAGCGATCCACGTTTTGTTCGCAATTTGTATTTAACCGTAACTTAAGTACATCGAATGCGAATGGGCACCAGCTACTGTAACATGTCTTTATTCTTAAAATATTTTGTTTGTAATGAAATCTTACGTCAGGTTTAGAACTGCACAGGTCACACACAAACTGAAAAGATATCTTTTTACGTCTAAGGAGACCATACTTGTAGCCTGATAAACCTGTAAATAGAAACCATTTCTCAGTATCGTTTAGTTAATTATATCTACGTCTTATGATAACATTTATTTTGAAAGACATTGGACATACTGAAACAAGAACAATAACATGCGAGAAAGGGTCACTAGATACATAAAATTATTATAAAAAATGTATTTATTTTGTTATGCCCGTTCAGTTACGGAATGATCGTAATATGATGTAGAAATAAATAAATAAATAAACTTACCAGTATTTCCACATGCTCTGTGTTGCCATAGGCCGCAACTATCGCAATCTATGGCTTGCTGACGACGGGTAACTGGTTTTCTGCAGTAAATGCACGAAGACATTGTTCGATCTATTGATTTACGTGATATTAAAACAACTAGTACCAAGAAAAGGAAAGACTGCAATTTATAGAGCCACTGATAAATTTCCACGAACTTCTATACCAAACGATCTGTCGGACAATGCACTTGATATACTAAGATCAAACGTTGTTTATTTTTTGCTATTAGTGAACGTCCTACCATATGTGCTAAATAGTAATTTCCTTTTCATAAAAGCTTACACGACTTACTCAAAACTCTGGCTGCAGCTTAATTACCTTAATACCATATTTAGTAGATTATTTAAATATGAAGATCAAAGAAGTTACATGGATGTAATTAAGTCATATTAACACTTGCTGGGAGCAATAGTGAACGCCAGAACATTTGTTTTCTTTATGGCACCAGACAGATACACCCCTACTTATAAAAAAAAATAAAGTTGTTTTATATGTATATGTTTTCCCCAAAGGTATGAGATTTGTTTGCTTTATAAAAGATTTCTGAACAAAAAAATTCAAAATTATACTGAGACAGGCTGTACTCGAGTGAGGGTTCATACTTTATTTAATGTGGGGCGAAACGTCCACGGGCCGAAACGTCCATGGGGCGAAACGTCCATGTACCATGTGGGGCGAAATGTCCATTGAAGTGGGGCGAAATGTCCACTGAAGTGGGGCGAAATGTCTTGGGCCGAAACGTCCATGGGGCGAAACGTCCAGGTACCTCTTTGTACATGTTTTTATTAAAAGTTGTTCCATAAAATTTATCTATCCTACTGCCTTCACTTATTTTGTATTCATATGTATATTCAGTTTTTAAAATATTTAAATGTCTATAAATATCTACCAATTTATGGTTATTAACGAAGGTTTCTATTTTTGGTTTGAATCTTAAATCATTAGTTGTTAGAATTCCACTCTTTCTATCTATTACATCTCCCACCCAGTTAAAATCCCCTCCTATTATAAGTTTTTCCATGTTATATTTTTCAATATATTTATTAAGATTATTCAAAAATTCTTGTTTCTTATATTTATTTGCTGGTGCATATACGTTTATTAGTTGTAATTCTCCAATCATAATATGTAATAATCTTCCTTTCAAAAAATTCCCTTCCTCCTTCCTTTCCCATTGTATCCCCCTTTTATTTTTTATAATTACTGCCACTCCTCCTCTAATATCATTTTCTACATAGTTATTTAAAATTAAAATCCCATCCATTTGTTCTTCACATAATTTGGTTAATTCTTTAGTGAACCCATTGTGTGTTTCTTGTATAAACAAGATACCATAATTGGTTATTGTACTTAATTTTGTAATTTTTCCTTGTTAATCCCATTTGTATTAATAGACAGAATCCGGAAGTTCTTCTCCTCCATTTTTTGTTTTCCCAGGTTGCCGCTGGTCGTAATTTTTAATAATATTCAAAGTATGTTCGTTTAATATTGATAATATTAATAGTTATATTAATTCTTTAAGTTATAGTAATGTATTGTGGGGGAAACTGGGTACCCCCTGAACTATTTTCAATTATTGTTTGTGACTTTTCCGTAAATTCTGACCCATCTGTCGTGTTTTCCGTTTCCGTTTCCATGCTTTCCGTCGTGTTCTGGTATATCCATGTATCCGTATTTGTCTCTGTGTTCGTGTCCTTTGTCGAGTCCCCGGTCTCTGTCTCCTCGTCTTCATTATCCCCTCCACTATCGCTCTCCTCCTCATTTCCTCGTTCCATTTGGTCCCTCTTTTTTTTCACTGTTTTTTCTGGTGATGTGTCTATAAATGTTCCCTCTTCTTGTGAGAGCGGTGTGGGCGTCCTTGCCTTCCTTTTGTGAATTCTTTTGTGTGTCAGTGGTGTCGAGCAATCCAAGGGGGTCATTCCGGAGATATTTGTATCTTCTTCCTCCCCACTTGTTATTTCTTCTTCTCCCTCTTCTATTTCTTGTAGAGCACCATATTTATTGCTCAGAGTTATCCCCTCCTTAGTTGGTATTATGGCTGGTCCAGTTTTATAGGGGCTTAAAAATTTGAAATTTGTCCCACTGGCGGTTTGTCTCTTCTATTTGCGCTGTTTCCGGTTTCTGGACATTTTCTTTTTCTGTTTGTAGTCCCTCCGTATTCTCTCTTGCCTTTTCTATCATTTGTTCTATTTCTGTCGGTAATGGTGTTATTATTTTATTTGTGGCCACTTTGCTTGCATATGTGTCAGTGTTGTCCGGTCTTATGTTTCCATTTATGCAGTTTTTGGGTGCATGTCCCACTTGCTTGCATATGGGGCATACCCTGTCCATCTCACTCCCTCTATACCACGTTTTTATCCTGAAACCCATGACGTAGAAAAAATGGTGGTATCTTCTTTGCCTCTTCTCTTTCCATCACTAGGATTCTAGTGCCCGATTTTATGGGTCCAAATCCCCAGATAGTAGCCATCTTGTGTGCTTTAACATTTGCCTTGAATTTTCTGGCGATTTTGTTAGTTATCTCCTTGGTTTCTATTTCCATGGGGAGTCCCATTGCGTGTACTTCTACTGCACGTTGTTCTATTTGTCTTGTGAAGGGGGGGGGGGGCATCTTCTATCGTTGCCACTATCCCCTTTACTTCTAGGGTGCCAGCTTCTATTAATTTCTTTCCACTTTCTTTCGGATATAGGCAAAATCTATTGAAGCCCGCATTCTGCAGCGCATCTATTTTCCCAATATCAATTATGTTGTTTAGAGCTGCAAGTATCTCCCCTTGTCTTGGGATTTCCTTTGCCATTCCAAAGTCAATTATTTGACATCCTTCTGCATGTCGAGCGTATAATTGTCCTTCTTCTATATATGTGTTGAAATATACACTCAGTTTGGTGCCTTGGGGCTCACCAACAATTTTTTCACTGATTCTGGCCATTCTAATTCTAATCCAATGTTTTGAATTGTGTTCACTTATCAGGTCTCACACCACTAATTATCCAGTGCACATGAAGTGTGTCACTGTATAGTCTAACTATACCGGTCAAGATATTGCATATGCAGTCACAAACAATAACAGCAGTCATTAACCTCACACATTTAGGTAATCACAGTATATATATATTGCGTCACAACAGAAAATCAAATGTTAATGTATCAAGCTAATTGTTATGTAGTGTTGCTACTAATTGCTCTCCCCTATGAAACGAGGAAAATACAAAAGATACAAGGAAAAATATTGATAGAAACGTAGATAGAAGAGAGAAAAAAACAAAAACTAAAGAGATAGAAAATGTGAAATAGAATAAAGGTGAGTAAAATGATATGGAGAATAAATGAAATATGAAAAATGTAGCTTACGATACAATGACCTATGAAATTCCCAAGCAGTCAACTCAGTAACGATCTAACGGCATTAATATCAGGCTAGTTTAGCCTATCTTGTGCTGAAAATGGCGTTAAACCCTACAACAACAACAACGACAACGCCTTATTATTCCTACAGGACAAGCCCGGTTTGTATATTCTGGTCAGCTCGGGCTAAATTGCAAAATAGCTAAGTTTTGATTTAGGTAAGCAAACAATAAAACTGGTGTGACTAATGAACATAATCCTTATCCTTGCATTGATCTTGTGAAAACGACTGCCCTTCAGACATACTTCAAAGAAACCATGTTCGACAGTGTGCGTATGTAAGCACCTGCAATTGATTGCCAAATAAACGATGCCTATTGTGTTGTTACAAACGATGCCATGGACTTATTTTAACTGTTCAAATCTGCAGTCACAAGTTACCGTACACGTGGCAACTGTTTTTCCCACGTTTTATGCCCCACCTTATTTCCTTAGGTTTAAGTCTTAATCAATGTAACACTGTTTGCTGAATAAAATATTTATTCTGAACTAGTTCGTTAAGGGCACATATACTGCGTGGTATATTTTGTTTTATTCTTTGTTTTAATTTAATCATAGTGATTAAACTTTACATATACGATAGAGGAATGTCAGGTGTTAACTGGCCGATTTTCTTTGTTGATTTGGTTTGCAGAGAAAATTTCACAGTGATCATTCGTTTAAGCTAATTGGTGACAATTTTTTTATTTTTTTTTTACTATAGTACTGTTGTAGTTGTTTAAAAATATCTGAAATTTACTTGAATAATGTTTAATCTTCACGTTCTATTTACTGAAGAAAAACAAAACTATTGTGTGATGTTAATTATTTCGTCCGGTGCCGAATTTAGACGTGTGTGCGTGTGATTTGAATTTTTAACGTAGCTTTAACAATTTTTCAGTTATATCGCTACGGTGTCTGCAGTGTGGCAGTTTAGACTGGATAGCATACGTTATATCTATTTAAAAATGGTTTGGGGTTGGGCTGTTTTCTTCTGACAAATGAAAAATAGACAGACATAATGTAATAATCGGGACTTCGCTGAGGTAGATGAGGAAATCCCTCAAAAATCGGGAGGTATTTCTCCCGACTTGAGAGTTGACAGGTATGAACTGTCCGGGCTTGTGGAATTTCAGTCGGGGCTTGAGTTTATTTAAGTCATCAGCCCGGTGCATGTGCCTAAAAAAATTCGTTTAGCACTGACCAGTACAGTACATAAAATTTTATATCAGACAGCAGGTTCAACTTCTGAAGGTGCAACCCAAATGTGGTCTTCTCCTGTCTGCCTCGCTCGTCATGTTTATGTTTGTATTCGAGGACTGGCTAGTATTGCGTCACGGGACCACGTGATCTGTCGTCTCATCAAAACTCGGAAAAACTCGGCAATTTACGGAATCGTGGTATCTTCCACGCAATATAATCACTACCCGCTTACGATATTTAATTTATAAACATGACAGTCGAATTAAAATCTCTGGATAATTACATACGTAAAAGAAAAATTTTGATTTCTGGTCTCCTTTAAATAATGAAAGCAATCTCCAAATGTTGTGTACTGTCAGTACTTTGATAATGCGCACGTTGATTTGTTTAATAAAAGGTAATGGCAAGAACCCAAAAATGTATTTAGTTCTTACCAAGCATTGCATATCAAATAGGCACTGATTTTGGAAATCAGCTATGGCGTGTCTCGGTATGACTTTAAAATATATCTCATTTGTCTGCATGAGGTAATGATGTCTAACTGCAAGTTCTCACAATATTAAAAGGAGACAACCCCTACAACGGAGACAACGAAACAAATCAAAGCCTGGAAAAGCAGCAAACATTTATACGTTAATAATGGATTAGATTAGCACAAACCTAAAAAACAGAAGAAGGATAAAACATGTTGATGTCTTTGGATTTTAACTCTCTCTCTCTCTCTCTCTCCTTTAATCAACCAACATGTTTGTAATCACGTGATGTCCTGCTTCCAGTGCAATATGTAGATAGAATGAGTAACAGACTATCCCATAAGCTGGTGGAAGGTGTTCAAGTGTCATCTAACTTTCCCAATCTCATTGTAGTGGTCGAGTACGTTGTTTGTCATGGGAGCCGATCTCTCTATCGTGGTCGAGTACGTTGTTTGTCATTGGAGTCAATCTCGCTGTAGTGGTCGAGTACGTTGTTTGTCATTGGAGTCAATCTCCCTGTAGTGGTCGAGCACGTTTTCATTGGAGTCAATCTCCCTGTAGTGGTCGAGTAAGTTTTTTGTCATTGGGGTCAATCTTGCTGTAGTGGTCGAGTTCCTTGTTCGTCATTGGAGTCAGTCTCGCTGTAGTGGTCGAGTACGTTGTTTGTCATTGGGGTCAATCTCGCTGTAGTGGTCGAGTACGTTGTTTGTCATTGGGGTCAATCTCGCTGTAGTGGTCGAGTACCTTGTTTGTCATTGGAGTCAATCTCGCTGTAGTGGTCGAGTACGTTGTTTGTCATTGGAGTAATGCCTAGGTGAATGTCGTGTCTTTAAGAACTGATTATCTTTTTCCAGATTTTATTGTCATTTTGAAAGGTTTGTGTGCTTGTTTGCCTTTTTGTAGATTTTATTGTAATTTTAAAAGGTTTGTGTGGTTGCTTGCCTTTTTCCAGATTTTATTGTCATTATGAAAGGTTTTTGTGGTTGTTTGCCCTTTTCCAGATTTGATTGTCATTTTAAAAGGTCTGTGTGGTTACTTGCCTTTTACCAGATTTTATTGTCATTTTTAAAGGTTTGTGTCCTTGTTTGGCTTTTTTCCAGCTTTTATTGTGATTATAAAAGGTTGGTGTGGTTGTTTGCCTTTTTCCAGATTTTAGTGTCATTTTAAAAGATATGTGTGGTTGTTTGCTGTTGTTATTTTTTAATGGTAAACACATAAAGCTCACATCAGTTCACCATTGTGCAGCTGATTACAACCTTTGTCCATGGAGTTAATTGTTTTTATGTCGTCGGTAAATAAGACCTTTTTGTATCAAAATAAATTCAGTCTGCTTCTGACTGGGTTAAAGCTAGTTTTTATTTTGTATTTTTATTCCTTGGTACAGAGATATTCCATATTTACACAATCCCGTATAAAACCCGTCATTCATACACAGGATCAGTAAATGTTTGAAGTAACTCATAAATTTGTGGACATGTGAATTTAATTTAGTGGGATGCAAAATAAATATTACCTTAATTAATTAGTGCAATTGTGCATAGGCTAATACGTGTACACATAATTTCACAATATAAACATGGATAGTTTTTGAAGAAAGCAATCTTTGTTACTGTATACAATTTTTTTCAGGTGAAACGAATGCAATATTTAAACAATAATTATGAATATGAATAAAATGCATGTTTAATAAATATGGGCATTTTGACTTCTTTTGGCTCGTTGAATTTCGACCCTGAAAGCTGGTTGTCTTACAAAAGTCTGTTATGAGTCCACCTGACTTGAGAGACTGCGATTTATCGACAGAAGTAATGGTCTCTCAAGACAGGTTTTACGATATATAATTTTGAAGTTCACAAGTGATAGTATTTACTCTAACTGGTATGAGAGTACCAACACTTTAGAAATTCCTGGAAACAGGGCAGAGAGAGAACCAAGAAAATTAATTTTGAATCTGTCTTTAGTGTCCATAGCGTTTATACTTCATGTTTATCTGGCTTATGAAACAGGTAAGGTCTGAAGACCGTTGTAACTGTAGAATGTTTTTGCTGTCGATTTTATAAAATAATCACTTTTGCTGAATCATATTTGTAGCAGTCCGACAGATCAAGCAAATTCTCATTCAATTTCACCGTTTGTTGATCGTTTGCGTAAATGTACCCAACTATCAAGGACAAGTTCAAAAGTCATTGAAGGCAAAGGTTATCGGTATAAATTAGGCATGCACCGCAAACAACAAAATCAGACTCCTTTATATTTCTTTTTTTTTTAACCTGGAGTGAGACTGCCAGTTTTTGACAATACATGATATAAACAGAATTCGAACAAATGCATTTCTGTACATGAAAAACTAGAGACGAAGTGAATTGAAACAATAAAATAAAATTTATGCATGTAAAAATGACTTCACTGGTACACAACTTTTATTTCTATTATTGTGAGAATTGTGTACTTTGTCATCAACCGTTAGATGTTTTAGCACAAAACCCGACTCAAATACGCAAACCAAGTATAACTTGGTCATTTTAAAATAATCAAAATGCGAATATACGAGTTCAAAACATTGACTCAAAGCAAAATAATTGAACAAAGGAGGTCAACTTGTCTTTCCTCGTCAAACAGGCATTGACAAATATTTCTGAATTATTTTTATCTTTCAATTCGAAAAGAGACTGGAAAATGTACTACTTATTATGACAATATCTTGAGAATAAAGAAGCAAGCGAATAACGAAATAAAAAGAAAATAGATTCAGCTGATCGGAAGAAGCGTACTCTATTTCAACCACACGAAATCGATCTATCAACGTTTGAAAAAAGGTCAGGTTGATTGTACTATTCTATTATTAGACGCTGGACTAACACAAAACGAGAGAGAGAGAGAGAGAGAGAGAGAGAGAGAGAGAGAGAGAGGGAGAAGGAAGCTGAAATAAATAATTCCGTTCCTCAAAGTGAAATCGATCTATTACATTAGATAAGAAAGTCAAGGTATGCATATCCAGACCCAAATTCACCAATGAGGCGTAATTAGACATAAAACTGGAAGAAAAAAAATGATCTAGAAAATCAACTTTATTCGCCTATTTTACAGAGAAATATCTGAAATTTAAATTGTAAAAATTTCAACAACACCAATTGACCCATATTTTGTTTATGTTTACTCACAAATATGGTCTCAAAATCTTAATTCTCAAGCAAAATACATAAGTTACAAGAGATCTTCTCGTATTTGAAAATATCTTGTTATGATTTACAAATAAAACTATACCTGGAAAATGGTTGAAATTTGTATAATTAGGTATTTTGCGATAATTTTACATAAATTTAACTCAAAACATTATTGTGTTTTGCTATTATGAGTTATGAAAAAAGACAGATAAATGTGCATAAAGTAAAATGCATTTTTACCAAAATGTCTCGTATTTTAAATTTCATTTAAACTGATAATAATGAATATTCAAAACATCAAAAACATTTTAAGTTGTCAAATTAATACCATTCTAATCATAACAGTTTTCGATTCAAAATATAAGCACGAAAGTTTAAAATGTGTATGCCTTTCCAGTCACTCCAAAAATATAACGTATGTAACAGATACACACGACAAGAGACTGTTCATTAAATTTATTTAAAAAATTTCACTCAGTTTTCTTGGTTCCCTTTTGGTCATGGAAATATGGCATGAAATTATTACAAATATGTTTGATTAACCATATTAAACACGTACATTCGTCATTTTAGTATTTTTCTCCTCTATGTGACAGTCGAGCATCATCATTATTTGCATGATCATAGATCTGATATAATCATTATGGTTTATTTTATAATTTATAGGAAGATAAAATGATTCAAATTGTTATGCTTAATATAGTGAATTCATGCTTGTTTTTAAATAGAACAAAATAATTCATTTTATAAAAACATTTGTGAGGTAGAATGGTAACGTTTGTGTTGTAGTGTAAATCACGGAAATATTTTAAAGTTCAAACAGCTGTTTTGACGCATTTATTTCAGGCAAAACTGCATTGCATACAAGGAGTTTTCTTCTTAGAAGATTCCGTCTCCTTGGGGTCAGATATAAATTTTCAACATCTGCAACGGCTTGTTTACTTGGTGTCAATTCCTTAGGTGCTGTCAACAGTCTGAGTTTTTACTTAGTCGCTCAATTTTCTTATTTTTATTTGTCTTTATCTTACGTCTCAGGTTTGAAACGTCAGATTTGAGAATGCCTATATTTTTGTGGGACCGCGCAAGAGCCCTACGCCTGATCATCTGCAAACCTTTTCCTTTGTTACTTTTAGTAATAAATGGTATCAGGTGATCATTCTGCTCTTCATTTCTTGGTACAATATCACTGTCATATCCACTGGTATGTTCATTTATGCTTTCGTTGCTTTCTTCTCTTTCTTTTTTCTCAGCCGTGAAAGTCTGTTTCTTAATTTATTTTTCATATTTTTCTCTCCTTTTTCTTCTTACTTACTTGTGACGATGGCACATAATATTGCCTTTGCCTAGCTCTCTCTTTTTGGAGGAACTCTGGACCTTTAGTCTTCTGGCGTTCCCCGTAGGCCTTTTGTATTTCCTTTCTTGTTTTGGCCATTCTAAAATAAACAAGTGTTATGTATATTTGCTTTAATTTATATTTGCTTTAATTCAAATTGTCTGTAAGTTGAACTTGTCTGTAAGTTTTAAAAACAGTTATTACATGTTAGAGTAATGTAATTTGGTTTACTGGAATTTTGCATTTTCCGGAAATTAGTTAGACCTAAATGTTATGCCGTAAACACATAAAGCTGATCTAGTTCCCGACCTTGATTCAGAAACCAGTGAGTCAAGTAAACAACTTTTTATTTTTATCTATTCTTAGAGTAAAATGATTGAGTTTTTTTTCAAGGTCATACTGGGAATACGTGACTTTAGATATAAACAGCCTCTATTTCGAAATTCTGGTTTTACCTGAATTGCGCATTAGTCATGTTTAATACAGATGTTTATACAGAATTTAGTGAGTTTGGGCTTTAAAACATTTGATGTCAAGGTGTTCGGTATGTTGTGACCAGTTTGGAGTTACATTTTAATTTTTATTCATATTATTTGGATTCTAAAAGATCAATTCGTTTTCCTGGAAATATTTTAGTGCTCATACAAAATTCTTGGACAAAAACACTTCTTTAAATTTTATTCTGAATTCAAACAAAGGAATATTATTGTCTGTGGAAAAACAAAGACTGTAGACTCAACAGCACTATGCTAGCTATAGTATACGTCATCACCTCCCATTTTGGACTTTCGTCGGGACTCGAACTCAAATTTCTATAGAACATTATATTATTAGGACTTCTAATTTTTAATTCTTAAATTATTCTTGGATTATTTTAGGATTTGATTCTTAAAACCCTAAGTTCCATTTGTTTTCATTTTTACCTTGTTTTTTCCAGGGAAAGAAATTTTTAATTCAATGTTCATTGTTATTTTTCATTTTTATCTCATAATTACACTAGCGACAGTAAATAAGTATTGATATACACCATTTAAGTTGCGATATTTTCAGATACAAGCTGTATTTATTGTTTACATTGATTTTTTTGGAATGTTAGACGTATATTAATATAGCAAAAAGGTATGCATTCAGGAAAGAAACGTATATAATAACTTAACGTGCCAGCGACATTGATTTGTGCCTCATTAGTGAATTTAGTCATCCAGCCATATACAGAAAACCCATCCAGCGGCATAAAACATAAAAACAATTAAAAAAGCTGAAACCGATACCTTAGCAAAATCTGATTGTTACATGGAATCCAAAGTCAAACGGGCATGCATACAGATCACAGAATAAATTGTCTTAGCTTCATTATGATTCATTCCAAGAATGGACGAAATCCATAAAGAAGTTTAGGAAATAAAAGCAAATGAAAAAATGAAAAAGAAAAAAAAACATTAAACAAAACTACAAATCAAAGATATTGTACAAGATTTGTTAGAATTTAAAGTTAACAGTCCATATATCTGGTTAGATTTACTCCAGTCTAATTACATACATATACTTGTAAAATTAATGAAGTGTAATAGTCGTCAAAAATTAAGGTCTGCATTACCTCCATTTGACTAAAGATCCTTTGCTGTTATGTGTGACGCCATTCAAGAACACGACAACCTGTCACTAATATTAAAAGAATCTATGTTCGGGTTTTCACAGAGACAATGAAATCCCAGCCAAGGAACTACAGTATTTTCTCCCCACCTGGCAGAGCATCGTGGTGGAGACAAATATTGTAACTCCGCGATTGGGATTCCCTTGTCTTGGTAAAAACACCGACATAGACATTTTTCTCGCCCAATTCTTTAAATGAAATTAAAATAACGCTGCATTTTTAAATATAGTTAAACACATATTTATGAGGTACTATTAATACCTCCAACTTTATATAAAGGTCATCAGGTCTTGTACTCTTTTATGAAAATACTAATCATTATCTAATTAGAATCAAGCTCAATACGCTGATATTAGAAAATACGAAATAAATAAAGAAAAAGATAAAATTGTTATACATTGAAGTATTGCAAAATGAGCAACTGTAACAACATGCTATGTTTATAAATACCGCACATTAATACAAATATATTAATGAGGGCAATGGGGTGACCTGTCGACCGTAAGTGTACAAGCATGAGAAAATAGTGTAACAATCCAGGGATTTTATTTGTTCTTGACCGTGCGAGTCAAACCCTGGCGCGATTTCGCTAGAAGTCAGTCAGAAGTTTCACATAATTCCAAAGACTTCCATACAAGTACTGTTGTAAACTAGAAAGCCCAACGTGTCCATTCTATAAATAACTATACTCTAATTAATACAAGACCACAGTTCTCACAGCTTCCCAATTGTCTATCAACCGCACATCTGCATCGTTTCTCTTCATTAACTTTCCGTAACGTACCGTCAGCATTTCATGCCGTAAAACTATAAAACTCCCCCCAATACCGGGAACTATTTCAACTACGCCATCTTAAACCAGTCAAACCGTGACTTCAAGCCATATTTAGCCTGTAAAATAGCGTCATATTTACCACCATGGCAACAATAAACGGCGCCTGCCGACGACGGAACAGCCCCCTCTCGTTAGTATACCAATCTCCAATCTTAAATAGGCAGCTGGGGTCACACAACCAATGTACACCACTAGATTTTAATAGGGACTATTGAACGACAGTGACACTCATGCGTCTTTGACCTGAATTCACCAAAAGTAAACCATGGCATCATGGTAACTCACTAACACTTCACTCAATGACGTTTGCTCCTAGTAAATGGCTAATTATTTCAGGATGAGGAATATATTCCCAGCACCGACTTCCCATAATTAAACAAGTAATCACAAACATCTAAGAAATCTCTAAAACATAGCGTTATAAACAAATGCACATACTCCTAATTTATTACAATAGAAACATATTATTATCGTATTATCGCATTTAATCGATGGCTATCATATAAAAAAATACGTAATTAATATATTTTATACTATTAAGTTTTAATTTTCATCGGTTCTAATTTGGAATATGTTCTATGGTATTCAACGGTACATATGTGCAGTACAATATTGGGTAAACAGTTATAAGTGTGTAGCACTGTGAGTAGAATTAAATTTCATTACGTTCTTGGAAATTTATTTTCTATCCTGGAAATAAGTCAAGTGTTACTATTTGTCACGTGCTCCCTACGGAATAGTTACCAACACCGGAGAAGGTCGGACAATTAAAAATTTAAATAGCTTCGAGACCCCCAGTCACCAAACCCGACGGTCTAGGTGTAAAAAGAATAAAAATAGTAAGGTGAAAGGTATAACAATTTAATAAATAATATCACGGTATTAAAAAAAATACAGAAATTGTTTTTTTCGACGCAATTTCTTTGAATCATTACAAAGACCTATTCCAATTGCCAGTTTTCACGCGAAATTAAAGGTGAGAGGGTTTCCTTCCCGTGTCCCTTCTACGTTACTCATCTGCGACTTTCGCCTTGCATCCGGATTTGGTACTTCTGGTGCCCTTGTTTCCGTTCTCCGGCATTGCGCTTTCTTACAACCGCATATGCTCCTGGCACTGCGCCTTCACACAATTGCTTATTATCCCGGCCCTGCGCATTCCACAACTGTCTATTCTCCGTGCTCTCCACGTTCTCTTCTCTAACTAATCTTCGGGTGGCGCCCTATCACACACAGAAAGCTTCCTGTGGATTAGAAGGGTCGTACAATTTTGTCTCCTTGCTTCAAAACACGAGAATTAACACACACTCACGGATCTTTCATCAGCAAAATGGCAATCAAATCATTAGGTCAACACATACACTCACAGCTAAATGTTCCATACACGCTTGTTCTATAATAAAGGCTATAACAACAGCAAAAATAACACGACTTCTGATGTATATACACATACCCTTAATTCTCGATATAGCAAACTATCAACATCAACAAAATTCCTACTATATTTCCTATGTTCAAATTATAAAGACACATACAAATATAAAGTGCCTAATTATACGTACACAAGGCCAACAATGTATAACTCTGCATAATCCACACTATATATTCAAATGTAAACAAGTACAAATTCTAACACTACTCACTATTAAATTTAGTTATGCACCACGATGCAACATCGTAGCAGATCACACCATCCACTTCGATCCTATCATAATAACTGCATACATTAATCTTGAATATTAATAATTCGCTATACGCTATATTACTAAATTAAATGCACATTACGTATAAATCGTACGACACCTAGTTTGGAAAGTGAGAAAGATACGGGCAAGGATATCTTACCTCCGAAGCCTTTGTTTCAAATCTTGTCCGAATTTTCTAGAACTCATTTTTCCCGCTCTTTTTTTACGAGTGCACAATATGCTTTCGGAACACTATTCTATTAAGTCACGTTAAACATGTACTAATCCTCGAAAATGAATGTAACAGGACAACGTATGGCTGCGTGAGAAACCGCCCCAAAATTTTAACTATCTTAGCTTTGAATGGATACCGCGTGGTCTCATTAAAAACTGTTTGGGGTAGTAGCACTGACATTTTATAATGTCGGGTTTTCCGGTTTCTAAGCCTTTTTTTTTTTTTTTTTTTTGGTAGGCACCAGACAGATGCCCCTCCACCCCTACTTAGTCAAAGAGAAAGTAGTTTTATGTGTTTATGTTTCCCCCAATGGTTTGTTGTATCTGTTGTTTTTATTAAAAGAATTTTACAAAGCAAGTTTTATTTAGAATTTTGTCGGGGTATTCCAAATGACCCTAGTGTGTATAAAGGGTTGTTTTCCGAAATAGATTTCCATCACCTAATTTTGGTTTTGCTTCCCTTTGTTCTTTTGGTGACCTTGCTAGTGGTCTCTTACGTCCCGTGTGTGTTATATGTTGGTGCTATGTGTTGTGTTTGCTATATATTGTTTCTATGTAGGGACTTCAGCGGTGTTCAAATCTCAGCCCAGTTGTCCTATCACCTCTCTCGGAGGCTATATAATTTTGATTTTGGACGAGATAGCGTTGCGTTGTTGTGAAATTAAAACCCTAGTGGTTTATATGTTTGCTATATGGTGTCGCTCTCGTATTTTTCAACTAAGTCGATCGGTGACATCGATAGCTGATTGCAAAACAGTCTCTCACCTACGCGGCAAGGTTCCCTTTGAATTAACCGCGAACTTCACCGTGACGTAATAGCTAAGTCGTGGACAGGTAGTTTCTTTGTTTCAGATTCGGTCTGAAGTCGTAGTATTATATAACACGTATTGACCTTAGCCAAAGTACTTTGAATTACGAGTTCTATCAGAAGACATGTAAACATGAGGCAGGAATTGTTAGCAAATTTTCTAACACAACGTGACACTATGACGAGCCTAATCATACGCTATATAGAAATCACGTGGAACAGCTATAGCACTGATGAACTAACCACTCTGATGTGTGTGCGTGTGTGTGTGTGTGTGGTATGTGTGTGTGTGTGTGTAAATATTTTGTATTGTGGCATGGTGTGTTATGAACGTTAGAGAGACCATATGAGTGATATATATATATATATATATATATATATATATATATATATATATATATATATATCTATCTATCTATCTATCTATCTATCTATATATATATATATATATATATATATATATATATATATATATATATATATATATATATATATATATATATATATATATATATATATAAGTATGACATTGCAAGGGGCCCCGAGTGGCCGAGTGGTCTAAAGCGCTCACCGTTCCGGATCACTGCCATCTCACCTCTGTCTGCGTGGGTTCGAGTCCAAGGCTCGGCTAGCGTGGGTACGTGGGAAAGCCTGCCAGTAGCTTCTCGTGGGTCGGTGGTTCTTACCTGGGTTTTCCAGGGTTCTTCCTCCACCAGTAATACTGGCCGCCATGTATAGCCTATCTTGTGCTGAAAAATGGCGTTAAACCCTAGAACAACAACAATGACATTGCAAACAATGTCTTAGGATAGAAAGGGTTATATTTAACAGGGGACGGGAACCCATAGTCCATTTCACAGAACTGCAGTTTATTTTTTCGACAGTTGGGATCTGGTGTATTTAGAGGAACCCGTGGTCCATTTGAAAGTGCAGTTTACTTTTTTCTAAAATTGGGATCTGGTGTATTTATTTTCTCTGAGTGGCTTAAATAATATAAGAGTCAGAAAATACGCCGAGATCTCGATTCTGAGTTTTAATGCAACGTATTTTCGTATTTTTTTCCGGTAATAGTTACGATTTTCCTGCTCGATTTAGCTGTAACCCTTGGTGTACCAGCTTCATTCGTTTCCGTTTCTTCACTTTGAACATGATTACTGTTGATTTCGTCATCTATCCATGTATGATCTTTAATGTATATTTTCTATGTGTGCGTTTTCTATCCCAAGGTGAATTGAGTAAGCACAAGTGTTATTGAATACATTGTCTTAACTTAGCTTCATAATGATTCGTGTCATGTATAATAATGTTAAGCAAATATATTCAAATCCAAATCTTGGGCAGAAGCCTAAATAAACGGCTGGTTCCGCCACCCCACCCCCTTACCTTGAATGCTTATTTGCTATGATCGTGACGGTGTTAATTCCAAAGTGAAATGTGCCAGCACGCGTGTCAAAGAGTTAATTGTCTAAGCTTCATAATCTGCCATATCGGCTATATGGGGAATCTATCAAGGGGCTTAGGAAATACATGCAAATGAAGAACCATTTTTTTATAATTAAAAGAAATTACTCTTCTCGACGATGACAACTCCTGGAAAGTTATTGCTGCGGCTACGGCTTCTTTAACATTATTTAACGAAAGCGAAGTTGATATTGTAAAGAAAAATTGAAATATTCCAAAGGTACTTACTTGTACATTTAATGAAATCTCTAGGGCCGGCTTTTCTTGTATGTCCATTTTTCTATCCATCCATATTGATTAACAAAGTAGGTCACTTCTTTATCGCTATAGAGGCGCACGCAATCACAAGGTGATTTCTCATTCATCAATAAACGATACTAAGTTTGTTAAAAAGGATGGAATGTCATATAGCCAATGAAACATAAAAATATGAATATTAGAATAGAATGACAAATATATAAATGAGAGTTGAAGATATGCTTATGAAAAGATGGGCCAGAACAATTCGGTACAAGGTTACAATATCGCTGAGTTTGTCGAAATTTTGCTGTCATGGTGGCGGGTAAACTTTGAAAGTGCAGTGTTATGATTGTTGCTAGAATGCTGTGGTCTATCGGCCTTAAATAATACCTAAATATAAAGATAAAATAAAAAGAATATAGATTTATTTAGAAGTCGATGAAGTTATTGACTGATACATTGTATCGATGATAATTCCATTTGCTTCTCTCAGTTTCTGTCTGTCTCTCTCTATGTATGTATGTACGTATGCATGTATGTAGGTGTCACGTTGTGGACAAATTTACTGATGCTTCATGTATACATATCTTCTTATAGTAAATTCGTTGTTAAGAATACATTGGACAATGTCAATACCTATCATTTTTTCGTGATTTGTGCTTAGTCGTGAAGGAATCTGGGATCGTGTGTGCAGGCAAAACGATGGGTGCCGTTTACCCGCGGACCTGGGTTCGAATCTTCGTGTACGAATTAAAACTTCTCTAACCTATATGAGAGTATTAGTTGTATTAAAATATTAATTCTGGCTACTATTATCAAGCATTCTTCTATAGGAATCTAGGGGTAGCATTTTCCGTTTTGTCTGGTGTATATTTATAATTCACTATAATTAATTCTATATACCTTGATTTCTTTCATAGGAATCCGGAATGGGTAGATACATGAGAATTAATTACTAGGTTGTCATTAGAATGTGTCTGCTACACACGAGTACATATAACACCGATTGAGTAACAACATTCTTTGGTGATGTGTGCTTAGTCGTGAAGGAATATGGGATCGTGTGTGCAGGCAAGGCGATGGGTGCCGTTTACCCGCCGACCTGGGTTCGAATCTCCGTAGAATACGAATTAAAAATTCTTTACCGTGTATGATAGTATTATTTGCATTAAAATATTAATTCTGCCTACTTTTACCAAGCATTCTTCTATAGGAATCCAGGGATAGCACTTTCCGTTCTGTCTGGTGTATATTTATAATTCTCTCTCTCTCTCTCTCTCTCTCTCTCTCTCTCTCTCTCTCTCTCTCTATATATATATATATATATATATATATATATATATATATATATATATATATATATATATATATATATTCATTCAAACATGTTGCTTCCGGTCAATATCCAGGTTGTATTAATTTTAGTTAAGTAAAATATGTTCACCTCTTACTTATGGTAAACACGTGCCACTGTTCGATGAATTGTTTCTGGCTACGGTAAATAAAAATGATAATGGAAACGTGGAATGTTGACCACTTCATAAATCAGATTGTTATTAGATTTCTGCAACCGTTGTAACCCTTTCTACCTGACACCAGCATTGGAGAATCAGTAAATTATGCTCTCATTAAATAACAAAATATGTGTTATGTATACTGCCAAAAAAGAGAAAATCTCTATACATCCAAAGATTTGTTTTGGAAGGAAAAATAATGTAATAAATATGGAGTATGCGCATTTGGTTATAGCGCCCCGTTTTAAGGAATTCTTAGATTTGTGTGATTACTTGTGTGATTATTGGAATTCGGACCCATGGAAATATTCCTAGCCCGAAAAAAATAGCCAATTGCTAGGAGCAAACGTCACGGAGTGAAGTGTTAGTGAGTTTCCATGATGCCATGGTTCACTAGTAGTGAATTCCGGCCAAAACCGAATGAATGTCCCTGTCGTAAGATAGTCCATATTAAAATCTAGTGGTGTACATTGGTGTTGTGACTGCAAGGGCAGTATTTATAGTAGGAAACCGTTAAATTACACAAAGGAATAAATAAGGAGGGACTTGGCAGATACCGTTTATGTCGCCATGCGGTACAAATATGGTGCAGTTATATTGGCGAAATGTACCTGAGCAGCAGAGAGGGTGAACAGACCATAGAATTCCGACAAAAACAAATAAAACAAACAAATAAATCATCTCGTAGAAAGGTCCAGATTTTACAAATTAACGTTTCCTTGAGATGTTTATTTTTGCAATAACCGATTGTGCTAATAAAACCTCAGTTCGAAATAGTAGCTGAAAAAATAAAGTACTCTACGTGTTTATTTATTTCTTGTTTATTTGTTTGACGACCAACGTTGGTAGGTACCCTCTCTGCTGCTATTAATTTACCACCATACCAAGTTTGATGAATATTTTTCAACGCGTTCTCGCTGTCGTTTTTCCTCATCTGTTTCATCTTCATCTGAATCTTCGGAATTTGTTCTATGTTTCAAGTAATATTCAAGTTCTGATGGTGGTTTTTCTATTTTGGGATTTATGTTTTTTCTTTTTCTGTAATAGTTCATCAAACTTCGATATCGATCTCCACCGCAATTTTTGCAAATCTGATATAATCCTCTAACGCCGTTGTTACATCCAACACAACCTCGTGGACCAGCATGAAGGTTTTTCTTTATAAGATAATTATGTTTCTTGCAATATTCTCCACGGCACCTTTTGTTGCATTTATCTGTTGTTCCTTGACGCAGCCACGCACAGTTGTTCATTATATTAATGATATCTGTTTAATTCAATTTAATTTTATCATCACCCCTGTTACCCAAATATTTTATCAATACCCACACGATATCTTGTTCTTGGATCATGTAAATTTATTGTTATAAATCCATGCGGGGTAGCTTGCGCTCGTGAGAAGAAATTTTTGAATTTAATTATATCCATGTCACCACCACACCAAGTTTGGTGAATATTTCGCAACGTGTGTGTGTTTACGCCATTAAACACAACTAAAATGTTGCAGTTGTCTCTGATCACTTTTGGTATTTGTGTATATCGTTGAGTAACATAGATCACGTCTGTATTTTTGTGTCTACCTCGGGAAAATATTCTGGCTGGATTTGATTGTTTATCTAGCATCACATCGTCGTATACGACTAAATTATTAATAAATCCGTCTATGGAATCTACGGATGGTGCTTCATCAATATCGGTTATAAACTCTATAACATCATTATCTTCATCCAGTAATCGCGCGTTTTCATTGAAATCTTTAAGTACATCATAACATCGCTGATCATCAACGGATGGTGCTACTAAATACAACTTATCCCATTTCAACCATCTCATTATCAGATTAAGTAATAATTGCGTCTTACCCGATCCAGATGGTCCTATGATAATCATTCTGATGGAGTTCGGTAGCGCAGGATGATGCTTAACTGGCTCTCGCTGCCGAGTTGCTGAGAAATCAATTATATCCATATATGTTATAACATGAATTTATATTGTTTACGCTGTAGAGTTAAAACTCCAACTACTGATTTAGCTACAGTTATAACAAAAAATAAAAAATAGCGTACGGTGGAAAATGTTCTATATGCGGTAGAAAGAAATTTTCATTTTTACCTAATAAGCGCGGTGGTGATATTGCTAATTTGATGTCAAAGTTTCCAGGTGCTCCATGGGCTAAATACAGCGGAGAAAAACATCTACCAGGATATAATTATTGCGGTCCTGGTACCAGACTCGATATCAGGCTCGATAATCAAGATCAACCAAAACCAGGCGAGGAACCAATAAATGCTATTGATCGAGCTTGTCATGCTCATGATGTAGCTTATAAAAGTAAAAATCTACAAGATAGGCATATTGCAGATGTAAAATTAATTCATTCATTAAATTCTATAAAAAATAAAAATATTAGAGAATCATTAGCTAATTGGTTAGTAAGATCCTCGATGAAAGGTAAATTAGCGATTGGGGCTGGTAATTAATAATGGAATCAATTTATTATTCACCGAGAGGATACTGGAGAGGCAAAGCAGCAATTGGTAAACTTGCTGATGCAGCATCGGTTAAACATTCTACTGCTAAAACGTGGTTATCTAAACAAGCAATATGGCAAATTTATCTACCACGTCCTAAACAAATTCAGTACTCGTATTTCGATGTCAGTGTTCCTAATGAAGTTCATCAAGCTGATATTCTGTTTTTACCGCATGATACTGTACGTGGAAAAACGTACAAGTACGCGCTAACCGTAGTTGATGTTGCAAGTAGATATAAAGAAGCAGATCCGCTATCGGCGAAAACATCATCTGAAGTAGCCGATGCGTTTGAACGAATTTATCAACGAGGACTTGGACCACAAGGTGGCCTGCGATGGCCACAGCTACTACAGGTTGATCCTGGTAAGGAATTTCTTGGTCCAGTATCATCGCTGATGAAACAACATAATACCAAAATACGACGAGGTCATACTGCAATTCACCGTGATCAAGCAATTGTTGAGCGATTTAATCGAACACTTGCTGAACGGTTATTTGGATATCAATACGCGAGGGAATTTATTCAGGATAAAAGATCTCGAGAATGGGTTGCAAGATTACCAATCGTGATAGCTGCATTAAATAATGAGATCACACGAACAACCAACATGAAACCCATTAGCGCGGTCACAAAAAAAATATACCAACACAACGGAAAGATGCTGGAAAACAAAAAATATTAGGTGATGTCACAGTCAGATATTTATATGAGCCTGGTGAACTTGAAGGTGGTAGCGCGAGAGCAACTGATCCTATTTGGAGTGGTACCACACACAAAATATCTACCGTGACAAGATCCACTGGAAGAAATGTAGGCGTTTCCAGACCTGCAATCTACAGATTAGATTCGGCTGCTCCTCAACGTGGATTTACACGTGAACAACTACAAATAATTCCCGCGGATACACAACTACCGCCGCGATCACTTCGGTGATTTCGATCACTTAACTAGCGCCTCTACGTCGATTACACTCAAGACAGGTTAACATGGTATTTTCTCGTGTATGACCGCGACTATTATCTTTTCTATCTACGGTAAATTGTCTTGAATCATTACTCGAATACCGCCATAACATTATACAATTACAACTGGTGCAATGATTATTCTGCTGCTGTTTTAACTCAATAATAAATTCAGCATCAAGATCAAAGTCACGTTTATTTTTTTTGTCAGATTGTTTGTATCCGATTAATTTTTTTCTTATTATATCATCATCGATGATGTTAAATTTATCAACGATTTCAGGAATTATAATTCTACGTAATTGAGATATATTTCTGACCCTCGATACCGCCAAATAAACTAAATTTGACCACTCGATGCGATCGTCTACAATCCAGACTCGTGTATCAGAAATAGTTAATCCCTGAGACGAGTGGATCGTCATAGCGTATCCCAACACCCATGGAGATTTGTCAGCACGTAATGCATCTTCGACCACACTGATATCAACAGCGACAATATCATTTAATACGAGATTCTGTTTCCTTGACTCTGTCTGTCCTGGAATATCAACATTAATATTCTGTTTTCGTGTATCTGATGGTCTATAACACAACGGTACGGGTAGTTCTGAATATTGTTCTTTATGTAGTTGAAATAACTGTTGTTGTAAAGCGTCTCTGATTATCTTTCTACTTGCTACGATCAAATCGTTGGGTCTCCATGAGTTCAAAAAATCACTCATTGATGTCTCTGAGATCACTCCACGTATTATTTCACACTGAATTTTGTTTGATTGTAATCTGATTAATTTTTTAAACTCCTTCAAATTTGCATCAAGAGCTCTATGATCATCATCTATTTCTTCGTAATAATCAACGAAATTTTTTAACCAATCATGTGGAGATGGTCCAACAAAGGGCGGCGGTTGACCATGATCGCCACACATTATTATGGCGGTATTTTTTGTCAACAACCAATCAAGAAACATTTTTAATGTATCTAATGACACCGTGCATATCTCATCCCAAATAATTATTTTAGGTATATATTTTTCTCCCATCCGTTCAGGAGTCCATGTATCCCCGCGCCACCGAAAGAAACTATGATGCGTGCACGATTGTACTTGCCGCTGTTTCATCTCACGTGCGAGTCTATGTGTGGGTGTCAGCACGATTATATCTGAATTTCTAAAAACATTAATCGTTCGAGTTGTTTTGCCGCATCCACCAGGTCCATTGAGATATACTGTCTTATATCTGGTTATTGGATCACTCAACGATGGTGCTTTCGACATTTCTGATATTTTATTACCCTCACGATAAAAATCTCTCACTGGAACATCTGCTGATTCTACATAATTGTGTAATAGTTCCTTTTTTATTCTCCACGAACCCCATCGTTCATCATTACTTGTAAATTTCATAACAGGTTCTAAATATTTACTTGAAATATAAAACGAATCTGTTGCGACTCTGACTGCGGTCTCAGGAAATCTATTAATCATCGATAATAAATTTATAGAAACATAAGCCAACATGGAAGATCTTAGATGAGTATATTGCGGGGATACGTCATTTATGTAACTAACGATCGTACCTAATTTTGTTCCGTCGGATAAATAAACACTCTCTCGATTTACAAATGTATTTTTCGCCGTTGTATCAGCGATTATAAAATCGTACTCGGCATCATCTAAAATTAATCGTGCGTGATGTCTTTTATAATCATATGCACCACCTTGAGTAAATTTACCTATAATTTTTCTACCGAGATCTTTTGCGGTTTTGAGTTTATTAGGAATATCATCTTCGGAAACATCCTTAAACTCGCTAATAACTTCAGAATCTGACATGGGCAACCAAACTTTGGTCTGTGCATGATATGATATAATTGCCTCACTGACCACCAACGATGTCAGTATCATACAATCTAGCATATATCGCAACAAAACTATAGGTGCCCAACGTTTTTCACAAAAATGTCTGCCAAACCAAACATAACAAATCTTGTGAAGATTTTCGTTAAACTCGAACGACTCAATACAGGCGAATCCAGTCAGATCAAAATCAGGTAATGGTCCATTAATTGCCACTCGCGTCATCTCGTTTGTAGGGTGACCAAATCTTTCAAAGTACGTAGAACAATCTCCGTATCCCAGAAAACTTCCTGGATAACATGCAACCATATCAACCGAAATAACATCATTGTAATTGTATTTGGTATTCCATAATCCGCCATGTCCATATTCGACGCAACTTGCGCGTACGTCCTCGAGTAAATCAAATCGTGTTGGTTTCCATGAATTTCGTTCCCTGGCGAAATGAGCCGCAACAGATGGAACGGTAAAACAATTAGTTAGTAATTTGTCAGTATTTTCCGCGTGCTTGCACTGTAAAAACGTCGCAAGATTTTTCATCTCGTCATGGAGGGATTCTGTGCGATATATTTCACCGTTCGGTTTGACAAACTGATCAAATTCACCCTCCTCATTACTTTTGAATAACCATACCGATACAGGATCGGTTTTACTTATTTCGTTGATAAAATCAAACATACTCATATCTGCCACAGATAATTCTGTGGGGTAAAATCTAACAGTTCGATCACGTGGAAATATTGTTACTGCGTTAGTCCATGCGTGCGCGTTATGATCGATAATATTTATTGGAGCTCCTTTCGATTTATATTTCGACTGGTACAGTACTTCTCCCGTTATTGTCGCCACAGTTATTGGAAATTTTAATATTTTTCCTAACTCAGCAACATCTTTTATTGTAGCACCAGTATCCTTAACTGAATCAGCCCACGAGTTTATTTTTTCACGCCTTAAATCAGTTAATCCATTTCCACGCATCGCGTTTGTAAAGTGTTCTATTACTCGTTCAGCTACACAATTTAACCTTGAAAATTTCATCGGCGCTAGTTTATCAACGTTGGGTTTTTTATTTATCTCATAAATTCCATAAATAACTGCTGTTACAGGATACGCTCGCTCATAATACGGTTTATCAATACCTGTCAGTAGACCCGGTCTGGAATTTTTACTTAATATGATAGTTTTATTATTGCCAAGGACAGGATCATATTTGTCACGGATAATCCAACTATCTGTTTCTGTTAATACAATAAATTTTACTCTGAAGAAATATTTTTGATTGCCCTCGTATTCAGCGATGTAGTTAATGATAGTTGCCGCTCGCTTGTCATTCATTGTAGCGTCCGTGACAAAGTCAGTGTTGCGTATAATCTTGAACGTTGACCATGTATGAGATGCACCATCCGTGTAAAATTCCTTCTTGGCGTCGTGAATTTTCGAGATCAAACTTTTATTTTTCGGATCAACCAGATCTCGTACTGGCAAGTCAGAAGATAATCTGTCAAGGTTGAATTTATACTTAACAGGCCTAGTTTGGGATAATCTCTCAAACTCGTTCATATAATTAAAACAAATATTTAAATAAAGAAAATTATATATATATACAATGTCCCAATGTAGATGGTTGATGATCGGCTCAGTAAATCGATGCAACAAATCCTGTAGAAAGGAATTTTGTTGGATGCACTCACAAAACATACGACGAGGAAGTCTAGGACCAATACCATGTCTACGGTGTGGTATTGGAGTGCGAGGAAAGACAGAATTATGTGGAAAGTGTGGCGGGAAACGGTTCAGAGAGCTTAAAAGATATTATGACAAAAAAAATAATAGCGGTGAAAACGCTATAAAATCCGTGAAGGATTATATATCAAGATTTCAGACAAACAATGATTTAAACATATAATATTATTATAATGGAGCAAAATATATTTGTCCCACATCCTGTCATAACAAACTATGAATCAAATATTAATGGTATCATCAGACACCGCAAGTTGAAGAGACAAGTTGGTAATGTTTCTAATACTGGCTATCTTAGATTTACAGTTGGAAAGAGAAGATATCTATGTCATAGATTTACATACGAGTGTCACAAGGGTTTGATCAATGACGGTCTTGTTATTGATCATATTGATGGAAATCCTCAAAACAATAATTTATCCAACCTTCGTGTTGTCACTCGAAGCGTGAACTCTGCATGTGGTAATACAGGAAGATATAAGACAATCGGAAAGAGGGGGGTAATTTCTACAAACATAGAAACCGGTAAAGTAATTATGTTTCAGTCTATGAACGCGGCTGCGACATATTTTGATATTAACTCGCGTTCAGTACAAAAAGTAGCAGATAATATAACCAGATCTGCTCTCTCGAAAAAATATAAGCAGAAAATCATCTTTCAGTATCAATAACTATCATCACCACATTATTAACTATCATCACCACATTGAATTAATTTTTTTAATTTATGTCACAGTAGGTCCTCCATACACTACTGAATTTTTGATTTAAGGGGAGATTACTTTGCAATATATAGTTTTCTTCGTAGATGGTTGGTTTTTTATGATCGTAATTAGTCAGTTTAACTAATTACATCGTATAGTGCCGACGAACCTAACTCATTAGACTCATAAGTATTATTTATGGTTTTTAAATATTTCCCCATCATACAACACATGATAATATTATTGATCCGTAGGGAGCTGTGTGTGAAACAGAAACCGTTACTCATTGTAATTGACCTGCAGTTGTGTGTTCACTGAACTTACATTCTGGAAAGTTCTTTGACTGGTGCATTAATGCTACTGTTATTATTGATTTTCGGTCTGCTTAGGAAACCAGCTACAAATACAGAAACTATTATTCAGAAACTGTTATAAATACAGAAACTATTATTCAGAAACTGTTATAAATACAGAAACTGTTATTATCCAGAAACCGCTACAAATACAGAAACTGTTAAATACAGAAACCGTTATTATTCAGAAACCGCTGTTTAGTGTAAATATTGGTTCCTTAGCTATATAGCTAGCTATATATTAACTTCCGAAACATATGTTCGTAACAATGTTTGATAGCTCGATCAGTATGGTATTGGACTGTGGCGCTCGCGGTCCAGGATCAAACCCCCATGGCTGACAATTTGTCAGTGGTGCGCATAATTGCGATTTTTATAATAGTGGGGGGAACCGCAAGAACCCACCCCGCTCAGCAAAATTCACCCCACAATATTGACTTGTGGTTGATACATATTTTCGTATCACCCACTGGATTAATTATTGTGGGTGTGATTTTGCTGAGCGTATATGTTTGTACTGTCCTTAGTTAAGTTATATGTTTGTACTTCATTCATAATCTGAGCTCGCTAATACACTCGATAGGGGCTCTTCATTCATTGTATATCATTCATTTCATTGTATATATCCATTTCCTTAGTTAAGTTATATGTTTGTGCCGTCCAAGCATAATCTGAGCTCGCTAATACACTCGATAGGGGCTCTTCATTCATTGTATATCATTCATTTCATTGTATATATCCATTTCCTTAGTTAAGTTATATGTTTGTACTTCATTCATAATCTGAGCTCGCTAATACACTCGATAGGAGCTCTTCATTCATTGTATATGTTGTGCTGTCCCTGAAACATCCCGACGAACTCGCTAATACACTCGATAGGTGTTCTAGGGATATTTTTTTATTTTAAAGATTTATATATTATATAATGAACCATGAAAATATCAGTGATGTAATTGTCGCTATTAAAAAATTAAAAAAAGATGGAATTAATATATCTGATGAACTTAATCCTGAAAAAATAGTTTCTGACTTTGAGATTTTACAAGAACGTAAAACCATGGGGACACACACACTATCATCTGAATACAGGCTCATGAAACGGATTCAATCGGCAATGTTTCAGTCGCTAGCTACCGTAGAAGATGATCATGTGAAGGAGTTCGTTCCTCTTTCTACCGCCGTAGAAAGAATTAAGTCGTTATTATCCCACGAGTATGAGGCAAAGAAAACGATTAGTACTCGCATAAGACTATTAAGAAAAATAATGTTAGATCGTGAAACGATCCAAGGTAACTTCGTTACTGGTGAAACGATCCAAGGTAACTTCGTTACTGGTGAAAACGATCCAAGGTAACTTCGTTACTGGTGATAATGAAAATGAAAGTTTTGGTAACTGGGGTCCAAGTCAACGCTGACCACGTGTATTGGTAGTCAAAATCAAGAAAGTTCTAACCTTGTCAAATTTGTTCCTAATAAATTTTATTTATTAATAATATTATTTTTACTGAATTAATTTATTTTTTTTTTACTAAAATCAAGAAAAATGCACAAATTACTTGATTCTGACGGGGTAGTTGGTAGTCAAAATCAACGAAAAATGCACAAATTACTTGATTTCTGACGGGGTAGTTGGTAGTCAAAATCAGGAAAATTGAGCAATTTCGTTGTATTTTAGTAAAAAAAAAATAAAAATCTCAGTAAAAATAATATTATTAATAAATAAAATTAATTTATAATAAATAAAATTTGTTAGGAACATTTTGACAAGGTTAGAACTTTCTTGATTTTGACGGGGTAGTTGGTAGTCAAAATCAAGTAGTTCGTGCATTTTTATGTTTCTGACGGGGTAGTTGGTAGTCAAAATCAAGTAGTTCGTGCATTTTTATGTTTCTGAGGGGGTAGTTGGTAGTCAAAATCAAGTAATTTGTACAATTTCAGTAAAAATCAGGAAAATTAATAAATATTATTTTTTTTTGTGATAGAAATTTTAATTTTACTTTCATCGACTAGCTTTTTTAGTTGCCTGGGCCGATTAATTTGTACCAAACACAAATTTGTGCTAGTAATAATAAAATATTTTTTTAAGTTGATCGAATTTGATTCTGAAGATCTACGACAAAAGTCCTTAGACAGAAATCCTTAAGACGGAAGTCCTTAGACAGAAATCCTTAAGACAAAAGTCCTAGGACAGAAATCCTTAAGACAAAAGTCTTTACGACTTTACATACAGATTTATTACAAGCTCTTCTTCACGTATGTCAATCAAGCGATTAAGGTGGTCTGTGAGTTTAAAATTGATTCGTGTTAACATATTATTGTGACACCGCAAATACACGGGATTAGTTGGTTCTTGCACGATTAAATTTCCAGGGGGAACTTGTGGTGTGAACGTGTATAGGATGTATCCTTGTTGAGCCTGATTTGATCTTCCGAGATCTATTTGATAGCTGCCATCGATTACGTCACAAACCAGATTGACCGCGACCGTCGGTGTTATATTAACGATCCGCGGAGATACGTGCCTTCCACCGCCGTGTGGATCATTATCATATCTGAGAACAGTTGAAGGCGGAATTAATTTTCTCCATGCATCGAGTATTTTAGGAAAAAACTCATCGATGACATCACTGACAGATTTTCTTAACTCGGTTACACTATACCCGGGAAATTTATAATTTGGTACATCGGCTTCTGTTATTTTATATTTTTCTAACCATGCTTTTGCATCAGAATTTTTAGGTGATTTTAAAAGACTAACCATCGCCTGAACTATTCGGTTATTAAAATATTCCATGTCTGATATAAGCCGATTTAATCTTTCCACACGCGTGATGATTTTTTCACGCGATGACGCTGATATGTCAAAAATATGTTCGTTAAAATATTGATTTAGTTGATCTAGTTGTTTTTTACACTCTTGATTGATTTCCTGAAAAAATATAATAATATCACTCCGATCAAACCTCACATCATATTTCCACTCCCCCTGATTTATAAAAGACCATGTCTCAATATCTTCGCGAAAGAAAAACTCGCCAAGCATCGATTTACTTTTTAAAATACTTAGTAACACCTCGTATGATGGATAAATTTGATGATATAATTGTCTATCCGTGACATAATCAGACTTTTTCGGTTCTGGTGGTATCGGTGTTATCGGTGGTGATATTTCAGGCCATCCTAGCACGGATCTGATTGAAGATTGATAAATATCGACGGCATAATCAGGCGAGTTTATTTCAACCGTCGAGGACAACGTCGGCTCATGAACGTTTATTGATATTTTTGATTCCTTTCCCGTTATTGATTTTATTCTACGCGCAAATTCCTCACCGATCTCTTCAATCTGGTAACTGCCGGTTGGTATTCCAACAACAACCCAGTCAGGTGTTCCATCGGGTTTGTTGTTGTTAGTAAATACGAGCGAATTATTTGCTGGTGTACCATTAAATGATTTTGATCTGATATTTGGCCAGCTGTAATATACTCGTAATTGTGCTAGTGCTATTTCTTTTACTGGAATTGCAATAGGAAAATTAACACTAAATTCAGGATTAGTTGAACTTACCGAGATCATCGTTATCTTTGGCGGAGTTGTGTTGGTCACGATCTGCTGCAGTAATTCTGTCATTATTGATACTTGTATCTTTAATACCTTCATCGTATATTTTGGTCATCATTGAAAATTCGAAATCAGATATAATTCCATCACTGAGACTCGCTGATAACAACGAGGATAATTTCGAGTATGCTACCGTCGCTGTATGTAATTTTATTTTGTAATCGGATAATTTTTCGTTCGTACAAGTACATATTTTTTTTGTGATGATACCAAGCACACCTGCAATAGTTGTTGCTGCTGAAATACAGATAGTTACAGCTACTGGTGCCATCGTTGTCAACGCTGATAATATTACACCGGTTTCAGCAACAACAGCGGATACTGAATAAACAATCACATCAACGATAACCAATCGTCGTCGATATTTTTTTACTTTTACTGTATATTGATCGACTTGATCTTTTAGCGTCGCCTGCCATTCACGCGCTTGATTGTATCTGTATTGTGCACCGTCCATATATATTTTTATGCCGTAACCAATTGAGGTGTTTCAGCTACAAATTCCAAACACCACCAGAAGGATGTTGCGGTTAATTTCTTATCAGCTGCTTCCAGAATAAATATTTCTTCGGTTCCGATATTTAATACAACAGATACAACCCCGGAAAACCTGTCTGTGGAATGACGCCATGGAAACGTTGTAAATATTTCAAATTTTGCAGCACTGAACACAGACAACCTGTACACGCCAGTGTTTGTTGCGGTATATTTGATGGTATTATTTTGTTTTGACCATGTTGCAAATCCCGATGATACCGTGCATACGATGTTTGTGATATGCCCGGGAGTTATTCCAGCTGGAATTTTAATCAAATTGGTTTTACTGACAATCTCAGGAATTTCCGCTACGACGTCTTGCTGTGTTTGTTTGATCGTGTCTAGGTCAGTTTTGATATCAACGAGTTTCATGTCAATGGCGCGTGGAGTACCGAAGAATTTATCTATGGTATCATCGGTTTTTTGAAAATTTCTTCGAAATCTTCCAAAAGTTCCTGCGTGAACGTCATACTCAGCCCGTAACGTGGATAATTTACCGTCTACGGTGCCATAGTTGACATCGACGTATTTTTTTGTTGCTGCGTCTTCGTCAGATGTTGGATCTCTTAAAACTACTATTTTGTTCCCGTTCATGCTAAGTTCACCCATCATTGTGTCACCGGTGTTTCTCACGCGATTAGCAACACTTTTTGCAATTTCATCTCTGATGGTTTTAAGTGACATACTTGAATCTCTGATTCTACCACCGTCAGTAAACACGGGAATATTATCTGTAACTGCACCGAGTACTCGCCGGACTATATCATTCCATTTGATATTGCTGGTTTTTAGTTTACCATATCGATCTTGAAAAATAACAACTTCATCTGGGGCAACTCCAGCCAGGTTCATGATATCAGCGAGGTCATCCTTAGTCACATACTTCGACAGATCAACGTCGCCGAGCTTTTTCTTAACGCGTGAAGAAGATCTTCCGTAAATATCAACCATTATAATAAGATCCGTTGTTTAAAATGCTTTACGCGCAACATATCGGTTGCTTGTATAATCGTGCAAGACTTTATGTGGTGGCCTGGATGATTTTGATATAGCATCGAGTACATTAATTACTTCACGGCCGCATATTGGCGGATCTGTCATTGTTTGTGTGGGTAGCGTTGAATACCAAACTTTGGAACCTCTAGTTGTTGCGTGGAGTGGTGCGACATACTTGATAAATTCAACAGGTGGAGCTAACCCGTACGAATCAAAATAAACAATTCCACGCGGATCAACCGCGTATGATACCCAATGAGTACCGGGTCCGGAACGTTTGTCAAGATTAATAATACCTGTTTCTAGTTTGTTTGGTTGTTTCGGTAATTGATCTCGCATAAAAACACCTCTAAAGGCGGATATTTTTAATTTTTTAGCAGCATCAAGTAAATCAAAATTTGATGCTGGAGCATCTAACGAAATGATCCTGGAAGCCTTAGGCCTCTCCCCCAACGAGATCCCGGTAATCTTAGACCGCGTCCCTTTTTTTTGTATCCCTGCCCTGTTGCTTTCTTTAGTGCCATTCCAGCGGCTGTTCCAACAGCACCTAACGCGGCCGCTTTTGCTACGGTTGGAGCAGCTGCAGCTATTAATGCCGGAATGGCCGCAAGTAGTGGGAATATACCACCCGTTTTAACCATGTCTTTGATGGCGCTCGGGGAGAGATGGAATTGAACTCCAGTTTTTGATTCTAGGGCTTTATTGAAATGTTTAATCTGATTATTTGTCAAGGATAATTTGTTTGGACTACCACTAATATGATCTCGTTTTAGTGATATTTTAGTTCCGCATTTGTTGGCGGTTTTTGATTGAAGCTTTTTTACCTGACCCGGGGTCAGAGTAACATTAACATGACTATACGACATTTTTATATAAAATATATTTTTCTAAATAACACGATTAAAGATTTTCCACCGGTGCATCAACGACCCTCATTCGACCACTACCACCTTCAAGTAACATGGCTTTATCGCTAAGTATGACCGCGATCGCTTTGTAGGCGCCGGGAACAACTGGTGGACCAGCTATATCAGGAGGAGGGTTAGTAACATGAGCTCGAAAGTGTATATCAACAACAGATTGTTTGGATAAATCAAGATGTTCTAGTGAAAAATAATAAATCGGATATAGACCTGTAAAATCTAGTTGTGATATTTGCAACCCGGTATCTATATTTTGATCACGTCCCATAAATGACATCAAACGATGATATGCGCGCGCTACATGATTTTGTGCATAATTTAGTTGTATATCCTCGGCTGGTTCTTGATGTCCATTTATCCGTAAGGAAACTTCATTAACTCCAAGGTTGTCAAATATCATATGTGAACGTTCTTGATTATTCGTCCGAGCATTATCTTGTAATGCAATAAAAATATGTCGTGGTGCAGAAACACCCTGTTGTGATGCTATATGCCATGTAAATAAACCATTAATATTGCTTTGAGCAGCATCTGTGGTTACTGTTAACCATGATAGCAATGATTTACCGCCTTGATCCATAAAAGATAGTAATTTTTGTTCCTCAGTAATAGATGGAGTCATTACTGGCATCCACAATGAAAGTTTTGATATATTTACTTTACCCTCGGCAACACCAGCATCTCGCCAGATTGCATCATTATCATTACCTTTTCTTACGAGCACAATTGTGTGTTTAGCTCCAAAGATGACTTTTCTAACATTTCTGCAAAATCCAAAGATGTGTGATAATGGAATTGCACACGAAAAATTTCTATCATTTCCCGACAGCGCCGCCCGGCGTGTTGCAAATCCTAGGTTGTAAGTCGCACTAACACTTTTTATAATATCAAAAGCAGCACCCGGTCTGTCTTCGTGTTCAAAATCAACTGGTTGTGGATTAACTGCAGTATTTTGTTCTGCTCGTAACTTAATATACTGAACATGATCAGCGTTGTTGGTAATATCCTTAGCAAACATCATTGTTGGACCAGCTGATCTTGTAAAGTCGTCAGAATATCTCGCCAGACCAATTATTGTTGTAGCAACATCAACATCCTTCTGAACTGATTCAATATTTTTTCCATCAATCATGTATGTGGCGCTATCAAACAACGCCATGATCCCGTTGTTGACAAAACCAACACGCAAATTAGCAGCATATGGCGTATTAGCTACAACATTCGTTACAAGTCTACCTTCTACTTCAATAAACGCCTCAGCGGGCAAGAAATATCTACTTGTATCATGAACCTGTAATTCGATTCTCCCCTGATGATTTGGTTGTCTTGCGTCATAAGAATAAAACTGATAATCACGTACTGACTCGTACTTAAGGACAGGTGCCTCCATATCAAATGCTGGGTCTGATTCGCGCCTGAACATTTTTATTATAGTTACCATTTTTCCAAATGATGATCATCGTCGACGAAGACCGCTTCCTGCTATTAAATTTGCTGTTATATTTTTTTCTGCTTCTTCAGATATCGCCGCTAGTTTTTGATTTGCAGCCTGATTTATTATTTTACTTACGTCTGAGGGCATCACCTCAGTACTTGCCAGTTTCACCGGTGGTTGTTGTTTTCGTCGCAATAATCGTGCTAGTCTTTCCTTGATCGCCGAGAACGCCTTACCAGCAACATTGACAATTGCACCAGGAGCTTTATCACGAACAATATCAATAGCCTTCATCGATAATTGTTTTGCAACAGGTGCTACTTTGGGAGCTATCCTCGTGAATAATCCCCGAATGACATCACCAAGTCCATTTCCGTAAATAACACTATAGATTGGTAATCGTGAGTTTACCGCTCTAACCTGTGCGGGTTTACGATGATTATCATGCACAATCATCTTATTTTATTTACCATTTATCTAACAACTAGTCATCAACGAGCTCATCAATAAGTTCTCGGTAAACGCCAATATCCATGATACCACCTTGAAATAGTCGCCGACAAATATCAGCTGCTTCATTGGTTATTTCTGGTGAATTATTTCCAGCTCGTTTTCCTCCTATGAGAACTTCTAACCGTGACACATCATTGATGATATTATCAGGACATAAACCACGTCCTGTTTTAGGTTCATCTTGGGGTGGTGGTTGCATTACCGGAGTAGGTACTTCAGTGGTGTCCGGGGGTGATTCACCTTCTCGAAATCCATGTGGTGAACCTGTCGGTGTAAATGTCATTTTCGGTGCAGAAATTTTCTTCGAGAAGGGTGATTTAAGTGACTCTTTAGCCTTTTTAATTTTCGACATCAACCCTTGCTGTGGCGAAGAAGATTGTTGTTGTTGTTCTATTTGTTGCAGAGGTGGAGGAAGCTGATACTGGAAGGACTCTCCTTGTTCTGGTTGTTCCCGTCTCCCTCTAAGTCTTTCTACTTCTTCTTTAAGTCTTTTAAATTCTTGACCTCTAGCTTGTTTTCTGTTGTAATATACGCGATATATCCATTTAATGAAATTATCATCATTTGTTTTTTCATGACCGGGTTTTAAAATACTAGATTTATTAGATATACTATTTAATATTGCTTCAGGTAATCTCTCTCTTTCAGTTTTTCTAATTTCCTCAACAACTCCTTCTTTAAATCTTGCAATTAATCTTAAGCTTTCTTCTGCTGATTTGGGTTCAGATGCAAGTTTTTTTCTCACATCGGCGACTTCAGCACGAAGTGCTCCAATACCTTCACGTATTTCCTCATCAACACGTGGAGGTTGAGCTGCAGCTATGTCAGTTGGAAGGTCTCGTAAAATCTTTTTTGTTTGTTTGGTTCTTCTTGCTATTTTTTCTGATACCGGAAGAAGATCTTCTTTGATGACAGTTGTAACTTGTTCAGTAGCTGCAGTGACGGGCTTAAACAGTTTTTTAGTGTCTTCTTCGTACTCAACTTTTGATTCTTGCTGCGCTTGCAGATTTTTTCTAAATGAGTCTCTGACAGGAAGAAATTTTTTAATTGTTTCTAATCGTTCTCGTGCTGTTCTTGCAGTATGAGATTCTGGATGTATCATTTTATTATAACATAATAATTTAATTAATATCAGCAGAAGAGGAATACAGAAGTTTGATGATATATTATAAACACAGAAAGAACATAAATCCCAAAATAGAAAAACCACCATCAGAACTTGAATATTACTTGAAACATAGAACAAATTCCGAAGATTCAGATGAAGATGAAACAGATGAGGAAAAACGACAGCGAGAACGCGTTGAAAAATATTCATCAAACTTGGTATGGTGGTAAATTAATAGCAGCAGAGAGGGTACCTACCAACGTTGGTCGTCAAACAAATAAACAAGAAATAAATAAACACGTAGAGTACTTTATTTTTTCAGCTACTATTTCGAACTGAGGTTTTATTAGCACAATCGGTTATTGCAAAAATAAACATCTCAAGGAAACGTTAATTTGTAAAATCTGGACCTTTCTACGAGATGATTTATTTGTTTGTTTTATTTGTTTTTGTCGGAATTCTATGGTCTGTTCACCCTCTCTGCTGCTACCTGGAAAGCATACATTGACTGGCCTAAGGTGGCGGAGTTAAAATAGTTCCTAGTGTTAGGGGATACTCATAAATTTTTTAAGGCGTCAACGGTTGGCGGTACGGAAACATAATGAAGATGAAACATGTAGATGTGCGGTTGATATATATCTGGCAGGTTGTTTTATCTGTGGTCTTGCATTAATTAGAGTAAAATTTAGGTATAGAATGGACACGTCGGGCTTTCTAATTTACAACTGAAGTTGTATGGAAGTCTTTGGAAAGTCGGAGTAAACTTATGACTTCTAGCGAAAATCGCGCCAGGGTTTGACAATCGCTCGGTCAAGTAAATACCCGTATGCGTGTAATAATAAAATAAATAATCACATTAACTGAAAATGGAGGCTAGTAATATCTAGTTGCCGCTGTTAGTACGAACGAGAGAGAGAGAGAGAGAGAGAGAGAGAGAAATATGTGGCGTGGTCAATGTTGTACCGGGCCGATGAGGTTATAAAAGGAGTGTTTGGTTCTGCATCGACACGCGAGATCTCGATCCTGGAAGAATAAAAAGCTAGTGAACAAATTTCACACACACACACACACACACACACACACACACACCTCTACGAGGCTTTACCAGAGGGGCAAACATATCAGCTGTTCCGAATGGCATGGATAAATTGTGCTTAAAGGGATTATCCGTCACCAAGACGGCTTTTTTTTTTATTATGCCACATCATGTGGCCCACATGGGAACTGACAAAGATCAAATTTGGTTTCAGTTGATCTACTCATATCAAAATACATAAGTATAAACCACAAGGCAGATGTAACGGTTTAAATGAAGTAAAGATTTGCTCAGTTCTCTAAGTGCAATCATATTAGTGACTTGTAAGCTATGCTAGAAGTTTTTATTCTGTATATCTGAGTGTACCCGAGTGTATCTGAGGGACACCGGCTATTAAAAATGAATTCATTATTCATCAATTTAATACAAAAACTAAATCAAACTCCCACTCAAAAGCAAGACCAGTTTCTTTTCGTAATTTACACTTTGCAACTGTATTCCCCTTTCGTACTTTCACTATCTTTAAAACGTATGTTTGTGAAACGAAATGTCATTTTGTGAATAAAACAAGAACGTTTACTATCTTATCCTGTAATCTTACAATCCTATAATAGTCATGTATTAATCTCTTGTCTATTTTCGTTATATTTCCTAATTCTCCCATTTGTTTTTTTTTTCAGTCATTAATTATTCATTCCTTCGTCTGTTCTTTCTTTATATCATTCATTCATGATTAATTCAATCATTCATTAAACTTCTCTATTTTTTTATAGAAAATAATCTTTTTTCCCAACGAAAGATAATTTCTAATACAAGATTTTCGTGAAGTTGTGAAGAATATTTAGAAGGTCATGCAAGTTTGACAAATAGATTTAAGTATTTCATTTTAATTTTAGGGTTGAATATAAAACTATTTGTTTTCTATGAAAATGTTTGTTCTAATGCAATATATGGTCACAATATGGATATATTATTTCTTCAAATAACATTATGGGTCACACTTTCAGACTGTCTCAGCACGTATGCTTTGCATGACATAGTACTAATAAGAAAATCAGCATTCGTTGCGAGTTTTCTTTACGATGAGCCATATTGTTCATCAGATGAATAGTCGATGATTTTTCAAATACTGTTTAACAGTTTGATATAAGATGAATCTCAGTTACGTTAAAAATACGAAAATGAAGGCAGGTAGATCTTTTGCAATTTCTTTAAATTGATTAAGTAAATCTATCATTTTTGATCGCCAAGTGGCACATTAAGAATTATATAATCGTATAAAACCATTCATTTTGTTTTCATTCATTTTGCTGTTCGATGTGGGTAGTTATGGACAATGCCGGTCGCCTGATCCAGGTACAACAAGTGTCATAAATAAATACAAATTCCCTCGTTCACCCCACTAGATTCACCCCATATACGGAGATATCATGTCTTCTCGCCCAAAGATTAATCACTGGAAATAACCACGTGAATATGCGCTAATGATACGATTGGACAAAATATGTATGAGTTTCTTGCCTGTGACCGATATACTAGTACGTGGCCTAATCATACCACTAGTGTAATTCGAAGTTGACCTTCATGACCTTCATTTGGCTGTTGACGTAAGCCTAACAATCGGATGGATGTATATGTATGGTGTGTGGGTTCTAAAGCGGTAGGACTATGATCCATTTACGGTATAGGCATAGAAAGGTAAAATTATTCCGATCATGGATTGTCGCGGGGAAGGTCATAATAGACTTGCATTTTGTGGAAATTTTGTCCATGCAACTAAAGAGGTACCTTTGGTTATTCTGAAGAAATTTTGTCTTGGAGTTGTGGATGGCAAGGTAATGTAGATACATTTAGTTGTTTCTATGTTATATTAATTTACCAGGGACTTTTACTTACATGCACGTATGAATTCCTTGTTTTACATATATTGTTAATGGTTGAGAGAGAGAGAGAGAGACAGAGACAGAGAGAGAGAGATACATACATACCTACTGTGGGTGGTTGTTGGTTGAGTGATTGGTGGTGTTGATTGATGGATTGTACCTTCTTACAAGGTGTCCGATTTATTTGGTTATCATTATCTAGAGGGTGATATCCCTCGGTGTTGTGGCCCGGATCGAGTAAATAGTAATATCAAGTGTGAAACTTTTAGATGGAATAAATAGAGATCTGAGCAGATATATAGAGCAGAATGACAAGAGCCCCCGTACATGAAATACAACAGTTTAATCAATTACATAAACAACTGTGATAATACGTTACATTTGGAAGATACACTTCTCTTCTTAAATAAATAATTCACCGAATTTCAAACACAAATATACTTATATAAACAGCCGAATTGGTTCATCATAGATTCGAGTGAACAATCGAATCATTGCCTTTTACAACTTCATAACCTGCTTATTTCCGGTTCACTCCAACTTCAGTGTGGCTGTTCTTCTTGGTCCTTTCGCTTTTTGTCTTCTCCAAACTCTCTATTGTCTCGCCTCTTTCGGCCCTCAAACTTTGTGTGGGTAGGTGGATACGTAAGTACGTAGATACTTGGATAAGTAAGTACATGGATACGTCAGTGGAGCTATTTCCCCTTTCAAAATAAACAGAGAAGCAATCGAAATCTTCTGTCAGATATCCTGTTGGGAATAAATCATTACTCCCGTTTCGTTATGTCAAATATCATCCTATCGGAATTCAAGCAGATACCAAAAGCTATCTGGTCAAGCCAAACATGCAGACCATAAACAAACCTAGTACATTAAGATTATATACTTCCTAACGGTTATTTCATCACTGACTCACATTACCATCACACGAGACATAACAGTTCCGTTCCCGTCTCAGTTACACAAATGACTGAATGAAATTCATTATCTGGTTAACTACGTTATTTTCAGCGAATACTTGCATTCAAGTCTTTAGCATACATGAAATCTCACTTCACTGCTTAACAACGTTAATTTCATTCAATGGCACTCAAGTATTTATCATACGTGAAATCATCTAAGATCGGAGAATTCACACGGATTCTCGTAACTCATATCAAATAAAGTATTCCATGAAATCCTTAGAATACCTGATTCTTCCTATAACAATCAAGACGACAAATTCAAACAATTCATCAAACTTATATAAAGAAGATAATTGTACGAATTCAGATAGATGGACTCAATCATAGTTATATTCATATGAAGAAAATTGATCTACGGATTTAATCAAATAAATTCACGAAAATATAAGCAAATAAATTCAAGCATATCATTATATTGGTATCAACGAATTACATGAGATTAACGCAAATACCTTGTGTTTTCAAGCTTTCCTCGTTTCTACCACCAGACATGTGTCCGTTGACTTTCCAGATATCCGGTCCCTCGGATAAATGTTTTACGAGAGAATTTCTTCTAAATTCAATATTGGGGTCTCCTATATTGTTTCCTCTTGCAGGAAAACGTAGACTAAACGTTTGCGATGGGGCACATAAACCCAAGAACTTTCGTGTGGGAAACATGCCCCTTATTTAGCGTAACCAATCAGGATTAAATATATCTACTGCCGTTTATAACCGGGCGCCAAAATTGTGGTCAGCCTGACGTCTAGATTCCCAAATAACTGAGACTGGTCAATCTCAACTCTGACATTTTCGATACAAAGATCGAAGTTTACCTTTTCCTTCCAGTCTGTCTGACGGTTTAATAAACGAAGGCTTAATTAATAATCACTTCATCTCACGACACAGACATTAAAAAGCATTGCAGTATAGCGATTTAACACGCACCTGTCCCCATAAATCTAAGTAATTGTTCTCTTGCCCAAATTAATTTGCTCTTTATAGATCGACATAAATTTTTACCCTTATACATACGTACATACATACATACATACATACATACGCATAGCGCTGATCACATACTTCCATACCACATCAAAATCGCTTTAATTTGGGATATATATTTATGTCCATTCCAGCACGTACTTGATATCCTACATTTACATATTTTGAACGGAATTAGACGTTGTTATATAACTGGTAGACATTAAGATAGGCTTCCAAGATAACGGCATGCATTGACACGGTTTGGAAAAAAATGGTTGGTCATTTTGGCCAATTAAGCGACAAAAAGAAGTTGTGAAAATATATAGATGCAACACTTGCTAGTTTTATTGTGTTAAACCTATTTTACTGTCGTTTTGTTAATCAGTAACTTAACAAGAAATTTGTCCGTGCAACAGAGTCGTTCTCCGTCATTTTCTAGTGAATAAACACACACGCAGACACAGAGATAGATAGATAGATAGATATATAGATAGATAGATAGATAGATAGATAGATAGATAGTAGTAGTAGTAATCGACAAGAGCTTGCGTATGTTATTACATCTATGTATCTAGGTCGTTCATTGTTATCAGTTTGCTGTCTAGAAGCTGAGTCTATCTCATTACATTTTTTTAATTCTCTACATTTGGTATTTTCTCACTCTTTGAAAATGCATTATACACTAGCATACAAAGGAGAGTATGTTTGCTCTAGTTTGTAATATTTGTTTTGAGTTTAATAAGAAACATGTATTTTATGCAGATTTGTATTCTCCTTCTAAGGCAACTTTTTAGTAGTGTGCTTATTCCGAGTTTCCTTGGACCCTTGTCATCCCATTTTTGATATTTGGACATTTATGTTGGGGTATAGATTCAGAGTCCATTCCCTATCGAAAAGTTGGAATTCGCCGACACCTTCATCGAGATATACCTGCATGAAATCGATAGGAATATTATTTATTGTCTCAAAAATCGTGATCATAGCATTCGTCATATCTTTAATCCGCTGACAGACGAGTCGAAAGTACGTCGTTGCTTAAATGTGACCCGGATCTCCTCATTTGCATTTGAGTCACATAACTATACTAATCTTGCATTCTACATGTCTATTGACATCAGAGGTCAAATAGTCACGTGATATCGACAATAAACAAATTTCCAAAGTTGCTGTACTTAGAATTTGGACATATTATATAGGTCACTTAATGTTTGTAAATAAATATAATGCACACTTAATTATCAACATATTTAATCTGAAAACAACGACCAGAAACCTGTCGGTATCGCAGCAGGGATAACCGTTTTAAAGCAGCACCGTGCACGTGTCAGTGATATTTTTGTTGGTGTCACGTGACTACCACATTGACATTGAATCTGGTTTTCTTTAAGTTGCTGCAACATTTACAGAATTTCGGCCGTTTTTTTCAGAATAAATATTTTGAGAAGTTTTTGTTTTTTCATTTTTATATAAAAATTACGCGACTTTTATTTATATGTTCGATTTGTTTTCAAGCACACTTGAAATGGCTATTGTTGATATCACGTGACTGTATGACCTCTGATGTCATTGACATGTAGGTTGCATGAGTTGTGTAGTCACGCGACTAGGAATGCAAAGGGCCAGATCCAGGTAAAATTTCAGAAACGATGTACTTTCTTCTCGACTGTCAGCGGATTAAGGACATGACGAAATCTATGATCACAATTTCTAAGAAAATAAATCACATTCCTATCGATTTCATGCAGGTATCTCTTGATGAAAGGTCTTTAAAGTTTGTTGGGCCGGCTAGTAAGTGGCTACCCCATGCCGACACCAAATGTTGTCGGCGAATACCAACGTTTCGATAGGGAATGGACTCTGACCCTACACACCAACATAAATGTCCAAATATCAAAAATGTGGTGGCATGGTTCAGAGGAAACTCGCAATATAGTGTACCTTGGAATGCATAGTACGTTTAGAAAACTATTTTTGAATATAAAGAATATTAGTCTTGATATTAAACTAAAATTATTTTATTTTGTACATGAATGAATTGGAGAATTAGAAAATGCATTTTCATTTTGCGTTAAACACATGGGTACTTTTTTCTCTTCAGATACTCTGCTATTGAATAACTTACGAAGTCTTCATTATCGACTTTCATCTTGTATCTCAGGTTAAAGTAATAGACTGACAATCACGTCGTTCCATTGGTTAATAAATGTTTGCTGTTCTTTTATATAATTTGCTTTGGCTGGATTACTTTCTTTTTCAGATAGTATGCGTTCTTGTTTCAATACATTCTAAACCCTTCTTTGATGTTATGCAAGAATTAGCTTGAATGAGACGTTACATGTTATATACAATGACCGAGTTCTGCACTCAGACACTGGTTCACACTGAAAATGACCACGAATAGGTACACATTTAGATATTACCCAGCATTCTTACAAAAAAGTGACTTTTTGAACAACAAATTGGGGCAGTTTTGCTTGATTTACAATGTTTGATTCTGGTTCTATTGTCACCTGAACAATGAACAAACGGGTGATTTTATTTTCTCTACCCCCATTTTATATATCAAGTTGTCTAAATTTGTCAAATGTTTACGTACATAATCTCCAAATATTGCCATTAATAAAAATGAAATATATTTACCCTTAGCACAGTGCCAAATGTCATAGTAGTGGGTGCAGTCAGATAAATTCTCCTTCACCCACTTGCTGACTTGTGTGTGCCTGTCTGTGATGATGGACTCAATGTGAATTCCATTCTCCTGTAAAATATCATTTGTGCGCTTAAGGCCCTCTAACTCCATATGATAACTGTTATGGACTTCATTGCTCTGTAAGAAAAAACAGATTTTGTTAATTTAAAAGCCAATTAAAACTTTCGCTATAACATGCAGAGGAAACTAGAAGTAATTCACTTCCCCAATGACACGTCGAGGCAGTTGACACTGGCTGGTAATGAATCTGCAACCAAGTCCAACACTAGACCACAGCTCCCAAAATAAAACATAAATATGTTGAGGAATAATAAGTTCTTTTGAAGACTGAACAAATTATATACTTTTGCCTGACTACTTTATTACATGTATAACATTCACCCTCTACCCTATTGAAATAGACCCTGTATATGATAATATATTAGTAAAGCTGATTACCTGCACAATTTCCATATTGACTACTTTCCCAGTATTGACATCCACAGTAGAATAAATTCCAAACTTGGCAGAATGACCAGGTGAGTCAGCACAACCATCTCCAGCTACAACAATACCACCACCACCAAGCCTCACCTCCTCAAAGTAACTCTCTTGCTTTTGCTTCCAAAAATGTGTAATTGTTGGCTGGAGGTAGTACCTTTGGTGCATATAGAAAGTGTCCATGTTGATATGGGCCATTTTCAGGAATTCAAAAATCCTCATGGCTTGTAACGGAATGGCTCCAGCAAACAAAATAGCAGCTGAAAGCTGTAGGTTTCCAGCTGGAATGGATCCAACGAAGGGCTGGCTATTCCATGATCTTTTGTGGTTACAAAAGTCACATTTCTGGACAATATTAATGAAAGTTCCCATTCTGTGATTAATATTTCCTTGAGCTTCATTTCCACAGTTAACACACATACTGAATAGGCTTAGGAGAGCACTCTCTGCTACTAAAAACTTCTTTTCTTGATGAGTTGACCTTTGTCTGTAAGAAAAATAAACATTTCTTGTATGATAGGGACTTCATGTACAGCAAGGGAAATTGCAAATAAAAATAGAAATACTAAAAATTCATAATTAGTCCTATGACATAAATGCTGAACTATGCTTCCTTTTCTCTCTAGATTTTGAAATTGTTAAAACGACAGTCCCCTGTACAAGAAAACCACATCTGTTGTAAAATGAAATTATTCATATAAATGAACCTCAATATCGAGGCCACTTTTATAATATAGCTAGATGTTGCCAATACTAAAGGTGGGCTGGTGACTGTATTACACAGGCATCATTGTACTTGCCCCTGATCCTCATTAAAGCTGCTCTGCCACGATGAATTTCTTGAACTGGTAGCAGCATAGGAGGAGTCCATTGAATCGCTGAGGTTGACTGTTATTTCACTGGACTCGGATGTCGAAGAGGTATTCAAGTCATCCACAGTAACTGTTGTGTGATGTGGTTCATCCGTGTTATTAGGGTTATCAGTTTGGGTACCGCAGCTCCTTACTTTGGGTTTAAACAGGACCTGTAAACCTGAGAAAAATATAAAAATATTTACTTATACTCGAATTGTGTGTGTGTGTGTATATATATATATATATATATATATATATATATATATATATATATATATATATATATATATATATATTGCTGTTGGTATTATAATTGTTATGCACACATGTAGAAATTAATTAGTTATAAAAGAATATCCATTAAGTCGGATTACAGTGAGCAATGAGCTTAAAGTGATGCCTCTTTGGTATAAAGTCAGGCTTTCATAAAACTAAAGGTAAATCAACACTGCTGGGCCACATTGTGGTCAATTTAAGATCTAGACCATCAATCATCTCCATTACCTTTGTCAACTTTCCTTGGTCCACTGTACTGGGTCCTAGCAGATTTTCTCTTTGGTCTGAGTGACGTCTGACAACCAGTTGTTACTGTTTTCACCCTTGAGTCACAGGCATCATATGTCTGGAAAATTTTAGAAAGAATCAAGTATAGCAACTACCATGGATGACTACAGTCTAATTTCAACCAAGTAAATATCCTGCCCACCCCCCTGACCTCCTTTCCACCACTGCTAGACTGTGACACTGGGTTTATAATGCAATAGAAGTTACTATATTTTCAAGTTGTGTATTTCTATATATTACTTTTATGACATTTTACCCAAAACTTTATTTAAGGAAAAATACTTAGATAACTTAATATTCAAATAACAATCTGTCAACTTTAGGACATGCATCATTGTAGGAAAAAAGTACAATAGTACCAAATCACATGGGTGGGATAATGATTTAATAGAAATGCACACATTACTGAAGTGTGTGACAATTTTGTCATATATTTGCATTAATCAAATTCAATATTTGTTGGTAAAAAAATTAATACCCAATTTTTTTAAAAACATCTATTTCTTCCTGATTATTGAATGCTCTGCAGTGCTTACAATCTTGCTAAGTGAAACCTACCATATCTGGGTCAGAAAAAGCAGTTCCATTCTCTGCCTCATCTTCTGCTACTGAACTTGTTCATGTAGCCATAACATCCTGTAATGTCTGAAAGAAAAATTTAGCTGATGTTATACTGCCAAGCATAATACTGATGCAATTGTCATGTGAAACTTTACATGAAGAAGCTATTACATACATTTATATAAAATATTTTCCACCTCACTATTACACCAATGAAACCTGTCCATATGAATGTGTGACAGCCTATTCTCTCCCTCTCTCTCTCTCTCTCTCACACACACTCACACATGTACACTAACATGAAAAAGAATCATTCATAAAGCAATTAAATAAAAAGAAGACAATTTGCAAAAGTTAGAGATACTATATTACCCGTTCTCTCTCCCTCTTCTTGTATGCCGATCTCGGGCACTTGGGTGTCTGGCCTGAACTATTGGTTGTGGTGGGTGGGTGGCTTTCATCCACATCAGGGCTATGAGCACGCTTTGCTCGTGGCATAATGGATGGTACTGCGTCATGGAGAAGAGTAGCTTTTCTCTTTATTCCAAACGTTGCCATCAAGCTCTGATTGGGCCCAAAAGAATCGGGTTGAAAATGCTCATTACAGATTCACAGGTGCTCGACGCGAGCTTGATGTTAAGAAAAAAATAATAATCTAAAGGAAAAAAAAATCATACAGAGTGACAAAAATACCCTACATTACCCCGATGACCCGTTCTGACATACGACCCTCTCTATCATAATATATAAGAGAGAAGGTACGGAACTTCCAAATACTTCGCTCCACCCATGACCCTTGATTTCCTTCTGCTATTTCCGTCTGTAAAGGCACGCGACCATGCTATATGGCTTGTTTTACTTCTGAGATATTTTTCTATCCATCAAGCCATCATTGTCTTTTCTGCGTTGTACCAAACTGAAGTTACGGGCTGCGAAACATGCGATTTTCGCGAAGTTTTCCTTTGTGGACACTTCCGTGCTCCTATGATAATAAGAATAACCTTTTGAGCCAATCATATTTCGGAGTTGACGTTAGTGCCGCCTATTTTGAAAATAGAGATGCATGTATACGATGTGTTGTGCAGTGAAGAAGACAATGTATAATACGTGCATAGAACAGGATTCCTAAAGTTGAATCGAGTTAATGGTAAGTAAAAAACTTACTTTTACATCTACCGCTGTTCTGTAATTCAAGAAGGTATGCACCATAGAGTTAAAAACATTGTCAATATCGCTGTTGTCACCGGTTTTCGGATGAGCACAGAAGTGTCCACAAAGCAAAACTTCGCGAAAATCGCACGTTTCGGAGCCAGTAACTTCAGTTTGGTACAACGCAGAAAAGTCAATGATGGCTTGATGGATAGAAAAATATCTCAGAAGTAAAACAAGCCAAATAGTATGGTCGTGTGCCTTTACAGACGGAAATAGCAGAAGGAAATCGAGGGTCATGGGTGGAGCGAAGTATTTGGAAGTTCCGTACCTTCTCTCTTATATATTATGTTAGAGAGGGTCGTATGTCAGAACGGGTCATCGGGGTAATCTAAGGTATTTTTGTCACTCTGTATAATTTTTCTTCCTTTAGATTATTATTTTTTTCTTAACATCAAGCTCGCGTCGAGCACCTGTGTACAGATTGTGGCATGTTTTGAAGGCTCTGTCCAATCCGCTCTTGTCAGCCGCACAAACCGGGACCAAAGTCCTTTATATTTAATGTCCGAAGGAAACAAGTGCAATGAAACACCATCTTTTGGTGTATTGTTACATCCACCAACGATACACCTCTTTCCCATAATTAGAAATACACGCAATCAAAATGCAATACAGAGACGCTTCACGCTTGACAACGGTACAACAATGGTTCCTTACAATGTCGGGTTCCTCTTGTGACGTCACACTGCCTGAGATCACGGAAACTGCCGAAGTTGTACTTGATTTACGGAGAATATTCATGACATGTACATTTAAAATAAATATCTTGCCATCCGTTGATCGCATAGGGTAGAAATTTTCAGATACTACATAAATAATGATATTTAATAATTTAGAGTTAAGTGGTACGGGGGTCTCAGGTCTACCTTTAAGTAGTAATCAATATGATAAGACATTTTATGCTCTGTATATTTTATTGTATACGGCGATGTCATGTCTTCTCGCCCAAAGATTAATCACTGGAAATAACAACGTGAATATGCGCTAATGATACGATTGGACAAAATATGTATGAGTTTCTTGCCTGTGACCGATATACTAGTATGTGGCCTAATCATACCACTAGTGTAATTCGAAGTTGACCTTCATGACCTTCATTTGGCTGTTGACGTAAGCCTAACAATCGGATGGATGTATATGTAAGCAGCAGGGAAGTTGAACAGACCAGTGCGTCCAGCCAAAATAAACCTTCCTACACGAACTTTCTCCGTAGAAGCCTCAGAATTAAAAAATAACGCCTTCTACGGAAGCTAATTTTCATGCATTTCAGACCAAGTGCATCGGGTGGTCGCGCCGGTGTGTTAGTAAATATAGCGTTCGAGACAGGAAAAATAAATGAAGGGATTTTTTTTGTTGCAACGTTGGGCTGCTTTGGCCAATTTTACGTCGCATTAAAATAATATACTTGAAAATAATATGAGTCAGAAAACTAGCACAGTTGGAGAGCCTCATTCTGCTAGATTAGCGCGAGAACAATTAGCGGCGGTAAAGAAACTTATCCCGGCAAAAGAATTATATAAGAAAAATGTCCGAGCACACGAAGACACAGAATTTGGAATTACCGAGATATCGTCAAAATGGTTAAAGCCAGTTACCGAAACAACCGAGCGAGTCGTATATGGTGAGAAAAAAGATAAGGATATCATGAAAAGTGGAATTTATCCCATGTTGAAAGGTATCGAGGAACATTCACGAGTATTACCGGAACGATTAGCAATACTAGCACAACAACGCGGGCAACAACCAGGAGGAGGAAAACCTGCAATTGGTTTTAAAATAAGTAAAGGAAAACCTGGAGAAGGAAAACCTGGAGTAAGAAAACCTGGAGTAGGAAAAAAAGCGTTCCATCTCGAGGATTTAAGAGGAAATTTCACCGAGGCGGGATGGGAAATAATATCACAGCCGCTCTCGACGTTGTATAGTAATATAGATCAATTTGGTCAATTTGCGGAAGATTATTTTGATGGTCGAAGAGAATATCTGACTGATGAAGGAAAAAAAAGATACGCAAACCGTAAAAATTGGTATAATATGTTATATAAAGTTTACACGGGAAAATCACAGGCGAGAGAAACGGATCCATATTACAGAAGATTTTTAACAGCCGCAAAGGAAACGTATAATTATAATGTGCAACAAGCGAAAGAAGAAAAGCAACAAACGAAAGAAGAAAAGCAACAAGCGAAAGGAAAAAGACGACAGGAGAAAGAAGAAAAGGCTAAATCTTCACGGAAAAGAAAAGCAAAATTAAAAGAAGATATTCAACCACAGGAGGAAGATATTCAACCACAAGAAGAAGATATTCAACCACAGGAATTGGAAGAAAAATTAACTGAGGAAGAAATTGAATCTCGTTTAAGAGGAAAAGTTGATTATACTAAACCCGCTAATATTTATTTGAGAGAAGACAATATCGATATGCTCAAAGATAATTTTACAAGATTAATTATAGCTGCGGATTATTCTCCAGAAAATAAAAAAATATTCGTGAAAGAAGAGTACATTGATTCGTTTGGACCAGGAACATGGCCGCAGTTAATTTATTTTGGTAGTTTGGGAAAACCGATGGATTTATTCGATATCGGATATTCAAATTTTAAAAAGGAGCTCGATGAATATCAAGAAACACTTGGAAGAAGAAGATCGTTTCCACAACATCCTAGCGGGGTACCAGGGGATCCTTATCCTAGACCAGGTACCCCACCACCACAAAATTCTAAAATAGGAAGCGGATATACCGTTTGCCCTGACAGCGTCGTCAACGACGTATCTCGACTTGAAATATTAATAGGAGGAAAGCGAGCCGGAAACAATTCTCGTGAAATAATCAACGAGGCCTCAGATATTTGTCAGCGATTATTCCGCGGCGGTGTCATCGACTCTTACATTTACAAGGAACTCGTCGATGAACTCATCGATTAAAACAACACAATTGAAATAACATGATTATTCACAAACATCAGCGCAGACCTAGACAGGTCCGCATAGTTAACTCTCGATTGCCTGTATACAAATATATTCACGGCAATGGACTCGGCGACATCGTTAAAAGTTTCGTCACGCGAGTAGTCCCTAAAATAGGACCCGCAGCTAAGCAATTCGCGTCAAAAGCAATAGGAAAGATCGGCGAGACTGTCGTTTCTGGTATTGGTAATTTGGCCACTAAAGGCTTCGATTTTGTCAGAGGTAAAATATCAAATTTAACGCGTAAAAAAAAGCAGCCCGTCAAATTACCTAGCACCAGCGAAATGCCCCCCGAGGTCAGTAAAGCTATAAACGACGCAGCAAATAAAAAAATAAATGAGCTAGCACAGGAAGTTGCTAACACAAATCTAGCACAGGAAGTCGCGAACACAAGCTTCATATCGGGTAGCGGTCTTCGTTTTAGATGAAATTCTTATTAATAAATGTTCGCACAAGTGTCAAATGAAGTGTTCGACATGGACGAGCCTGTAGGTAGAGATACATCCGTGCGGGATTTCCAGTATTTCTCATACGATGCAGTTGAACCAAATACTGGAAATCGCTTGGAAATTCAAGTTCACGATACAACAAGATATTTTCTCCCATCTGAGGCATATATCGAAGTTGTCGGGGAAGTTATTAAAGCAGATAATACAGCCTATGGAGCAAATTTTAGAGTCGGATTTGTTAACAACGGCATTATGGCATTATTCAAGAGTGCCACTTATATGATCGACGGAAGAGAGATTGAGTCAATTACTAATGATGTTGACTTAGCAACGACGATAATAGGCCTAGCTAGATACTCGGATGATTTTACTAGATCAGCTGGCCCTAGTATGATGTTTGCCAAAGATAATTCTGATCGTCCCGATAGTAGGCAGCACAACGTCGGGAGACCGAGAAATCACGCTAATAATGCTGACGCTGATGTCGAAAATATAATTATTAGTAATAATACTGATTATAATCTCGGATTTGCCACGCGAAAACTTATGCTAGAAGGAAATCGCAGAAGATTCTCTTGTGCTATTCCGTTATCCCATATATTCGGATTTTGCAGGCATTTCAGGAAAATTATCTTCGGAGCAAAACACACCGTAACATTTGTCAGAAAAGGAAATAGCGATGATGCTATCTGGCGAGAAGGTGCTATCAATTACAATACTAACGTGATAGATGCCAATGCCGATCTCGCAAATGCCGGCCAGGTAAAATTACTTAAATTTACCTTGTGGATGCCAGCGATAACTCCATCAATAATCGAGGAAGAAAAATTATTATCGTTCATGAACCAAGGCGGTAAATCTGTCATGTCATGGCTGACAACAACAACAGATTCCATAAATACCGATATTGATGGTGATTTTACCTGGCGTATTGCATCGCAGCAAGGTACCTCTGCACCTAGGCATATCTTTATCGCTTTTTTGCACACAAGAAGGTATCATCAATTATACAGCCACATGATATTTGATAGTATCCACGCAACAAATGTGTCTCTAAGAGTAAATGGCCAACAAGAACCATCAGAGGAAATATCAATTAATTTTGAAAATTATTCGACAGCTCGCGCGTATCATCGCTTGCTAAGTTTCATGGGTCGCGATCAAAATATCGATACCGGATTGCAAATATCACAGCTGGATTTTAATAAACTTTATCCTATCTATTACTTTTCCCTGGAACATCTCGATTTGGTAAAACAATCCGTCGTTGATATCCATTTCAAGGCAAGAATTCGCACGGGAAATAATTTATATAAAGCGATCGCGGTGATTCTCAGCGATAGAACAATGATCTTGGAAGGAATCAGCGGTAGAATGAGAATCATCGACGCTCCTGTTGAGAAAATGTAACAAAATCGAAGATTTCTAAATTTAGATTAAACGATTATTAATATGCCATACGAACACGTCAGCGTAACTCTGACCCCGGGTCAGATGAAAAAACTCCAAACAGCAACAGCAAAGCGATGCGGTGTGAAATTAACCCTGAAAAACGATCAAATTCAGGGCGGTCCTAACAAACTATCGCTAACTAAGAATCAACGTGAACGCTTTACCAAAGCCAAATCAGCAAATTCCGGCGTTCATGTGAATCTTAGTATAGGTGCCATCAGAGACATGGTCAAAACGGGCGGAATTTTCCCTTTCCTAGCTGCTATTCCTGGATTATTATCCGGGGCTCTTCCGGCAATTGCAAAAGCGATAGGATTAGGTGCGGCCGGAGCTGTAGGCGACAAACTAGTACACAAAGTAATGGGAGGGCGATACGGTAAAAAAAAGGGAAGCGGCCTTTATCTAAGACGCCCCCCGTACGGATCCGGCCTAAGATTAGCACGGCCTATTCAAATTTAGATTTATTCAACGAAGCAAAGAATAAAAAAATAAAATTTTTCAGAGGCGTATTTATGCGGGATCAACTACCAGAAAAACCAAACCCCACCGAGACAGGAATAATAAATCTCGATTCAAATACCGGCCCTGGCACACACTGGGTCGCCTACGCGATTAATCCTCGCGAAGTTGTTTACTTTGACTCGTACGGACTAGCTCCACCAAAAGAATTTATCGATTACGTGTCAAAGTTAAATATTCCGATTTGGTACTCGACACTTCCGACGCAGACGTTAATGGATCCACCGATATGCGGTCCTGAATCAATTAATGTCCTTGATGCGATTTCAAAATCATCCGGTCCGTACCACAAGATCGTATTTAAATACGCCGTAGATAAATATCATGGTTGATATTTACGGTAGATTCATCTACAGGAAGAAGGAAGCAGAAGTGACTGACGTCGATCTATCAAAATTCGCAACCAGGGATGATGTTAATAATCTTTTGTCGCTGTCAGAGGTAGATCCTGGCGAAGTTGCTATTTTTCAGAGCCGCGAAGGGAGATTACAAACAAGCAACGTCAAAATAACTGATATAATCAAGCGAGACGAATATAACGATCGCATTAATCAATTTACTCACCTATCAGATTCGGTATCAAAATCCATCGCTGATATCGCCGATATTATAGCGAAGTTACCCCTGAAGGCTAATATCGCGGATGTGGAAAAAAAGGACAACGAGCTATCAGCAACGTTGCTTCTAAAGGCCGATAAAACATTACACGACGATCTTCAGGACAGAATGACAAAAAGACTTAACAGGCTAAATCACGACCTTAAAAAACTCGACGATGCCTTAGCTAAATTTAGCAAAAAATTTGAGGAAGATATAAAAACATCCGTCGATAATATCTCCACCGCCGCAGACAAGCTTGCAAAGAAAAAAGCCGATCAAGCATCGCACGATGAACTTAGCGATAAAGTAAGAAAAATCAACGAGGATATTACTAATATTCTCGTCGATATTACCGAGATAAAAACCGTAATGAGTCAGAAAAGCGATAAAACATTACACGACGATCTCAGCGAGAAAACAAAAAAAATTAACGAGGATATTACTAAAATCAACGAGGAAATTAACGTGGTACGTGAATTGGCGCGTCAAAAAGTCGATACATCGGTGTACGACGGAGAAATTCGATATTTAAGTGCGAAACTTCTTGACGCAACTACAAAAATTAGCGATATTAACACAAAAATATCGTCAATGAATCTTGGAATATTAGCGCGTATTTCGATACCAGCGGAGGTAGAAACAAAAAATATTAGTTGTCATGTACCATTTGTGGTAAAAATACAAGATGTTGAGTGGACACCTGAGAATAACACATTTAGCTTTACTTCGCCAATTACTGGCGTATATCGAGTATATATTATCACCTTGATGGCAAAATTCAATGTAATAATGGACGATATTTATGATCTTCGTGAATATTATCCTGGGTTTTTTGTTACTACTATATTTGAAAATACAACAAAAACTTTTAGGCTAGAACCACTAATTAGAACCATGATGATGGCCAATTGTCAAGTAATTTTCGAATATTTATCCGGAATACACGCAATTGGTTAGATAACCTAACTAATAAATGACTGCATCGGATTACCGATACAATCAGGCGCGTTTATGGCAGGATTCGTTAAAAAAACTTCTCGACGAGTATCAGATAAAAATAAAAAAATATCAACGCAGATTAATTGCCATCGATGTCGCCGTGTACGCGGTAAGTGCAATAATCGCCGGCGCGGGAATAATCTTATCCGCGGTGACAACAATCGCGCCGATCGCAGCAACGATAATAATCTCATCGACAACGACAATCGCCGGTGTTCTCAACATTATCGCAAAAAAAATATCCTCATGCACAAATGAAAAATTATCCCTGTACACGAGTAAACTATCCCAGGTCAACGAGGCGTATTCGAAATTATCATCGCTGCTTTCTGAGAGTCTCAACGACGGAGTTATATCCGATCTCGAATTTTCCGTGATGGTAAATATCTATTCTGAGATTGAACAAATGAATATCAATAATGTTGGAACTAACTCAAATCGTGACAAACACGACACCGCCGATAACAACGCTGATATCGGCAAGCTCAACCAGGCCAGAATTTAGTATCGATTTTCCAATACCAATTAGCGTCAAGGAAATTGCGCTGTCACAGTTACGCGTCTATAATAGCTGGCCCAATGTTAGGTCGAAATCATTTGGTAGATTATCATCGAATAATTCGCTTGTTTTTGCCAATAAAAACCGCCCCGATGGAACTCCCGATTGGATCGTCGTTGGCATACCAACAGGCAGTTACGAAATTGAGCAACTAGATAAGGAACTTACCAGTAGGATATCGAATATAACCGGCGATGCTAATCCAGGAATAAAAATATTAGCACACGAACCAACGTTGTCATCGATAATCGAAGTAAAATCGCCATATGTCGTCGATATTTACCAGTCATCGATTAGGACAGTTCTAGGTTGGCCTGAAATCGCACCTCTGGCAAAACCAGAAAAATCTGATTTTATTATTCCAGGTTGGCACGAAGAAGCTCCTCCAGAACTACCGGAGCCAAAAAAATCAGATTTTATCACCGACGAAGGATGGTACGGAGATGTTGGACACAGGATTACGATCCACAATGCCATCAACCTCATGAATAACCACAAATTTAACTTGGTGATGTTCGCTTTTACTTTCAGGGACAACAAAATTCTCTCGTGGTTGCCTCTTCCCAAAATTCCCCCCGGTGTGAAAATCTTCGACGCTACGAATATTAACAGGATAATAGCCCCCATAGACGGTATCTTGATAAGAAGAACCATCGACGATTTTAATCAAGAACATAAAATACAGTTAAATTTATTGCGGGGATTCTTTCATGAATGTATCTTAAATAAATCAGGCTCATGCAGCGAAATTATCGGACGCATGAAGTTTTTAAATCAACTCGCGAATGATGTTGAATATTATCATGGTATGTTCATTCGGGCGATAATCGACGATATATCAATTGCCGATTATGTTCTTCCTATTAGCAAATTCGAGTTGATCAGAAATTCAGGAGAAAAACAAAAATTCATGACAGTATTCGGATTAACCGAGGAAACGCTACCAAATTTCAAATTTCCCGATTATGATGTTGATAAAATGAGAAAATCCGTCACTGATACCATCGATGATTTATTTCCGAAATTACATGCCGCGTGGACTAAAAAAATACAATCAGAATCGATTCTCAAACATAATAATGATCCAACCGGGCAGGGACGACATATCTCGCCAGGTATCGTTAACATAACGGAAGTTATCGCGATTTATCTTCACGCGGATGTCGTCGAAGGTAGCTACAACGTGGATTCGTCTGTGTCAGAGCAGGCACAGCAGGGATTTATCTTATATTCGTTTTCACCTAGCGCATCTCCGGGTTTTTTGATAATAAAAGAGCCAGTAAATCCGTTTTATCTGCGATGCCACAATCGATTATTATCGAAGATAAATTTCAAACTGACGGATCAAAACGGAAATTTACTTGATATACGCAAAGAAACGCTGAGTATCAACTTGCTGGTGAGATCGTAGTCTTTCCGCCAAAGAAAAATGGCCAAAAAAATAAATAAAAACCAGGAAATTTTTCAAAATTAGTAAATTTCTTAATTTTGATGGGGTAAATACCCGTCAAATTGAGTAATTTATATAATTTTATGTTTTTGATGGGGTAAATACCCGTCAAAATTAAGAAAATTGTACAATTTCAGTAAATAAATTAATTTAGTAAATAATAAAAAAAAAATAATAAAAATCAGGGAAATTAAGAAATTTGTGTAATTTTATGTTTTTGATGGGGTAAATACCCGTCAAATTGTGTAATTTATATAATTTCGTGAATCTGCTGGGGTAAATACCCGTCAAATTGAGTAATTTATATAATTTCGTAAATTTGTTGGGGTAAATGGTAGTCAGAAATAAGAAATTTGTACAATTTCAGTAAAATGAAAAAAAAAAATAATAAAAATTAGAATTGGAATCGAAGATTCTTGAAATTTTGGTTTTTTTTGTGGCAAGAATGAAAATCAAAGATTTTTAAGAATCTTTGACGCTAATTTTACTTTCATCGACCAGCTTTTTTAGCTGCCTGACGCGCGAGCTGGTAATTTTTCTTGACTCATATTCGTCAGACAAACTCGACCTAACTTTTTCTACCAGCGTCGATAATTTAACAAAATCCTCGATTTGATCATCGCTGACAGTCGCAAGAGATTGGTACATCGCAATCTGGATTTTCTTTATAAACTTATATTCTGACGGTAGCGTGTACCTGTATTCGAGTTTTCCTTGGACGATCGTTTCAAATTCGGACCGGATTTTACCTGCGTCCAAATCAGAAGATAAATTTACATTTTTATTTTTTAAATCCTCGATGGCCTCGATGATATTATTTATATTCTCCTCGTTCATTTATATCTATATTTGCAATCTTCAATTTAATTTTAGAAAATCCTGAGATTTTTAATCGGATATTATCGGGATATAGTAAAATTCGAACCATTCGCCGAATTTGTAGGAAAACGTCGCGTTGATTATTTTTTCTGTCGCACGTTGCACCGATGCTGGATTAATACTAAAATATCTTGCAGCGGCACTCATCGACGTGAATACAATTTCCTCGTTTGTTTCTCGATTTACTGATTTAACTGCCTTAGATGGTCGCCATACGCCACCGGTATTACCAAATTTGGAATTTTCACTCGGAGTTACCGCGCGAAGATTGAATATCTTGTTGTTAAGCTTATCTCCGTCGATGTGGTCAATAACAAGACCGACTTTTATTGGTCCGTTGAAACATTCGAATACAAACTTATGACAAAAATAACTTGCGCATCTTCGTTTTTTTGTTTTTGTTGATGGTAAAAACAAGATAACCTGAATTACAAACCCTACCGATCCGATTCTTTGTTCTAATATTTCTAACGATACCATCGGACGACGCCTCGTATCCAGTGATCGTTGGATGAGATTTAAACTCGCATGTCATTGTTGTTTCTGGAATCACTGATTTCAAGTTCATTATATAATAATTATATGTCTAAATCGTTATTTGCCTTGAATCGATTAATATAATCTTCTTAGCAGGTTATCACGGTCGAGGATCTTTTTTCGTAATATCTCCGCAATTCCCGATAATTCTTTCCTCCACATGCCAAACACAATCGAGTTTTCCCTCGCGTGCCAACTTGACAAACTAAACATCGCTGTGGTCCTTTACTGCCACGTCGAATCGCATGTATATGAGCGCCGCAATAATCGCCTCTGCAGGATTTGTCACAGAATTTTGTTGAGCCGATTAATATCCACTTGCAATGCATTATAATTTAAACATATGTCTAAAATATAATCATGGACGCATTTGATCTTGATGAGGCAGAATATATTATACCTGAGGCTGATCTGGCGAAGAAAGAATTTTTCGATGACGGAGCCGTTCACACTTGGTCGACATGGAAAACAAATTCCATCGATGCCACGATGAACCTGGAGCGAGCTAAGAAAATAATCGAGTACATAAAAACCGAACACAAAGAAGAGCGATTTATCTTTCGAATAAAATTTATCGCACAAATGCCCGACGATACTTGGATTATTCGTGATAAACGAGATCCAGTGCGTGGCGGTAAGAAAAACGTTGTCCTCGATAAAAATTCTAAACCCGGATTGTTACTGGTAATCGATGGCCCCTATTACGCTAGGGCATATCCATCTAGTGCAGTTGTTTATGGAATTTATCGGCTAAATAATAATCCGGATGTGAAAAATCTACCTGCGATGAAAGAATCGCCGATGATAAATTGCGTGGCTGAGCGTGTTATCGAACATATGAAAAACGCTCGACGTGGATCTGGTTTAACACAATTAAGGCTAGATAAAATTAATGCGTGGGCGAAGACTGTCGCTAATGGTGCATCGGTGGATGACGTAGCTGCGTTGAGCAAAAAACTGAAATTTCCAATTACGGTGAAAACGTTATCGGGAGAAATATTATACTCATCACCGTATAGATCCCGAGGAGCACCAATCGAGATTGTCGATCACAATTCACATGCGTGGTCACAGTCGGTAATGATATTTCCACGAGATCGTATTGTCAAATTTTATCCCACAGATAATAAATCTGCGGAATTTTCCACGGCGGATGTTGAGAATAATAATTCCGATGCTATGTTTAGATTTATCAAAAAATTAAGCGCATCTGATCCAATATCGATATGGTTATTCTCGAGTGAAGAAAAATACGATCAATTTATTTTGCCATGTGGCGATATTTACAGGGATGAAATATTACACGAGTCGATGAAAAAACTTGCGGTGAAATATTCGTCGAATCCCGATCAGTTGCTAACGAATTGCTTTACAGTTCCGTCTGTGGCCGCTCATGCCGCTAGGGAGAAAAACTCGTGGAAGCCTACGAGGAATGAATATCTCGCTGATATTCAACTTAGTTGTATCGAATACGGCCATGGCGGATTGTGGAATACCAAGTACGATTTCGAAGATATGATCTCCGTTGACATGAGCGCGTGTTATCCTGGAAGTTTCCTTGGATACGGCGATTGTGCAGATTATTTTGCTAAATTCGGCCATCCTACCAGCGAAATGACAAGGGTAGCAATTAACGGACCGTTGCCTGATTTTGTCATGACCGGATTCGCTTGTGTAACGTCGTTCGAGTTTGCTGAAAATTTACATAAAATTTGCTATATTTGGTTCGGTAGGCATTTATCTCAGCGCCGTTGGGTTCCTACGGTGTTATTGAGATATATGCTAGATTCGTCGATGTTAGTATCGTTGACAGTAAGCGAGGCGATTATATCCTACAGAAAACAGACCGATGTGTGGCTACCGACAGATTGTGACAACGCGAAAGATATCGGAAGAAAAATAATTGGTAAATTTACTCAAGGTGGATCCGTTGATCACAAACATCGACACGCTAGGTTGTTTATCAACGATGCGGAGATGGATTTTATAATCGCCGATACGGTATCACGAGGAATATTTTGTAACAGAGAAAATATTATCATTGATGGAGCAAAATTAGGTACCGTGATTAGCTATCTTGACGGAGAATCAGCGCAATATACGCATCTACGATCATCGATTTTGCTCGCCTATGTTAGTATAAATTTGCTGTCGATGATAAACAAATTTTCTGATATCGCGGTAAGGGTCGCGACGGATTCGTTTTATATCGATAAAAAATATCAGGACAAGTTGGAAAATTTAATCACCGATGGTAGTTCATGGGGAACATGGAGGATAAAAAACGAAGATATCCTAGATTATTGTGAAGACGCTGATGTTGAAGATCGCGATGAATTTCATCGAGATAAATTTGGAGAATCTTCGATAGAATCTTCGATTCTGGAATCTTCGACAGCCGCATCTGCGTTTGACCCAATTTCACGCAGCAAATTTGTTTACCTAAATGGGCCTGGTGGTAGCGGTAAAACAACGCGAGTAATAAACTTATTTGCGAACTCCGATATGATCGTATTGACTCCGACACATAGATTAGCGCGAGAAATAAAGCAGCGCGGTGTTAATTCTTGCACGTACCATAGCTATTTCAAATACAGCGGTGGATCATGGGACTCGGCACGCATGGGCGATAAATATATCAACAAGATCATAATATTTGATGAGATTTGCACGGTGAATTTAGATATATTAAAATCGATATTAGCTTGGCTGGGAGGGAAAAATACCGCCGTAATAATGTGCGGCGATCATGGCCAACCTAATCCTATCGATGGCGAATCGCCTCACGAATGGCTCAGAAACTTCGTTGATTATTACGAGGAAATCGACGCTGATTATAGATCGACGGATACTTTACTAACAGAATTCAAAAAATTGATTCGATTACAGCCGAATAAGATTCAATGTGACGTCATGAGGAAAATAATCGACGAGACTCCGATGTGCGATTTTCTAAATTTGTGGCGTCCCGATCATTTGATCGTTGCTAGTAGGAAAATTGTTCGTGATATTATTCAGGAAATGTTATTCAAGCTGCATTGTGAGAAATTTCCAACACTGCAGGTACCGTTATGCTACAGGCCCACTGATACTCGACGACAAAATATTAATATTACTTTGCCATGCGGAAAGGAAAAGATTTTGGTCCTAAATGATATTATCTTTGTTGATATTAATCTTGTCAATGACGCGATAAATGCAGAAAAATCACCGTGGAAACTAGGATACGCAACAACGATACACTCATCGCAGGGATTGACCGTAGATGGCCAAGTTTGGATCGTCGATGATAGAATTTCCTGGTCAAATTTGGTATATTTAGCCGTGTCGAGAGTAAGAAAATTATCTCAACTAGGACGAATTCGAGTAAATCACATCAGTGACGCTGGCGGTAGTTGAGTATCTTCTGGTACTATTTGTAATTCTTCTTTGGTAAATCCGCGTTGAGGCGCTAACGAATCTAGGATATAAATAGCTGGTCTTCCTGACGATCTTGTTACGGCGGATATTTTGTGAGTTGTAACGCTCCAGGTTGGGTCGGTTGCTCTTTTTCTTCCTCCTTCAGCCTCGCCTTCTTTATATAAATATCTGACTGTGACGCTACCTAGTACAGGTTGAATTGTGGAATCTCGCTTTAGGGGTATATTCGATTTTGTAATTGCAATTGCGGGTTTCATTGCTATTGTTCGAGTCGTCTCATTATTCAGCGCGTTGATTACATGAGGCAATCTTGATACCCAATCGTGAGATCGATTATTCTGAATAAATTCACGCGCGTATTGGTATCCGAATAATCGTTCTGCAAGCGTTTTATTGAATCTTTCGACGATAGCTTGATTGTGATGAACACCTACGATACCACGACGAATTTTCACATTATTTTTTTTCATCAATGAAGTAACCGCGCCAAGAAATTCTCGACCTGGATCAACCTGGAGAAGATTCGGCCATGTTAACGGGGATCGGGAATAAATTTCGCTAAACGCCTTAGCGATCTCCGTTGCTGTTTTATTCGATAATGGCTCGGCTTCTTTATACCTACTAGCGATATCAACGACTGTCAGGACATATTTATATGTGACTCCGTCGACGGTATCGTGAGGAAGAAACATCAGATCCGCTTGATGGACCTCATTGGGGACGCTGACGGTGAAACTCGCGTACGGTATTTTCTTGGGCGGAGGGAGATATATTTGCCAGATTGCCTGTTTCGATAGCCACGATTCAGCGACGGATTGTTTTACTTTAGCGGCTTTGGCAAGTTTGGCAATTGCTGATTTTCCTCGCCAAAATCCTCGCGGAGAATAATATATTTGCTCCATATTTATTTACCAGCACCGAATACTAATTTACCTTTCATCGCGCCTTTTACCAGCCAAGTTGCCAATTTTTCTTTGAAACTTTTATTAGGAATCGCGTCTAATGCGTGAATTAGCTTGATATCAGCGAGATGTCTTTGTTGTAAATCTCCGCTGCGATATGCGAGGTCGTGGTAGTAACAAGCTTTATCGATTGCGTTTACCGGATCTTCACCTTGCTTTGGTTGGTCATTATCGTCGAGTCTGATATCGAGCCTCGTTCCGGGTCCGCAGTAATTGTATCCAGGTAGATGCTTCTCTCCCGGATATTACTCCCAGGGGGTCCCAGGTAGATTTGTCAAGGAGGCTGCGATATCTCCTCCGGTTCTTCTATTTTTTTTTTACAAATCTGAACTTACGCGTCTTACAAACTTCACATTCTCCTGCAATTGCGTTCCTGTTGTTGCGTGTAATGATTTCGGTTGGATTTATCGTAGCTGTGTGTGTGCGACACTTAACACAATATAGATCCATGTATTTTAGTAACATGAATGTAATTGATTTTTCAGCCACGAAACGACGCGAGCAGGTGAAACATCATGCGGTATTACCGAATTCGATTAGAATGATAATCATCGGTCCATCTGGATCTGGTAAGACACAATTGTTATTGAATTTGATCATGCGATGGCTGAAATGGGACAAATTGTATTTGGTTGCACCATCCGTGGACGATCAACGTTGTTATCAAGTGCTAAAAGAATTTAGCGACAATACCGACGAAGGTACAATCGAATTCATCACAGACATCAATGAAGCTCCATCCGTGGAGAATTTGGACGGTGATGTTAATAATCTTGTTGTTTTCGATGACGTTATGCTGGACAAGCAGACCAACCCGGCTAGGATATTCTCGCGTGGCAGACACAAGAACACCGATGTTATTTATGTAACACAGAGATATACGCAGATTCCAAAGGTGATTAGGGACAATTGCAATATTTTATCGGTGTTCAATGGCGTAGACACGCACACGTTGAGAAATATCCATCAGACCTGGTGCAACGGCGACATGGATATAAATAAATTCAAAAATTTATTCAGCCGCGCTCAGTCAACACCGCATGGTTTTATCACGATCAATCTTCACGATCCACGCAGTCGGTATCGAATTGGTCTCGATCAAATTTATTCATGAAAAAGTAGCCCCACGTTGCAACAAAAAAATTAACACAAAAATTTATTCCCTTCATTTATTTTTCCTGTCTCGAACGCTATATTTACTAACACACCGGCGCGACCACCTGATGCACTTGGTCTGAAATGCATGAAAATTAGCTTCCGTAGAAGGCCGTAAAAGTGAAATCTGAGGCTTCTACGGAGAAAGTTCTCGTAGGAAGCTTTATTTTGTCTGGAACGGAAGGTCTGTACAACTTCCCTGCTGCTATATGTATGGTGTGTGGGTTCTAAAGCGGTAGGACTATGATCCATTTACGGTATAGGCATAGAAAGGTAAAATTATTCCGATCATGGATTGTCGCGGGGAAGGTCATAATAGACTTGCATTTTGTGGAAATTTTGTCCATGCAACTAAAGAGGTACCTTTGGTTATTCTGAAGAAATTTTGTCTTGGAGTTGTGGATGGCAAGGTAATGTAGATACATTGTGTTGCTTCTATGTTATATATATATATATATATATATATATATATATATATATATATATATATATATATATATATATATATATATATATATATATATATATATATATATATTTTCCAGGGACTTTTACTTACATGCATGTATGAATTCCTTGATTGTCGTATATTCTTAATGGTTGGGAGAGAGAGATGTGTAAACAGGAAATCTTTTATAAACGGAACTCAGATTATATGCTTGGATACATGAATATATGAAACAAGGCAATTTTTAGTACCTCAATTTCTCCACAAAATTATCGAATAGATTTGTTCCTGTAGTCGAGTAGTGGAGTGTAAAAATAATGTTACTTGTATAGCGAGTGACTTAACAATTTTTTAAAGTAGGAAGTAGGGCAACTTCTGGGATAGGTTAATTTAGTAAAATTGGTAAGCGGCTAACATTTAATGCATGTACAATTTACTCAAGAAAATATATTTAAACAACGCAAATGTCGGGCGGCCATACCTAAGCGCATGGTTATGCCAACATACCGAGTTTCCCAAACTGTCTAAACATCTGCAGTCCAAACATGAAAAGGTTGCTTGATAATGTGCTTTCCAACAACCACTTACGTAAGTAAGGACTGCTAGGTGATACTCGCATTTTCTTAATTCGAGTGGAGACAATCATTTAAGACACTTATTGCAAAAATGTATATTAAAGAAAACGTGTTGTGCATTGCATGTTTAGGACATGTATTGTACTGTGTGTAATTAGAAAACATGTTGTACATACTATGTTTAGAACATGTATTGTATAGTGTACATTTAGAAAACGTGTTCTATATTGTATATTTAGGACATGTACAATGTATAATTAGAAAAGTGTTGTACGTTGTATGTTTGTATTTGTACAGTGTTTATTTAGACAACGTGTTGTACGTGATATATTTAGGAAACGTGTTGTGCATTGTATATTTAGGACATGTATTGTACAGTGTATATCAAACATCACATGATTAGACAATAAACGTCAGATATTGCAACAAATCATATATGTTTTGATTCAGATCGTTTTCTTTGAGAAGATGGAGACACTCGAGGCCAGATTAGAAGAATTCTTGATACCAAAGGAAAATGTGACCAACCTAAAGGAAGGGTAATTTACAGGAAATCCCACTTCCATTTTCATTTCTGTTTGGACAAAGTGGTCTCTCTAGATTTCTATGTGATTCTCCGAATATTGGGGGAATTAATTTGAACTTTTATGAAAGGACAACTTTAGAGACTTGCACGATGGCCTAAACTTGGTTATGTTTCTTTACGAATTAACATTATATAATGAGTTAGTTTTGCGACTGTTCCTATCACGAATGTGGTGACCCATAAGAATACATAAATAGGTTGTTGAACTTGTTGTGGTAGGGTTTAAGGCCATTTTCAGCACATGATAGGCTGTACATGGCAGAAAGTATTAATGGTGGAGGAAGAACGCGGGAAAACGCCGGAAAGAACCACCGACCCACGAAAAGCCACTGGCAAGCTGTCTCACATACTCGCATTGGCCGAACCCGAGACTCAAACCCACACAGAGGTGAGATGGCAGCAATTCGTATCGGTGAGTACTTTAGACCACTCAGCCACTCGGGGCCCCCACATAAATAGGTATTGGAATTGAAAATTAACGTGGTTGACACCTTTAAATTAATTGTTTGATCATCTAGGGGATTACACTTGGCACATCCAATAATAGATTGAACTCACAGTGAAAGTAGCCATGTAATCATGAGCGAGAAATGTGTAGTATGCGAAAATTACGTCTATAATGTAACTGAATATTATGAAGGAAAAAAAAATGCACTCGTTCCTGGAGTAGTCCATAGACGTATTCCAAATAGTTGTTTACTGGATGAAAGGCAGATTATCAGGAGACCGATTTCTCACAAAATCAATGTCTCTGAAAATAAACATATGGATAAAATTTTGATATCTCTATAATCAACCATTAACCGCTCCGGTGGACTAGTGGTTAGAGCGTCCGCCTTGGATGCGGGAGGTCGTGGGTTCGATCCCCGGCCGAGTCATACCAAAGACTTACAAAAATGGTACTAACAGCAGCTGCCTCGCTTGGCGCTCAGCATTAAGAGGTTAGTGTTAGGACTGGTCGGCCTGGTGTCAGAATAATGTGACTGGGTGGGACATCATGCTACATGTCTGCGGCATGATGCCCCAGTGCTAAACATCACTATAAACTGTCACACTGCAGACACCGTAGCGATATGACTGAATTTTTTTTAAAACTACGTTAAAAATCCAAACTACACACACACACACACACAATCAATCAAACATTTATCGCACGAACCAACCAACCAGTTATACAAAACGACCAAGTGGTAGAGTGGTAAAATAGTGCTCCTAAATTAAAACACACGTTGACCCATTTATGCCAGTGTTTGCTTTTAAACATATTTTATTGTCAACAATAGCGTTACAGTGATAAAGGAAAATAAAAGATTTATTTCAACCCTATTAACTCTACTTCGCATGTGGTACTAAGATATCAATCATTTTGGGCACAGTCATAAAGCTGAATAATGAAACATGACTGTTTTGATTGAGTACATAATAGATAAACGGACGCTCCTTTCACATTTACTAACTTAGTCATTCATCTAAGTGGCAGTTTTTTTAAAATATAAAAATGCCAATGCACGTGCCAGCTTAGAGAAAAAGAGCGACGCAGAGTGACCACGTGGATTATTACAACATTCTTTTCATTTAAAACATAGCCAGAACTAAGTAATAAAATCAACATTTAAATTTGGTTGGTTAGATGGGTATGTGGTTTTAAGAGGGCGCTTTTAACCTATCTCTGCTTAATCATATGTAGGAAACTGGAGAATAGTTTTTTTTCCCCATGACAAATGAAGGCATGCAGCCGACTTGGGCTGGCTTGCGATGGCATTATACACATGAACCCGGATCTCTATTTTAAAAACAAAACCAGCCAAACAAGAGGCATATATCACTTTAATGATATCATCTACCAAGCCTATAAAATATTGTAATAACACAGACAATAAAAATGAAAACCAACCAATGGCAGGAGTTAACAAGAATGGGGCCCAATTAACAGAGTTAATTTTATGTTTGAAAAAAATAATTCCGTGTTTTTGCATTATCCATTCGGAGATCTAAATCAATAACTAAAATCACGCAGCGTGAAGAAAATCAGTACGTGTGGTCGTGCTCATAACAACAGCAATACATATTCCGACGTTTTTAGGCTCGAATAAACAGTAACACAGAAAGAGTGAAAACAACAAGCTTTTTAAAATTTAACAAATAATTTATTTCCCTGGCAAAATTCTGTAAAACTAAAAAATAATATGAACTTACGGTTTTATAGAATCAGATCCAAAAAGGATTCAAAAATAGTCCGAGAATAAAACTTTAGTAGTCCTAATAGCAAAATGTTTTACTGATTTCACGTTCGAATCTCGACGAAGAATCCAAGATGGAAGACGATGACATATGCTATAATCTGTATTGTTGAAGTCTACAATTCCTTGTAGAAATACAAATAATGACACTCCAGTGTTGGAAATCCAAATTAAATTTGTAAGCAATGTCTTTCCAAAATTTCTGTGTGAGCACTCCTTAAAATATTTCCAGAGAAAAAAGAATGAATCCTTTTTGAAATCCAACTGATCTGAAGAAAATTATAACTCAAAATCTGGCTACAACAAAATAACTTGACATCAGTGTAAAAAGCCCAAAACTGAGAAATCTCTCTCTCTCTACACATCTCTATTAAAACTGACAAATGCGCAGTAATGGAAAAACCGGATATGCGAAATCGAAAGGGAGAGGTCACATGGTCGTGTTTATGTCACGTATTCCAAAAATGACCCTGACGAAAACCAATCATTTTAAAATAAAATAGATCTTTTTTACGAAATTTGCTACAAATTCTGAAACAAGGTCAGGATTTAGATAAACACCTGGTGTTTACAAAAAAAAAAAAAAAAAAAAAAATGATGCAGGTCAACTGATTTTCTGGAAAAATATCATCTCCAGTGAAAAAATGTACATTATAATAGCATATAATACAATAAAAAATTTTAAATTGACAAACAATTAAATTAAAATAAATATGAATTAAATCAGATATATGTAACAGATGACAGAAACAACAACCACAATAACAAGACCTATCTTTATAGGACATGGACTTCTCCAGTCAAAATGCTTCAGCTACGTCCGAAGGAACATTACAAAAACGGGTTACATGTAGACTGTCCAAATTTCAAAGCATTAAGAAATTAAGTCTATCGCAAATATATACACAAAGCGTTTTATATCAATTTCCTTCGACAAATATTACCTGAACATTGTAATGTTCTTTATGAAACATATATCAAACAGGATGACTTTGTAAACAGTATATTCTAGGAAAAACAAACCGTATCGTACTGACAGACAAAGTAACAGTGACCTAATTGTTCGACAGTGTAGTACTTTACATGAAGCATATACATATCAAAGTACGTAATTCTACAGGCAGTAGTGTCTGAGAAACTGAGATAAATTTTAATTATGAAGCATATCACTGACTGTGAAGCATCGGCAACGGTAACCTAAATCTGTCCAACACTTTAGTACTCTAAATGATACGTATTCATAACGAGTTATTTGCATTTAAATATCGTAAAACTTAAAGGTCAAATTTTAGGAAAATAAAGTCTGCGATAAAGTACCATTCAAATTATCTTATTAAACAAATCTAATTGGTTGTTTGTTTTATTAAACCAAAAATTGCGGTTTTAAATAGCTACCTCCTACTCCACGAAGAAAACACAACTGACTTTCGGTAAATGTAAGTGTAGTTACTTTCTGAACGTTACGTCGTTGGCATCACTCTTTACTAAGTACTTTACCCTTCTTATCTCAACCTATACAATTATATTTTAACGTTACGTCGTTGGTACCACTCTTTACTAAGTACTTTACCCTTCTTATCTCAACCTATACAATTATATTTTAACGTTACGTCGTTGGTACCACTCTTTACTAAGTACTTTGCCCTTCTTATCTCAACCTATACAATTACATTTTAACGTTACGTCGTTGGCACCACTCTTTACTAAGTACTTTACCCTTCTTATCTCAACCTATACAATTATATTTTAACGTTACGTCGTTGGTACCACTCTTTACTAAGTACTTTACCCTTCTTATCTCAACCTATACAATTATATTTTAACGTTACGTCGTTGGTACCACTCTTTACTAAGTACTTTACCCTTCTTATCTCAACCTATACTATTATACTTTAATGTCAACTTACTTGCAGGACATCAATTGCAAATAGAACGCTATGAACTTACATACTTTAAAATCTGGGCATACATTCAACCTTTGCCATTTAGTCCTTTACATTGAAATACACGGTTTGGAAAAAATGGTTGGTCATTTTGGCCAATTAGGCGACAAAAAGAAGTTTTGAAAATATATCGATGCAACACTTACTAGTTTTGTTGTGTTAAACCCATTTTATTGTCGTTTTGTTAAGTAGTAACTTAACACGAAATTTGTCTGCACAACAGAGTCGTTCTCTGTTATTTTCTGGTGAATAAACACACACACACAGACACAGTCACAGATAGATAGATAGATAGATAGATAGATAGATAGATAGTAGTAGTAGTAGTAGTAATCGACAAGAGATTGTCGTATGTTATTACATCTATTTATCTAGGTCGTTCATTGCTATCAGTTTGCTGTCTAGAAGCTGAGTCTATCTCATTAAAATTTTGTAATTCTCTATACTTGGTATTTTCTCACTCTTTGAAAATGCATTTTACACTAGCATACAAAGGAGAGCATGTTTGCTCTAGTTTGTAATATTTGTTTTGGGTTTAGTAAGAAAAATGTATTTTATGCAGATCGGTAATATCCTTCTTAGGCGACCGCTCCGGTGGCCTAGTGGTTAGAGCGTCCGCCTCGGATGCGGTTGGTCATGGGTTCGATCCCCGGCCGAGTCATACCAAAGTCTTACAACAATGGTACTAATAGCTGCCTTGCTAGGCGCTCAGCATTAAGAAGTTAGTGTTAGGACCGGTCGGCCTGGTGTCAGGATAATGTGACTTGGTGGGACATCATGCTACATGTCTGCGGCATGATGCCTCAGTGCTAGACATCACTACAAACTGTCACACTGCAGACATCGTAGCGATATGACTGAAAAATTGTTAAGGCTACATTAAAAATCCAAATCACACACACACACACCTTCTTATACAACTTTTTAGTAGTGTGCTTTGGAATGTGTAGTACGTTTAGAAAACTATATTTGAATATAAAGGATATTATTCTTTATATTAAAATGAAACTATTTTATTTTGTACATGAATGAAATGGAGAATTAGAATATACATTTTCATTTTGCGTTAAACACAATTTTTCCCTCTTCAGATTCTCTGATATTACGAAGTCTCCATTATCGACTTTCGTCTCGTACATCAAGTTAATGTGATTGCCTGACAATCACGTCGTTCCATTGGTCAATAAATGTTTGCTGTTTTTTTTTTAAATATAATTTGCTTTGGCTAGATTAGTTTTTTTTTCTTCTCAAACAGTGTACGTTCTTGTTTCAATACATTCTAAACCCTTCTTTGATGTTATGCAAGAGTTAGCTTGAATGAGACGTTACATGCTATATACAATGACCGAGTTCTGCACTCAAATACGGGTTCACACTGAAAATGACCACGAATAGGTACACATTTAGACATTACCCAGCATTCTTACAAATCGTAAGTAGTAATCAATATGTTAACGACATTTTATGCTCTGTATATTTTATAGCATGCGGTAAATTTATATAAAAATTCTTGCATGTTCTTAAAAATATTTTTAAGATCAAACATATACTCCAGCATATCCATGTTGGTACATACTGGGTATCATGCAAAATAAATCTAGACTGAAAAATATGATCTTTGATTTTAAATGCGAATGTCTGTTGAGTCAGTATATATTTATACGTGTTTACTGACATGGTTAGTGTAAGGCGCAATTAAAGTTTTCGTTTTACATTACGATCATCTGAAAATGACAGAACGAGGACATACATACATACATACATACATACATACTTGATTATATTACTAATTATTTAAAAACTTGTTTAGGCCAGCAAAGATTCAATCTAATCTGAAATCTCCATGTGCCATAAAGAAATTCAGCTTATACGAGTAAATTCTAATATAAAATGACATGCCAGTTTAAATATATAGGGAAAAATTACCGATGTCAGGCAGGATGCAGAAATGGGAATTTACCCTCCAAAGGTTCTCTACAACCTGGCACATATATAGCTACGATAATTTGGCCTCGACTGAAATCTGAATAGCCGAGAAAGAATGTAGGGGTTACTGAGTTACTAGTTTGAGTACTTGGATTGTACGAAATGCTCTCCAAATCACTTAGCACAATTCACGCCTTTCTCAAACCCCATTCCCCTCCCAGCCTCCAAACAAAATGAAGAAAGTTAACGAGATTTCTCCTTACTTCCTGAGCCGATTAGAATAATTGAATCGATCATACTGGACTGGTGACCTTTATTGCAGCAATAATATACCATGATTAAACGTTGTATTTTGGCACCAATGATATCACCCACGTTCGCCAGAATTAAACGAAAACTTACGATTCAGCCGTGGATAAAGAACCGTGTAATAAAACAAATGTGATACAGGTTATGTAAGTTACATAATATCTTGAAGTAATAAAATATGAACAGTCCATGCAGCTCGTATAATATAGGTTTTATCTACACTTCGTTTGATCTTTAATGCAACTCAGGATGTTACATTTAAGAAAAGTGTACGCTCCTTTTACTCGCCACAATACATATCTGTAGTCATTACTTACTGTAAAGGGGCCCAGGCGGCCGAGTGGTCTAAGGCACTCGCCCTTACAGATTACCGATACCTCATCTCTGCATAGGTACGAGTCTCAGGCTCAGCCAACATTTGTATATGAGAAAGTTTTGCTTCCATTCGGTCATTGGTTCTTCCGTGGATTTTCCTGGGTTCTTCCTCCGCCGTGTATAGCCTATCATGTGCTGGAAAATGCCATTAAACCCACAACAAAAACCCCTATTTACCATTAAAAAAATGACCTAAACATAAACTTTAAGTCTTGACACCGGACATACTTATGAGCAAATGTCATTAATCGATCGGCCGGAATGGTTTTGCAATCTAGCTCCAAACCCGACAGATCATAACAGATTAACCTGAATATCTCTAGATCAATTATTTACTAAAAAAGCAACAACCCAACCAATCTTTATGATAAATTTAAGTCTTGGCAGATGTAATATACTGCGTAAAAGGTTTATTTGATACTTTAGATAGATCGATAGATACATACATACATACATACATACATACATATATATATATATATATATATATATATATATATATATATATATATATATATATATATATATATATATATATATATATAGTCTATTCAGTTAGCTAGCTATGATACAACTGATATTTTCCCCCCAGGCAATTCATACTTCCTGGCTTCGTAGATACCCATATACATGCATCCCAATACCCTAATGCTGGAAAGGGCCTTGACCTTCAGCTCCTAGACTGGTTAGAGAAATACACGTTTCCAACGGAGGCTCGTTACAAGGATCTGACTTTTGCCAACAACGCCTACGACATAGTCGTGGTAAGCCCTCGGGGTTCTTTACTACAGCTTTTGTTCAGGTCTCTAATTTCAAATCAGAGCAACGCATATCAGATCAGTCTAAGATGAAAGGTGTATTTCCATAATTCTAAGAACACTAATTTCAAGTTAGACCTCCTTATTTTGTATACTTAAGAGCAGTCTTAAAGAAAATAAAGGCCACGATTGCATATCAGCTGCATAGCCAGGGAAATGATAGAAATTATTTATTAACATAGATAAGTTTATTCTCACTCAAATCTGGTTACAGTTGGATCTCCTCGGACCAATGTTATTGGAAGATCTTACCGTCCCTATCTGGAGTCATATTATAATGACCTTATGGTCAGTAACCCTGAAGCTTTCAAGATTCTGAATGTCATTCTAGGTATTCAACAACATATTTGTCAATCGGTGTAGGCTTCCCCGTACACCAAATAACAAGGGCTAAAGCCGATGAAAAGACTTTCCAAATGGTCAGTATACTTCTATGTTATGTAAGTAATTGGTTCACGAGCTGTAATCAGATCATAACCTCTTATGTCAGCCTCTTTCTATATATAACGTAGGTTTTTGGAGATCTGATTTAATCAAACTGTCTTGGCACGTACTTATCTCAATAATTCATAATTTAATATAAAAATTACGTAATTAGTTCGTGAAAAGAGGTGGTTTACTCTTTTTTTTTATTTCCTAATTGGCTTTTTGACATGAATGATAATGACTAGCTTTAAACAGGTGTCCTTCCTCAGTTCATCAAGAAATATAGATCATAATGTGTTTAAATACATTTGGCATCCCTTTAAAAATATATCCCAAATAATTCAGATAATGATGACGGGTTTTAATTTAATTAGCGACGGTGGGTATATTTTCCGAAAACCGAAATTGTAACAAATCGAAAGTAGGGTTCTTACCCGTACAAAGTTGATGATTTAAACGTTGTTTCAAAGCTGGCCGGCGTAGAACAGGAAGAAGAATCCCAGTTATCTCCCTTATTTCGGCACAAGCAGTAAAAAAAAAATTCGACCGTTAATTTAGATAACCTAATTAAAATCCCTATTAATTCGTCAACCTTTGTGTCAACTATCCAAGAAATACCTATGCGCATTGCATTATTCAATGCCCAGTCAGTAGGACCACCGGAAAAGCACACAGAAATAGTTAATTTTATCAACGACCAAAATGTTGACATATTTTTCCTGATAGAAACATGGATAAAAACATCAGGCGATGAGCCCAAGTGTGCGGATCTAACACCCACTGGTTACTCCATCAAGTCGTTCCCCCGTAATTCTCGCGGAGGTGGAATTGCCGTCATCACAAAGAACTCCATGATAAAACGTCTTAACTACACCACAACATTCAATTTCGACCACACATCGTTTGAACTAGTCCAAACCACACTCAAACTGGAGCAAAGGTCAGTCCATTTTTTCTGCCTATACCGCCCTGCTCCTAGTAGAAAAAACAAGCTGGTTGACTCTCTCTTTTTGGAGCAGTTTCCGAATCTCCTGGACCTTGGAAATTCGATAGGTGGCAACCTGATTATTCTTGAAGATTTCAACTTTCACTTTGACTGTCCTGGAAACTCAGATACATCAAAACTCATAGATTCCATTAATGTTTTCAACCTCAAACAGTCAGTTAACCAACCCACCCATAAACATGGTCACATTTTAGACTGGATTCTTCATAGACCTGATGATAACATTCTACGGTCCTTCCTGGTATCCCATGACCTTGCATCAGATCCCCTCTGCATTATATGCCATCTGGACGTATCAGTCCCTAACCCTCCACCTTTATCTGCTACTAAGAGAAACCTCCGTATGATAAATAGAACGAAACTAATGCACGACATCCAAGCTAAAATAACAATTTGCTTACCTCCTACCGCAGAACAACTCGATAACTGTCTGCGTTCATTGCTTGACAAACATGCCCCAGCTACCAAGTGCAGAGTATCAATTCAAAAGTGTTCTCCATGGTATAGCAGTGTTAGGGACCAGCTTCGCACTGCTAAAAGAGATCGCCGTAAAGCTGAGAGGCTCTGGCTTTCCACCAGAATCACTATTCATAAGCAAATCTATGAAGCCGCTAAGAAGAATGTCACAAATATAGTCCATGCAGCGAAATCAGCCCAGTACACTACTAAGATCATGGAAAGTTCCAGCTGCAAAGAGCTCTTCGAGATTACTAACAAGCTAATGTCAAGGAACAAATCAACACCACTTCCAACTACCTTATCTCCAGTCGACCTTCCGGACATGTTTGCAAATTTCTTCCATGACAAAGTACAAACCATTAGAGATAAGCTTGACACCATAATTTCAATTGACACGTCGTCACCATACAGTTGGAATACGGAATTTGAGCGGCAACCATTAGCAGCATTTGAACCTGTCTCTATGGATTTCGTACGTACAATCCTGATGAAGAGTGCACCAAAGTCATGTGAACTTGATCCAATTCCAACATCACTGCTGCTTGAGTGCTTAGATCCAGTATTGCCTTCACTAACTGATGTTATTAATACCTCTCTCTCATCCGGGGAATTCCCATCATTTTTCAAAACTGCCTTTGTAAAGCCTCTGCTGAAGAAACCAACACTAGACCATAACGATTTAAAGAACTACCGCCCAGTTTCGAATCTCCCATTCATATAAAAAATCTTAGAAAAGGTTGTTCTATCCCAGCTTGTATCTCACCTAAATTCAAACAGTCTTTTAAGCAATGTACAATCTGCATATCGCCCTTGCCACAGTACTGAAACTACTCTTCTAAAAGTAGTTAATGACATTCTCTCTGCGTTGGATAGCGGAAAGATTACAGCCCTCACCCTCCTTGATTTGTCTACAGCATTTGACACAATAGACCATGATATATTACTTCACCGTCTCCAGCATGTACTTGGCATTCATGATACAGCCTTACTGTGGTTCAAGTCCTACTTGGTCAACAGGACACAAATTGTATCTGCAAGTGAAATACACTCCAGCCCAGTTGATCTATGTTGTGGTGTTCCACAGGGGTCTGTTCTTGGACCTGTTCTCTTCATTCTGTACACTCGGTTGCTCTCAAGTGTCATAGATCATCATCCAGTGTCTCACCAATTGTACGCTGATGACACCCAAATATACAAATCTAGCCACCCAACTGAAGTTGATGCTACCATCCGAGGTGTAGAGAGGTGCATTACTGATGTGAAATCATGGATGACAGGTAACAAGCTGCAGATGAATGATGATAAAACCGAGGCCATTCTGATCACAACACAAAGACTTTCTCATTCACATCCTTTACCTCAAACAATAAATATCAGCAACACCAACATTAAATTCACACAATCAGTACGAAACCTAGGTGTTGCTCTGGACAGTACTATCACATTGCACCAATATGTTATGAACATATCCAAGGCTACATATCTTGAGCTGAGACGCATCAGCTCAGTTCGCAAATATCTCTCAGTTGATGCCACTAAAACACTTGTGTGTTCATTAGTACTTTCAAGACTGGACTATTGTAACTCAATTCTGTCTGGTTCATCTCAATATCTACTCCAGAAACTTCAAAAAATTCAAAACACAGCTGCTCGGATCATACTTAGAGTACCACGATCAGAGCACACCTCCCCGCTGCTCTGTACCCTACACTGGCTATCCATTTGATCCAGAATCAAACATAAAATTTGTTCTCTTTGCTACATTTCACTGTCGGACTCTAGTCCAACATACCTATCCGATCTCACCCATGTGTGCACACCAGCAAGATACTTACGCTCCTCTTCTGACAATCGTATACTCGTTATTCCCACTATGAAAACAAAGTTATGTGGACAGCGTTCATTTGCATACCAGGGCCCAGCAACGTGGAATGAATTGCCCACTGAACTTAGACACAAAGACAGTGATCACATTCAAGAGGGCTCTCAAAACTCACTTATTTCGACTGCAAGAACAAACTTAAAAACCTAATTATCCTAACTGAAATATTCTCAGCACGTTTTTTTATTTTTTAATGTTTTTCTGATTTCATGATGTTTGTTTTTGTAATAATATTATTATATGTTTTTTATCTTATAGGTGTTGTCTAATGTTGTAAAGCGCTTAGAGCTTCTAAAGATTAGGCGCAATACAAAGTCCTCATTATTATTATTATTATTATTATTAAAGGAGTCCTTATTGGGGGTCACTGACCCTCTTCACAGACAATGACTCTAGCAGCTAAAGTTAAAAATGGGGTTTGGGGAGGTGGAGAAATTACCATTTTGGTGCAATCTTTGAAATTTGTTTAATAAATATGATGAAGTTTCAACAGAAAAATAATTATGATAAGTATTATGTAATTGCAATGTTTTTTTTTTATCAAGCTATGCAACCAACAAGTTCAGTTAGTTTCCCTTGATGTTTGTCTTTGACAAGAGAGGTTTTGACTAGTTTTATAGAAAAGATCATACATACCTAATCGATATTTACTCAAATATTAACAGTTTCATTTGCATTAAATAAATACAAAGGATGCAGCCGAGGGTCTTCAAGGGTTACCTCCTTCTCTTTAGGACACAAGGTACTAATCATACGGAAGAACTGTAAACCAGTCTTGAAATGGGTGAACAAATAATAGAGTATATACGGGTTTGGTGGTCCAAAATTGGTTAATAATGAAAATGAAAATTTTAGTAATAATATCTTTTGAGAGCTTATCCTATCTGTAATTTAAAAAAATATAGACAAAATTCTATTGATGTAGTTTTAGTATTTTTACAGGCTTGACTTAGGAGTACTCATTAATGAAAGTAGCACCCGATTCATTGGTGCAGAATCAATAACATGTGTTTCATGCACATGTAGATTAAGAAAATGCTGCGGGTCATACGGTGTTCTCCACACAGAAGCTTGTACCAAGGATAGTTGTGCATGGAGAAATATAAGTCTGATCATCAGCACCCAGAAATTTTAAGTTATTGAATTTTGAATATGATAGTGTTTCCATATGTTTACTATGGCAGTTGAATTAGTACCGTGACTCCTTTAAACGGACAGTAATTAAGTTAGATTATCTTGTAACTCGTGTCACAATATTTGTAGGCATGATGTACAGAATTACACATTTGACAAACACGTGAATATATCTTATAGAATAAACGAATTAACATACCAAATCTGACAGATTTTAAGTAAAGGTGATGTCTACTTACTTGAAACCTTGTGCTAATTATGTTTACTTTCTAGGACCGAGTGATACAAAATGGGACAACGACTGCCTGTTATTTCGCCACAATACACACCGACGCAACACTTCTTCTGTGTGACATCATTCGTAAGTACTTGTCTGAACAACAAAATGATTCAAACAATTGTACACCCCTCCCGTGCGCTCCATACATCCACTACTTTTAAACTGTGACGCCTCTTAGACAATTTAATAATTCATTTTTTATTCTGAAAAAATGCATATTATTTTCACCCTGACAACCATTTTAGATTACAGGTAATCGGTTTAATTTACTGTCGTTAATTTATTGTCTTGATATTTTTACAATACAGTATCGAGGCGATATGTGGAATAAACCTGATACATATATAAGTTCATAAATGAAATGCCGGAAATCAGATTTTAAACTGCTTAAGGATTTTTTTTTTAATAATATATAAATGCTGTCGAAGTTTTACAAACAGTAAAAGTCAAAACATTCCTTTCCTATATTAGTGCAAGTTTTACACCTACTTAGAAAGAAGAAAAAACTATTGACTTCCACTGACAAGGACTGCCTGCTATTTTGTTGCAATGCACACAATACGAAAACAGATCTCTAGTCTATCCAATTTATTTCTAAATAGATATGTTGCCTAAACAATATAATTCTAAACAGTTTACAAAATGAAATGAGGAATACGAAATATCTTCGATGATAGCATACTTATATATATATATATATATATATATATATATATATATATATATATATATATATATATATATATATATATATATATATATATATATATATATATATATAAAGATATTGACATCTGGGTCTTTACACACAGACAAGACTGGTCAACGAGCACTGGTTGGAAAGGTGAATATGAACAGGAATTCCCCTGACTTCTACAGAGAAAACGCAGAAGAATCCATACAGGAAACAGAGCGGTAAATGAAGGAATAAGTGAATGAATCCAAGTGATAGATAGATAAATAGATATTATCTTATTTTGTAAACTCAATTTGAAATTCTTTTGAATTTCAACTTAAACAGATAAATAAAATTAACAAAAGAACATTATATTATATTAATCGAATTAGCATGAATTATATAAACATCTAAGGAGTAATACTTTCTGACTATATTAGTTTATTTCCTGTAAATGGGTATTTTATGTGATATCTTTCAGATTTCATATTATGTAATAAAAAACGGTGTTTTTAATCAAAGAAAAACTGGTTTTAGCCCATGTTTTATTGTTTCCTAACTTTGTAACTTGCCTTTCCTGTTCTTTTTTTTCCAGCTATATAGAAAGTGTCCTGGAAAAGAAGGTACTTCAATCAAGTTTTATACAGAAACACATTGTATTAGTAAGGACTTATTATGGGAAGGAACTGGAGGGTATTGTCATTTTTTTAATGATCAAGGATTTCATGTTCGTAATAAATAAACTCGTCATTATGTGGAGAAAGGAGAAATTTTTTGTTTTATAAGCAAATAATCAGAGACATGTCGGCAAAATGTTGGATGCATCCTCATAACTGTGTCTGTCGGTATGTGCGTACTTACATGTCCTTGCGAAAATTGGCATGTCTCGCGTCTGTATCTGGTCTCTTTTAGTTGTATGTGATTTTTCGAAGTTTTAATTTCTTCCTCTTGAATTTTTTTTAAATCAGACAGCCTGTTTTACTTCTGAAGTGAGCATCTGGTAGCCAAAAACAGATGTTTTCCTGAAAATTAAATCCATATAGCGATCAACGAAATCCATATAGCGATCAATGAAATCCATATAGCGATCAATGAAATCCATATAGCGATCAACGAAAATTACATACACTATATATTATCTTTTATTTATTATATATTTCTATATATAGAACCTTACTGAGGAATATTGGACGACACAGTTACTTGTGTTTATCCCAATGATTCGAGTTAACAGAGCTCTTCGTTAGAGGGGAAACAACTTGCATCAATGAAGACACTTCACACAAAAGCCGAGAGGAAGGCGTGTTACACATTTAAATGAAAAAGGGAATATAGACAAAAGAGATTTAATCGATGAGGCAAAAACAGCAACAAAAAAGATGAAAACTGTCTGAAAATGAGTCAAACAAATTATCTATATTGTGTTTCGTTTTGAAAATAATAAAATTGTATTTGCAAATTTGGCGGAGTACCAAATTATTTGGACCTGAATCGAGGCTATGGATAAAAAATGGAAGACCAGGTACTGAAATATATATCAAAGGTTATGTACCAGTGGTAATGTACTAATGGTAATGTACCAAAGGTTACGTACCAAAGGTTATGCATCCAAGTAATGCTAGGCTTCGAGATGGTGGTAAAGGGAATCTGTCATGAAAATATTGTAGCGGAATACCGAAAAACAAATAATAATAATAATAATAATAATAATAATAATATAAATTCATGCAATAAGTTAACGAATACTTACGTATGTAAATATTGTCGTAAATACCTGCATACGAGTCATAATCTGACACCTAAATGACTTTTTTTAAAAGACTGCATTTGGAATATCTCATTTCACCACAAGTTCTTTGTTGCTGCATTTAGTGACGTTCCCTGACGTATGCATTCTGTGTCGTCTACCGTGAGTCACACTCAGTCGGTAGCATCTCAAGGGACTATGCTGAATGTACCACTTAAGTATTGGTGGTTGGCGAGTTGATTTTATTGCGAATTTGACTTTTGTGGTGTTTTATTCTTTTTCTAAAAACAGCTGGTTCACCAATATATCGGATGACACATTCTGCATGTCAGGATATATAATACATTTATTGGCTCTACATCTTAATTTATTCATAGTGAAGCAAACTCCTGCAGCCGAACATCGGAACTATTTCGTCTCGGCATAAGCTTGCAAATATACGGCACATGACTTTGTGTTTGTGTGCACCAACATGTGCAAACTCGACCGAAGATACTGGTTGTAACGTATGATGATAAAGCATGACTCACAAATATTTTTACAGTTCTAAAAGAAATAAAAGCTCTGAAATATTTGGTAGTTGCTTCATTTTTTTATAGTATCCACTGATAACGCCAGTAATCACCCCTCGATTCAGCGTTTCTTGTGACAGCAAACTACTTAAGCAGTTGGGAGACTTGGCGAAAAAATACAAGGTGCCTATACAGGTAGGTAGAATTTTTTTCATATATACAAAACACACATATGCGCGTGCACAGCATGATTAATGTGGCATAATTTTGTAATGAACATCAGTGTGTGTGTGTGTGTGTGTGTGTGTGTGCAGCGAGAGAGACAGACCTATAGGTAATTCTCTAGCTAAGCAGACAGAGAGATAGTTCAATATATAGTTAGACGCTATTATTATATGCTCATTTGTTTTCTCCGTTAACATTGCATTGTCAGAATCGTTCAGTATTGTACGATACTGAACTCGCGCTCAACTTCATATTGCACTCATAAAGAAAATACTTTCTATTCTAAACAAACAATTGACGCAGACGCTAGCACTTTTTATTTCTAAACAAATCATGTACACTCTCGTACCTGGCGGTTTACATTTTTGGTTGATTAAATTTGTTTCTGAATGAACTAAAGCAGATGCTTCGTGGATTGCCACATAGCAGCTGCTTTGCTACATTCCGCGTTACCTTTTGATGCAATGCTTCGGATTTAGGCGGGCGATAGACGCCAGATTTCATAAAAATGCTGGGTTCCTACAAATAACATGCAAGTGACAAGGCATAAACTGTCTTTTTTAGCTGGTAATAAGAATGGCATAAAATATACTTACAGTTTTACAACCTGAATTTCCTCAAAAAGTATTCTCTTAGGTCTGCAAATCCGAATTACATGAGCCATGTCATGGGTTCTCAAGCTTGATTACACATTTCAAATTTGTATTGTAATTTCGACTTTATTCCAAGTGAAATTACATCCTCCTTACTGCACTCAAAATGGAATAAAAATTGTATTCCATAGCGTCCTTTTGATAATTGCAATTGAAAGACTTCATATTTTCCCCATATTATGATTTTAACATTCAATGACAGAACAGAAACACACTTGCAGATGTCAACACGCTGCTCCGTCGCCGCTTAAATCCGATGTACTTCATGTAGAACTGGTATAGATACAACCAGTGCATAATCACAAATTTTCGTAGAAACGACAACAGTACCAAAATCTATTCATTCCAGATCAAATGGAAAAGTTGTTGCAATGCGCATTCATTCACAGTATGACTTCAAATTTAAATTTTAAGTAGACCAAAACGCAATTTTCTTTCGAACGTTATGTCTAGCGCGCGACTAAATTCAAATTTATCTGGGCGGAATTATGTGCGCATTAATAATGTTGTTGTTGTTGTGTAATGATGAATTTGCGCGTGTGTATTTAGTTTGGAATACGACATCCATTCAGTTACTTTGTTTCTTGTAGTGTATTTTTGTTTGTATAATTAAGCCTTAGGTAGAATAAGAAAATGAGCATATAAATAAAAGGTTACTGCATTTGTATGGGCAAAATATGAACTCGTTTTGTCGGATGAATATACTGCACTCCCAAGATCGTATTTTCCCATACAAATGCAGTAACCTATAGTTATTGTTCATACTTTGTTCTTGAAAAAAAATAATATTTGCATTATTATTATTATTATTATTTCAGACGCACATAAGTGAGAATAAAAGGGAAGTTGAACTTGTACATGAACTTTTTCCGGAAAGCAAAAACTACACCGACACCTACTATACTGCCGGACTTCTAACAAACAGAGTAAGTTCTTTACACTACATGTATAATGCGCATGTGTTGATGCGTACTGCTTGTGTACTTTAAAGTACAAATTAGTACATTAATTGATCGTTCGGAGAGAAAGGAGCGCATCATAACTCGTCGTTAAGGATTTAATTAAATATATAATCCCAGTTTTATTATTTTTTCCAGACACTAATATATGATCCTATTTGTTTATCTTAAACACAAAATGTCTTTATTTTCCTATACTCATAGAGCTGACCACTCTGGTGGCCTAGTGCTTAGAGTGTCTGCCTCAAATGCGGGAGGTCGCAACTTTGAACACCGGCAGTCATACCAAAGGCTTATAAAAATGGTACTATCAGCTGCCTCGCTTGGCGCTTAGCATTAAGAGGTTAGTGTTAGGACTGGTCGGCCTGGTGTCAGTATTCAAGAAACTGGTTTAAAGAGAGGCAATGGACTTGAATTGTTGGCAATATTCACGAAACTGTAAAATGTACATAGCGTATTGTATAATCATATTTTGAATCACTTGTTTTAAGATATGTTTTTAAAATGTTTTGAAAGGCGAGAGGAACGAGGACGAGGACGACAACAAGAACTTGGATTGTATTCTTAACTTTGCTCTCCCTCTCTCTGTCTCTCGCACACACACACACACACACACACACACACACAGACACGCATACATACTTATATACACTTATCTGTTTCAGACTGTTTTGGCGCATGGCGTATTCTTATCCTCAGAAGAACTCTCTTTGATCAAAGCCATGGGAACTTCGTTGTCGCACTGTCCCAACTCGAATATTTCGTAAGTCTCTATTGCCACAGCTCCGATTCTTTCACTTCAGCTTAATTCATATAATTTGCATCATCTCTGACTCTTTCACGCGACCTTAATTCATGTAATTTTCCCTATATTTGACTCAATCACGTGACCTTAGTTCATGTAATTTTCCTCATCACTGACTCTTTCACGTGACATTTGTTCATCTCATTTTCCATATCTCTAACCTTTCACGTAGCTTTATGTCATATCATCTCTAAGGTAAACAAAACCTCAGCTATTGATTGAAAGCCTTTGATAGCAATGGCAAGAATATCAATTCCATAACAAACTGATAGCCTTTGATAACAATGGCAAGAATTTCAAAACTCAAAACGGAAAACCTTTGATAGCAATGGCAAAAATATCAATTCCATAACCAACTGAAAGACTTTAATAGTAATGGCAAGAATATCAATTGCATAACCAACTGAAAGCCTTTGATAGTAATGGCAAGACTATCAATTCCATAACAAACTGAAAGCCTTTGATAACAATGGCAAGAATATCAATTCCATAACAAACTGAAAGCCTTTGATAACAATGGCAAGAATATCAATTCCATAACAAACTGAAAGCCTTTGATAACAATGGCAAGAATTTCAATTCCATAATAAACTGAAAGAATTTGATAGCAATGGCAAGAATATCAATTCCATAACAAACTGAAAGCCTTTGATAGCAGTGACAAGAATATCAATTCCATAACAAATTCCCTGTGAAATCGCAGCGGGAGCATCTTAAATTGGTATTGTGTATCTGTTCGTCTGTCTGTGTCATTCCTGCCTGGTAGTATTATTTTGCCATGTAAAGATTCGTGCAATTTTTAATTATAAATACCGGTAGTTAGGAGGTTGGGGAATTGGTACTTGTCCGTGACTGCAATAGAAGCATGGGAGTTCTGCAATCAAATAGAGAGAGAGAGAGAGAGAGAGAGAGAGAGAGAGAGAGAGACTCGATGGTCTAGTGGTTAGAGTGGTCGATGGTTAGAACCCCGGCCAAGTCATATCAAAGACTTATAAAAATGGTTCTAATAGCTGACTCGCTAGGCGCTCAGCATTAAGGAGTTTGTGTTAGGACTGGTCGGCCTGGCGTCAGGATCATATGAATGGGCGGGACATGATGCTACATGTCTGCAGCAGTACGCCCCAGTGCTAGACATCACTATAAACTGCCACCCTGCAGACATCGTAGCGATATGACTGAAAAAGTGTTAAAACTACGTTGAAAATCCAAAGCCCACACACTCACACACATAATAATATTGATACTATATTTGCCGTGTAAGGGTCTCTACGTTTCGCAAATACTTGTGCACTATACAGTAGCATAACATGCAACAAAAATATCGTACCAGAATTACCTACATAAAAACTGTAATCAGTCATATTACTTTGATCATTTGAGTACAACGTTAATTAAATGAAAAATAATTGCAATTTGAGAAAAAAATCCCCATTACTTTAGATCTGAACTAGAAAGTTTTTTTTTAATCACTTTGCTACTGTCTTTTTAAGCTAAATAAACACATATATTGTTTTCATACTAACCACGTGGAAAAACATTCACATGAGCATAGGGAAGGACAAAAGGACGTCTTTTGACTAAAGGCAATAAAGCATAACATCGAAGACATCCGAATGTACTTCGCTGCAGTGTTACACGGTTTCATTGAATATCTGCTATTTGATAAATATAATATTACATTTTGTACGCATTTGAAATTGCGAGTGCAACTCAGTCATAAATTCTAGTTGCAATGGTGTTCAATGTAGGATTCGATGAGTATTTGAAAAGTTCTTACTATTTGTATAGCTGTTTTGTTTCTTTCATCCTATCAATAAATCTAATGCCGATTGAAAGCCAAAATACCTCTCTAAAACTATCTGCAGTTGCACGTGCAGCAAACCGCACACCAGAAGAGAAATGTGTTTGACCTAACATAGGGAAATGACAGTGATGTAAAAATGTCGGAGAAGGCGAACCGCTGAAGTTAAGAGAATTACTAAGGGTACGAAAAAGATGAGTATCGGTACAAGGGAAACTAACATTGGGCAAACATCTTGGAATGATGAGAATCAGGGTCCAGCGGAAATTCTATGTCGAAATGCCCACAGATTTAACATGTGAGTTGGTGTCGGGGGTATAATGATAATGTGTGATATCACCCATTCCTTATGGGTTTTGGCTATCGTAATCTATGAGATGATCGACCACGGTGTTATTGGCTAGATGGAGTAAGCAATACAATAGAATATGAAATTAATGAATGGAATAACAGAGATCTGAGCAGAGATATAGAATAGAATAACATTAGGCCCAGTATTTGAAATGTAACAATTTTATTAATTACATTAGCAAAATGAAATTGAATATGACATGTGACTGACTACCTTTCTCTTAGAAACAAAGTTAAAACATTTATGCGAAATTCAATTAGCCGTTATGTTATACTGATAGAAGAAATTTCATCATATATTCGAATGACTGATCGAACTGAAATTGCGGGCATGTCAGCATCGCCTGGTGCTTCCTATCTTTTCCAAATCCCAGTGGTGATAGGTCGGCCTTGCCGTATTTCATCATCATCATCATCATCATCATCTTCTTCTTCTTCTTCTTCTCTCTCTCTCTCTCTCTCTCTCGCCTCTTCGGGTCACCAACTGCCATTTCTTTAGACTGTATTCTTTTCGACTGTGCAATACATTATGAAGCTATTTTTGCTTCAAATATAAAATATAATACCCAACCTAAATACGTGTCGGGTTTTTCCTCTTCCTTTGATCAACAATATTCATACTCTTTACGTCAGATATCGTCTATCGTAATTCAACAGAACTAAGCTATGGTCAGTTTGCAACATAATACACACACACACGCACAAACATGTTAATGTGAATTTATAACTTTTCCAGCCGCTCATTGCATTCTTAATTGGAACTACGACATAATTAGAACTCTCGGGTAACCAGTACTATCCCGCGGTAGCTAAAAAGTACCAGCTGAGCTATGCATGTCGATACACACTCCTAATGTTTACAACCTCGATTCCCGGTTTGAAAGAATTCACAACTTAATTACACAACGAATCAATGGACTTCACTCCTTATCATAACTACGTTACTTTACTAATTAGCGATAAATTGACATACGTTTCCTGACATAGAAAAATCAATTCTCAGCATACATTATATAAATCATTTAAGAGATACAATTTACTTCTCACCAGCAATGCATGAAACCTTTATGATACATGATTTCCATTACATACAAAACAACTATATCCGAACTCATTCATATAATGAATGAGTCGTACATATAACATTTGAATTTGCAAACAATTACTTTTGAACTCAAAGAAAAACATTGATTTATCATTTTAAATGGATAATTCAACGAATAATTACAAACTTATATCAATGGACATATATTGTATGCAATTGAGACAAACCTTATGCGTTATCGAGGCTCGCACACTTTTTATGAAGCCGAACCTCTCTCTTTTCGTATCCCTCACTTTCCAACTCGCCTCCCCTAGACAATCTAACGAAAAATAATTATTATTTTCCGGAGCTTAAATTCTGGTTTACCTCAGAACTTAGACTGACTACTTTCTCCGGGAGAATTTCTTAAAAGCCTGAACTCCGTCTGGGAAAACATAATCTCGTTTAGATTAGCCAATCAGAATTACTTTTTCTTTACCCGCCAACAATTGTATAACTCCCATTGAAGTCAGTATAATCCTCTATTCCGCCGTATTAATAACTTTGCTGGAAAATATCATTTTTTAACACTTATTCAAATCGCCAAACTTCCTAAAATATTTCTTGATTTGTCTCAACAGTTGCCATTTTCCGCTATTGAACTTGCATTCACACTGACGTCTTCCATGTCTCTGACCATTATCTAACGGACCCTAATTAAAAGTCAGTTCATTCCCCAAACAGAGCCAGTTCCATACCTTGCAGTCAGCAAAAGATTGAGAGTCCAGCCCATACATAAAACCTAATGGTTACATGTCACGCTGATTGCGACAGAATGGACAGTTAATTTATTTCTACGAACGTTTGCACCATTACAGTGGGAGTCTGGGCACAAGGGGAATTTAACAATAATCTGTCTGACTAACAGTCTGACACTGATTAAAAGAATATGAGAGAACGGTAATGTTAAAAGAAATGTACATAGGTTCAACGGCGCTTTCGTAATGTTAAAACTATACAGGTTCAACATTAATAAGGCGCCTGCGGTACAAGCGGAAATGTATTGTTAAAATTGAATGTGACATTTCCCTTTGTATATACAAATGGTTTTTTGATCTTCAGTAAAACATGGCATCTGGATATAAGGGAACATGTGATGTTAAAACAACACTGATTAACCACCACATCATTTTCACTGATCATTACACTGTTATCTACTCTACTGACCAGCACCCGCACATCCTAACAGACGAAAAGCAAAGGAGTACAATTACACACAAGCATACTATCACCCCTGAGAAAGGTAGGAAAGTTCACACAGGCATACCTACTATCCAATACGCCGCCTAAATGATCAGTATCCACACTTATTAACTAACGGAAAGGGTAGGTGTACTCACAAATGCACACACTGCCATCCATGGGTGGGGTAAGAATGCTCACACAAAAACATAGCATCACCCATAAAAAGGGTATATGGTCTCACACACTATAGACTCAAACAAATTATCACACTATCATCACAAGAGATAATAATGGAGCGTGGATTTAAGTTTAAGCTGTGAAAGACACGTATAACATTTAAAAAAATTCCAATCATTATCAATACTTGAGTATTATCTCTGTTTCTAAAAACAACAGGGTCGTTGGATTTTATCCCGGATGTCGTATGTTATCAATACCCAGGGTAACTGCATCTTCCATACCAGGTTCGACATTAGGGGTACATCTGGACATGTTAGTTGCCGGAGACTGACATCCTAAAATAGTCACATCTGCCTCCGTTTCCCAATCGTATGTTATGGGGACTGAAAATTCCTCCCTCTGTTCTTCTCGTCTCTGCTTTCTTCTACTTCACCATCTCTGTATCAACCGCTACTGTACCGTCTCCCATCGTTGAGTGAGGAGTTGAGAATGTTGTTCCCAGGAGGTGCTGTACTCTGTTAAACAAGCACATAGCTTCACTTAAGTTGCCTATTTTTGCTGGTTCTCTCTCATTTTCCTCGACGAGTACATGCTGAATATCAAGACCGATGGATGTACCACTTTATATTCTTTAACCACGGACGTGAAGTAAATATTCTTGAATGTGTAGATACGGACATGAATAAAACATCCTATTAAAAACAAATTCAAAGTTGGACAGTTAAAGAAAGTAAAGAAGTCAAAAGCAAAGTTTGTTAAGAAAAATTGACCAAGAATAATAATACCAGCTAACTCAATTATAAACAAGTAAAGATTTGGTCCAGTCCCTCCCTCTCCATGAAGAACTGATAAATACAAAAGAAAAGCCACGTTTAACAAGAACGTTTTTACAATTTTAAGAGAAGACCAAGAGTTTCTTCCATCAAGTACAGTGTCATTTTGCCATCTATTTATACTACGTTTCTGAGCTGAAGAAAACAGATATCCATAGTGATCAATAAACATTTATTTTATTGTATCGTTTCATGAAAAATCATATTGAAGACAGTACATATTTTAATGAGAATCCGACACTATGTTGATGACAGAAAATGCATATACAACATTATCCACACACCAACGAATCTAAAGAAATGAAAAAGGTCATTCAATGCTTCAGGGCGTCTTCAAACTGAACTAATTAAATGTACCTCAACACTCTCTTGTTCTGAGACGCGCGTAAATTCTTGCTTCTTCAATGTTGATTTTGTACTCGTTAGAAGTTTGCCATCAATGTCAGCAGTACATCCACACCTGTCGTGCAACCACATGGCCATGTGTAGCGATCCATCATTTCGAAATTTCGTCTTTGATTGATCTTGCTTTTTTGGGAGGAGGGGTTGTAAATACATTATTGTGAGGATCATCTTTTCTGTCAACTCTGTGCCGGTTACATTCATGGTGTGCCGGTCTCCACACCAATGATGCAACGATGAGTGAGTTCTTGACTTTCTTTCCGTACATCATGAGGTTCTCAAGGTCAGCTCGGTAAAGTGAAGTATCCATGCTCATGCTGAACAGTTTGTTCTTCAAGTACAAATTCACTTCGCTGAACAAAAACAAAAGAACAGGCAGTTGTTGAGGGAAGCCACTCTGACATTAACGCATGTACTGGATTTGTCGCTTTTGAGCTCTTTGACTTTCAGGTTCAAGTAACTGTTAATCTGATCAGTGTAATCTTTGATTTTTCTTTTGATATCATGCTCGATAGGAGGAGAGGCGATATAATTTGGCACAGAATGAAATTCTATCTATTGTGGTTATTGCATCGTTGGACAGAGGGTTGTGCTATTCCACTGTTCACTAATAGATAACTAATACAGAACTAATACAGAACTTATGTTGTAGAGCGTATTGATATTCAGACCTTTCTAAACACCGCTCATATAACATAGTAATACTTTCACCTGTTTTTTCTTTCTTCACTTTTAGAATAAAAAGTGGACTTTTAGACGTACGAGAACTATTGGACCTTGGTATTAAACTCGGACTGGGAACAGGTAAGTACGTTTGTTGATTAAAATAATATTATTTACAAGCGTGAACAAAGTGTTATGACCTTCTTCGTTCGTCTATCTCTATGTCTGTTTATAATTCTAGCTATTGTAATTTCTGTTGCGATTAGTCCTCAAACAAGATCTCTGTTCAGATTCCGTATTCAGACCTGAAAAACTATTGTAAGCAACGAGTGTACCTATTGCGGATAACGCACGCAAATATAAAGGCAAGGCTTGTAAACCATCTAACTTTCATAAGCTGCTCGGGTTTAAACCGATGGGTGATAATTCCTCTAACCTGACAGATTAATTCTCTTATGATAATTGTATGAAAAGGATGGGACATTTTAACTCTTGGTAAGAGTTCACATTTAAAGTTAACATCGCACTTCGTACACCTATTTGTTCTTTTACTTAAGTTGCTATTTCACGAAATACTGAACGACAGGTGCATCATCAGAAGCATGTTTTAAATAATTTAAAATAGAATTCATTTTTCTAATATTCAAAGTGAAAGATTTTAAAATACATTAAGTTGTTAATGAATTCCTAACAATCCTCATTATTATATCACATATAACAGTTCCAAGTAATCCTAATACGTTCCAAAGGTATTTTGAATGATAACTGTTCCAAAGGTATTCTGAATAAAGCCTGTATTGTACTTACATATCCAAATGATTTTGAACAAATGTTAAAGCACTGCAGTTACAACATATAATATATTTAATAAATACATCCACTCAATGTATCTCTTCCTAGAGTATTAATATGAAGAATAAATAAGTCCGCACAATGATTCGCATAATATAGTAAGCTAACACGCTATTGCTTGAAATTGCAACTCAAGACTTAAGTGAATCATTTTACGCATTTCGAAATCACTCATTTTAGTCAACAAGGGTCATGTAGTTTCTTCTAGCTAATCAGGAGCTAGGTCGGTCTGACCCTTTTACAAATTCCAATGTCCTTGTTGGATAACGTAATGTTTACTTACACTGATATAGGAAATCGACCTTGGAATTTTATGAATAAAATCGTACATCACACTTTACGCGACAATCTATCTATAGAATATTAGCATTAAAAATGTCATTAACTAAATGACCCTTACTAAAATCAGTATTATGAAAATAATATTAATAATATGGACACACATAGCAGGTGCCACGCGCACCAATTGACAGGTAAATTATCACAGCGTTTAGCTCTTTACACACACTCCAAGTTCATAGGATGCTCGCCGCGCTATACCTGTATGTATTGACTGGTCCATTTAGTCTTAAAGATTTAGAACCAGTGGAAGCAATGGAAATATTAGAAATACGGTCCTTATAACCACTCTACATGTGTAGCTTGTTCCGGTTGCCAGTCTACGCATGTATGTCAGACGTGCACTGCGTGGATCGAATGTCAGTGAGCTGCAGTACTAGGGTTGCTAAAGGGGAAGGCGCAGAAGCGCACCTTGATTAATGAAGACTCATCAGTATACTCAATACAGTTCATCAACCACAAATTGATCCAGACTATAACGGTCAGTGACAGCTCCGACTCTTCCCTCACCGAAGAATCAATAGGTCTGTTATTGCTTGGGTTCGGCGCTCAGTAACCTTCATCACTTGCCATTGAGCACGATCAAGATAAGAAAAACAAAAAAACAAACGACATAAGTTACTGTACTTCAAACGTAGGGACAGGCTACGTATATAAAAAAAATCTCGTACCTTGTCCTAACCTAATGCACTAGAAAACGTCATGCCAACTATGATGTCACTGTTCCGTCTCGACCGGTCTCAACCATATGTTCTGATCGCAACGAGTCAATACCACATTCGACCGTCCATTGTTAGTCACCAGAAGTTTGCCGAAGCCAAGCCTTATAGGCACTCGTGTGGATCGGTCTAACCGGCGTAGTGCTATAAGACACTCACTGAAAAGGATTGTCAGCTTCTGTAACCAAGGGATGGCGCTTCACTTTGTTCTCAAGTCTATGCTACTAACTGGGGGCCTTTATTTATCCCTCTTTTAGAAGTCATCGTATCTCACCACCACAGCCTATTGTACATTGAAACACAAGACAGAACGCCTTTATCGACTATATTGGAGCGAGATCAAGATTAAACAAGTCTAAGTAGATATTATCGCGAAAATCAACTGTGTGGACCGGGTTTTTGTATCAAATATCCTCTAATTTATCTTAACACAAATAACGGCACAATATATATCATGCAATATAAAAATGGTACTGTACGTATAAAACGAAATTTGTCTTAGATAGTAACAAGCCGCTTTCACAGTCGATCTAGCCATTTAAACCAAACGACGGGAGGTCTTTGTTTAATTTACCTACTTTACGCCACTAAACCCACTCATGGATCAGCCACAGGTTATTCATTGCTGCTTCTGGTACCCTGTTTAGTGCCCCAATACACAAAGGATGTGGATTCCCTGTCTTCTCATGATTTTGGAACGTTTGCGAAGTGATTGTATCCCCAGTCAGGTAGATTTTTGAGCATGGTGGTGGGCTGCACCATCTTTATCAGTTTCATCCCAGATTTTACTGAATCCGTCATCGTCACCCTGTTCACCTAGAGACGACGAAGTATACTCCGTCGTCTTGGCTAGATCTCACTAAAAAGAGGACACTGTCTTCCGAGCGTCATTCGTGGATAAATATCATATATCCAGCTCCAAAATGAAAAATTTGACAAGGTTATGGGTAATGCAATTATCCCCCGTTCCGTCGCTATCAGACTCGGGCTGTATGAGATCAGTGACGAAGCCGATAATGCCTATTATATTTAATTATGGGCCTGCTTTCGTTTATCAACATGCTTCATGCAGGCTGCCAACAATGCAACGGCGTCGACAAGTTTGCTATATTCCATTCCGAATACAAATATTATGAGACTAGCTGTCACAGAAGAATCAACTAATATAAGCAGACTGGTTGCTTCATCCTTCGGTTTTCACTAGTGTATGTGCCCACTAGGATCAGCCACTGGTGGATCTATTGGCGTGAAGGAAAGTGCAAATCTCCGAACCATGATTTCGTCAGTCCCGGATCCGAGGGTCTCAGTCAAAGCTTTTCCCATTCGCTCACCCTTCAACAAACCTGTTTTTGAACATAATACAAAAAGCAGGAGAATATGAGCGCCGTCTCATCCTGTTTTGTCGCTCACAAACGGGAAAAAGTTCTGGCTCAACTACACCTCATCAATCTAGAGACGGAGATGTTCAGGAAAATAGAGATATTTCATCATCTGCTCGAGCAACCTCGACATCAGGCCTTCCATCCCAATCTAGAGTTGTTGAAACTGCTCGTCCTTAAGAACAATTCTCTCATCAAGTGGTGGAGAGAAGCTCTCCAGAGAGACGACTGTCTACTTGACGCGTACGAGTGAAATGAAGAATTTTCGTAGAATCGTGTGAGCGCAAACACATTGTGCAATTGAACGCATCAATACTACAATGAGCCAAAGCACAAAAAGCTTTGGCTCATTGACAAGAAACAGTTAGGGGCCAATCATAAAAAGCTACCGTTTCACGATATCCGACATTTCGAGTTCACAAGTCCAAAGGCGTTAGATTTATGCCCAGAGTGGATCAATATCATTCATGACGGCCCCTGCTTTCATTGCCAAGAACAGGCTCCCGTTCAAAGGGAATCAGACTTTTGTAGTGAAATCTCTTCATCTCAGTGGCTGTCTACAAGATCAAGTGTAAGCTCTAAAGTGGAACTTTTGAACGTCGGAGCCGGTGCTTTGAGTTAGATCACGCCTTTTCTTAGCCCTCACAGAGTAAAACGATTACACACCAGCACCGACACTTTGGGTTATTCATCCGGCAAATTGGGAAATTAATTCCTAACAGATCAAATGAATTTGCTACGCATTTCCACTCAAAGTTACGGCAGTTGCCAAGAGCAGAAACTGTTCACTAACGTACATTATCCATGCCGTCGGACGGCGACTATGGTCACTTTATTCAGCATTAAAATTAAATATTTCACCTCAAATGGTTAAGCTCAAACTGGCGAGACCTGTTTGCTGTGGCAATGTAGGTTAAGATTCCGCGGGTGGCTCGACAGTTTCATAAAGACCCGGCTTCACGACGTCCGTTGTATTTTTGGAAGGGACAAAATCTCTTTCGAAGTTGCTCATTATCACATGGAGTATTTTCTTCTGTCGACGTATTTAGAAGCTGTCGCACATACCTTAGTGGACAAGAGATGGCATCCCTGGGGTAAGGGGATGCAACCCCCTCCACCTCTTGCCTATTCTTCTAAGGTATTATGACGGGGTAACCTATCTGAAGAATAAACCATTTTTTTCCCTAGTAAAATACGTTTTCTTGATAATGCTTACTCGTTCACAATATACACACACCTACCCAACCTCTCCGCAGTTACATCCATACAGAGAGCGTATCTTCCACACTTTTAGTAACTGCAGTATTCATGTGAATTGGCGCCAATCCCTGTATCAAGAGGAGATCACTCTGTAAAATTGCCACATATGTGGGCAGATAACCTTTAGATCTTTAACTAAAATGTTAGTCTGGGAGGGTTGGATTTGCGAGGTACTTGTAGTTCACCTAAGTTATTATGTTCGGGTAAATATTATTGAAGAAACATGTTTTTAGTAGAGAAAACTGGTTTTAAATAATACAAGAAAAAGGCTCACTTGTTCGATACAATAAACATGTAGTTAAAGTTAATAAACAAAGGAATAAACATAGATTTCTTCTATTATTTAAAGAAAGAAATAATCAATACACAACGAATTTAGAGATAGTTGCGTAAATTATGAAATATTCAGTAAATTAAGATGAGATCATTCAAAATTTAAACCAACAACTATATAACGTATGCTAAAGTCTGACCTTTTAAACGTGCTTTGTAAATGTTCTTTTAATATGCAGCGTTTTATACAACGTGTTGAATTTTCGATCAATTATGTTTTATTATTCATACAATTGTTGCTTTATTTTGTAATAATAGTATTGAGTACATAACTAGACAAATAACACAACATCGATGGTACGTCATATAAATCACGCGGTCCATGTGTATTTGCAAATGGTTGGGAATAATGTACAATTACCTGACAGTATTTATGTGTTTTTTGCAAATGTTTTTGTGCATCGCATCTTTTGCTAGTTTCTGTAAAGTATCCATGACTTCGTGATTTATTCGAAAAGTCTTTTGCATTTTCTAATTTGTGTCATATAACATTCGCAATTGTCCTCATAATTTGACTTTTGGGAATTTACCGATGTGGTGTATTCCAAAGTAGTTGCTGCTGGCGGGGGCGGATCTAAATAGCGTTTCTGTCAAATATGATCTCTGCTGCTCAATGTGCACGAGATGGCGCGTGAAATGATTGCATATAAACCTTCATGACGAGCTGAGCTCATTCGTTTTTCACTTTACCAATCAATAAGGATTACAAATATTACAATTCTTATGTAGCTGAGTATCAATAGTAAACAGACTAAAATACAAACACCACAAACAACATAATATACTCTTCCATTTGATATTATCATCAATTCGTGATTGAATAGTACCATAGTTGTAGAATAATATAGATGTTGTGTGAATTAGAAGATTTTTTGCTAGAATGTATCAAAATCAGTAGTTTGACAAATTTCTAATGAGCTGAAATAATAATTAAGTCTAGTAATCTGACATTATGATAACCTAAAAAGTTTTACAGTTTCGAGATTTATAAGCCTTCTCCAGCTCGTTCTGTCATAGCTAACCCTTTTATTGCCATTCTGCCTGATAATGTTTTAACTTCTTCCTGAGGTCAAACATGAAAAGTATATCAAAGCTAACTCAATAACTAAAAAGACGGAGAGAGAAAATGAAGATAATATCAGTGTTGCTTTGTCATGTAAGTTGAGTACCGTTTCTTTTTGTAGATGTCTCGGGTGGGTATAGCACTTCTATGCTGGACGCAATGCGCAGCGCGATTCATGTCTCCAAGACTCTTGGAATTCAGAACGGCGATTCGTATAGAGAAATCGGCCACAACGAAGCATTCATGATGGCGACACTCGGAGGAAGCGAAGGCAAGCATTTAATTTTTGTCTTAATAATTTTGTCATCATGGAAGTTATGTCTGCTGCATATAACACAGATCTAATGGCACGTACGTGTAGCGTACATAAGAAAACATTTCTGTCAACAAAACATGGACTGGCCGTGAAATGGGGGTGATCAGCTCGATATAGATTATAATACTGCACTATTCAGCGCACAGGTTTCACGTGAATAATGCGCTTTGACTGATATATATATATATATATATATATATTTTTATTTGTAATATTTAACATTAATTTGTGACAATTTCAACTGTGTTGTAAAACAAAATTAATACTTTTATGAATGATTTTGTTATATACAACAGTAGCATGCTGTTAATATCCTTAAATCTGTAACATGATTTTTGGGGAATTTTTGCAATTTTCCTTACTGTCGGAAGCTACCGAAGTTTCTGTACAGTAAAAAAGGACCGTGGTATGTACCACCGAAATAAACATACCGTGGTAAACTGGTATACCAGTAACAACCATGTACCTCTGCTGCATAATGCACGAGCAAATAGTAATGCTTATATTTTGTTTGCTATTACAATCTCATATTTTGGATGAGTTTAGTCTTTGTAGTTTTTAAACAGCATAAACTAGACAGTAGGATTGTTGTTTTTTTTGCTTTTTTTTTTTTTTTTTTTTTTTTGTTTCTTTGTTTGCTTATGAAATATATGCAAATAATAGTTCATTTCAGACATTCTACAGCTTTGGAGATTGTTAAGTTAGAAGGCCACAAGGCCACTTTTAATACTTGTTGGAGATTAGAAAAACTGCAGAAATTATTTCAAGGTCAAAGGTCAGGGTTAAATCGTGCTCGATAATATTGCCAAATGATTAACCACTATTTATAGGACACACTCCTTGTAGATTTCCTGCTTAAATGTTATGCTATCTGGTTTGAGTTTTAGACATGCCAAATGAAATTGATTGCAAGATCAATATTTTACAAGTAGATCCATTCCTAAGAATAAATACACCTAATGTTATGTTCCTTAGTGTACTGGCATGCCTAAAAGTCATTTGGAAAATCATAGTTTACCACCAGCGTACTAACGGGGCAGGGGGCAGACGGGGCGGTTTCCCTTGGCGCCAGAGGTCTTGGGGCGCCAAAACCACGAGCGCAAGAGGTCTCTTGAGGCGCCAAAACCTTATGGGCTTTCATAGTCGCACCGGACGCCATTTACCATCAGTATGTCACTGATTAAAAAAGAATACGGCATATTTGTACATTTGTAATCGTCACGTTTTGTGGATTGTGTCTTGAAAGACGTATGAATGCGTCTCGGTGGTCCCATTTTCGATAATGGAATTCAATCTAAAAAGCAATGGGTTGGTCTTATATTCTTAATTTGTAATCTAAAACTCAGGCAATATCTATAAGTCGGAACATTTTTACATTCCTCAAATGTACATTGAGTACACTTATAATGACAAACATTGAACGTTCATTTTAGTTTTCATTACTGCATTTCTTCTACTAGAAAGTTCAGTTTCAAATATCTATCTGTACTCCAGTTATCAAATCTGATTTAGATTGTTTTAGCTGGTACTTGAATTTAGTACTATAATTCTTTCGAAGAATGTAGGATTTATGTGAAGGGACGTAACTCATATTTTGTCTCACTGTGAATTTGCAGATGGGTCATCTTATGGTCGAATTGGGATTCAAGTAACACATATAAGAACGAAAATACTGTAGACTTTGCCACAAACAATAGATAAACTGGCATAAGGAAATAAAAGGATTGAATAATCACCTGAACCTTTTTTTGTTAAATTTTTATATTGGTTTATTTTTATGCTCTAGCTCTTGGTTTAGAAGACAAAGTTGGCAATTTTGAGGTTGGGAAGGAATTTGATGCAGTGCTAATAGATGCCAAAGTTGTTGGATCACCATTAGATGTATTTAAAGAAGATACATTTGAGGATATGGTGGAAAAATTCATGTACTTAGGTATGTCTACGTATGATGATGACGATGACGATGATGCTTGTTATTATTATTATTATTATTATTAAAGGCAAATCATGCTAAACTGCAAAATATTTTTTGCCATATGATCAGAGAGACGCAGCATATTTGTTTCAGGAATGTACATCTGTGTGTGAGAAATTTGTGTAAATGCTAACACAAACTATGTCACCTAAAGTTCTATCTGATTTAGGACATTGATTATATTTAATATGTCATTGATATGTGTTTTAGAAATTGATCTTACAGATAACACCGGAAAACAGCGAAAGATCAAAATGCATCGTCCAAATCTTATATTTTCCAATTTTACAACACACAGAATACACAATGTGCACGAACATATATTTAATCGAAAATTGACATCGAAAAGAAATATGAACATTTGAATCAGTGATGATTGTGGCTCATAAATTGTGCATGTTCTTGAAGGACTCACGGTACTAATTAAGTTCCCATAGTAAACCTATGCAAACACCACGATTTTTTTGAGTGCTTATGATCAAGCATATATTTATCAGTATAGATAAAACCTGGATGTCAGCTTCTTTGTTGAGGAAAGGATATGAGCCGTGGCATTTTCTGGACCTGCATGTGTTTGAAAAATGTGCTTTCAATTCCGCACCAAAGAGTCAGGTGCTAATTTCAGTAATGAGTGTTCCAAAGTCAAGACTGTTAAAGGACTGAAATTCAATCAATAAAACAATGTCACTATTTTTTTCACTTACAGCTAGGGTAAGCTCTCAAAAGAGTTTTTTTCCTAAAATATAACTTACAGTATTAACCAATCCTGGTCAGCCAAACCCATATATACTATATAGTTCACCCATTTCCAGCCTGGTTTCCATTTTTCCATATTATTAGTACCGTGTGTCCTGAATGCATTTAGATTGTTTAACGTTGACTTCATTTGCGTTGTTAAACGTTGACTTCATTTGCATGCATTGTTAAACGTTGACTTCATTTGCAATGTTAAACGCTGACTTCATTTGCAATGTTAAACGTTAGCTTCATTTGCTTGGGTTCCTCCTGTAATGCCTCCATGACCAGCTCATCCAGTAGCCGCCTGGCATACTCCAGATGCATCTGAAGTTCTATCAATTTTGCAATTCTGCTATTTTTTTTCTAAAAGTTGATGATTCAACGATGTGTAGCCAGACTGACGAACGCTTCCCTTTATATTTGTGAAGCGCAGACACACAACGTTTTGTTTTTGTTGACGGGGAGTTATGGCAATCTTTTATCGTCTGAGATTGCGTCCCCGTCTGGCGGCAGGCTTTCCCATATGAAAAGGTCTGCTTCTTCGGAAAGAGAAGGAGAACTCTTTCTTGTCTACATGGCAGTCAACAAATCCTCTGTATGGTTCCTGCTGTTGCTGCTGTTCATTCTGCTTTCTGTGCTTTTGAAGTCTGTACTTCTCCGTCCACTCTTCTTGTTCTTTCTTGATTTCCTCTCTGAAGAGCTCTTCTATCAGGTCATCGGTCACTTGCAACATTCTGGCATTCTCTGTCTCTTTAGGCTTCGGTATCAGGTTTTGCCTGACACGATATAAATTCACGTAAGCTTCATTCAGCTTGGCTAGTCTTGAACACATCTTCATTGGAAGATGAGTCAACAATATATGGTCAGACTTGATACTGCCTTGCTTTATATGGCTCAAGCGCGGACGCGATAGGAAACACCCCTATGGTTTCGTTGGGTATGAACATTATTAGAGTTAATCGTCGGGAAAGGGATATAGAGAAGTCAAAGACCATGTATATTGATACAATTTTAATACCAAACGACAGACACAATTGTTTACAAAATTCAACATTTTTATTAAAATAACTAACAACCAACAATTAACAATAAAACAAGCAAACATATTATTTTTGACAAGGTTTACAACATTGCAAAGTGAAGTGAAATTTCCACGAATGCAAGTCATTAGGTGGGCCATTGAAGTACACTAAGTTTCCTAGCTAAAGACAAAATATAGCCATAACGGTCATAAAACCATCGATCTACTTTGTCATCGTTTCTAGAAGGAAGAGTAACGATCAAAATAAGTCACTAAATGTTCTAAAGAATATCAAGACTGCGTCGATGAAGAAAATACACACAATATTGTCCACCACCATGGAATCTGTGCCTTCTAATTTCACATTATTGAATCGTGTCGTCTGGGCATTTCTTCTCATAAAGTCGACGATATCGTCTTCCAAAGCAGGCCATACGAATCAAAATACTCCACAGAACGATCACGGGTAAAGTAGACGGCTATGCATTTGGTTCCTGGGAGATGACTGTCGTCCGTGTTGATGACATAAGCTTGATGGTCGTGAAGTTTGCGATGAGGCAGTTCATCTTTAGCACACACGACAGGATTCCAAGCAGAGATATACGAACTGTTGTTCAAAAGGTAATAAAGTTCCCAGGTATCTATTTTTTGTGTTGTTGTTTTTTCTTGCTTTGTTTAACAGGTAATGATAAAGCATCAATTCAGTCCGAACATTTTGCTTAAAAATCTCTGACAAGTAACCGTTTCTTCTATTCGTCTCCGCACCCTGAGCCAAGAGATCTTCGATGTGATGGATCTCTAGAGCAGTCAGTGGAGAAGAGGAATGATCACGCTAGTCTTTATACCACTGATGCAGCACTGCTTCTTCTGAAGTCAGATTCTCGTCCAAGTTTTCTTCTTGACTCAGCATCAGACATTTATCGTGTTGAATTTGGGACGATCCTTTTGACATCCATAGCAATCTTTCTTGATCAAGTCCTTAATTGTATCCGCCAGGTGTTAGGCAAAACAAGAGACTAAAAGTGATTCTTGTTCTGGCCATTTGGGCTTCCGTTGCTTCTAATAGTCTAGAATGACTTCTCTCAAACTGTTAATTTCTATCGTAATTATCAAATTCGGCATACAGGATGACGTTCACTGTCACTTTCAGTTGTGCTTTAAACTGAAGTTCCACACGAATCTGGCCGGATTTTATAGGATGGAGATTTCCCTCGTCGCTGCCTTGGTTTGGAGTGAAATCAAAAGCCCACAAAGCATACGTAATGCAGAGGCTGGTGTTGGTCCCTAACTGTCCGATGGCTTCGTACAGGGACAAGTGCGATCTCGAGTAATTTTTCTTGTCAAAGTCAGGTTCGAAGGGTCTGGTACACAGTATATTGCCATAGCGACTGACTTCGATCTTGGACACGTCGGAGTGATTAAACTCGAAGAGAATTTCCTCGTAGGCTCCATTGATGGATGAATTCTTGACGATGCAAATGAATAAACGTTTGTGTAACTGTCCTTGCAACAGATGATCTTCAATCATGGATGGCTGTCCAGCGGGTATGGTGAAAGTTTTAACTTCTACGCGTCGTATCGGATACTTGGCAGTCGTTCTGCTCAAAGTGTGACTGATTTCGTTTCCCACTTTAGGTAACACTTCCACGCGTCGCACGTAATGTCTGGCTTCTTGGATGATGGTTTTGTAATTGGTAACAGCAGCTTCAAACATCAAGTGGAAAGCGGTACTTCTGCGACTCAGTCTCAGACAGACATCCACGCCGTTCAGCAAATACTTCTCTTGCAACCACATGTCTAAATGCAAACGATCCATCAGTTCTAAACTACTGCTTGCTTTTCTTTTCTTTTTGCGGTCTTTAAACTCATTATTGTGGTCATCAAGGCTTTTAAACTTGCCTAGTGTGTCAGGTTTCCATACCACCCAGGCATCCATATGAGTGTTCTTGGTCTCTTTTCAGTACGTCATTAGATTTTCCAGGTACGCTCGATAAGGGTTCCTATCCATGCTACTACTGATAAATTTGTTATTCAAGTACAATTCCACTGAGCTGAACAAAGAATGCATGAAATTGTTGATGGAGCTACTTTGTCATCGTCTTCTAGTTTGGTATCATCCGTATCGTTCACTTTGACTTTCAAGTACAAGTAGCTGATATTCAGATCGATGTAATCATCGGGCCGTCCTTTGATTTCAAATTCAGTGAATTTTTGTTCAGGAGCAAACAATACACTGATGTCCATCGCTTGACATGCGTCCGTTTATCTTTTTTGACTGAAAATGTTGGAATAAATCCTCTGTTTTGGTTGCTCCTCTTTTTCTTTGGACGACTGCGTCTTTTCATGGGTAGACGTCGATGCTTAGATGTTTAAATATTTTTTTCGGATGACGAGACTCCATTTTTTTTCCTTTTAGGACAGTAGAACAACGATGGTGATAACGGTGTGTCTTTGGGGGGACATCTTTGGGCGTTCAGGGGCTCAAAATAACTGATCCCCATCCTGTACCGCAGGTCTATTTTATACTGGAAAGCGTCGCCACTGATTGTCTTTACGTCATATCAACTTGATGATATATCGGTAAATTCTTCCTTGGAACAATCCATTAAACTCTGTAACATGCGCGGTCTCTCTTTGACTTTGATTTTTGGGGCAGGTACTTTGTGATTGCAGCTAAAGAGGAGGAGGGTGTCATCACTGGAGGAGACGTTCTTGGAGACGCGGGTTTCTATTGCTTCATCAAATGAGGCAGAACGGGCGTCAAATCGGGTTTGGCTGGCATCACCAGCAACGGAGAAGTGGAAGAACCTGAGGCTACAGGAGACGCGGTCACCGTCGCTGTAGGTCGTGACCTTTTGCGGAAACAAGCTGTTTTATGTGGTCTTTTATGTGGGATTTTCTTTTTCTTTTTCTGTGGGCTTTTCTTTTTATGTGGCTGTGACCAGGTCTTGACACCACTGCTCTTTATCTTCTGGGTCCGATTGTTTTTTTTGGGGGGAGTGGCTTTTTTCTTGGGGAGAACTTTGGGGAATTGGGTCCCATTTTAAGAGGGATCGAACGATGATAAATCCTAGAGAACCGCTACCTTACAGGTTTCAAAATGCTTTGCTTTTTGGCTTGAGCGTCGATGGGAGATCAACAGGTTGCGTCAAGGCTACTTTGTTTTTCTCAAAAAAGCGTTTGGTTTGATGAAGAATGTGAATGATGTCTTGCAGTAATTGACGTGCTGTCAACACAAGCCATCGTAGGACTTCTTTGAGACTGGCTTCTAAGACACGAGCACATATTTTTGGATTGTTTTCGTGAGTAAATTGGCGTGTGGGGTTTGAGTGGCATCGTCGTACGAATGAGTCATCCAAGGCGTTCCTAACTGTTTGGCTAAGACTTACATTTGCAATTTATCTCTAGGGCTTTTAAACAAGACCACATAATGAGCATTGACACTGATGGTGCGATGGGCTTTAATTTGTTGAAACAAACTTTTGAGTGATTGAAATGACACTGGAATTACGATGATGCCCTTTGCGCGTAAACCACAGTTTAATTTCTTCTTCGTCTTTTCCTAACATGTCGTCGAAGATCACCAGATGGGTATGACTGTGGTCAGACACGATACCGTCATTTTCACCAGGAATGCCTTCCACAACCACGATGGAATCGCTTAGACTTTCTAACCAGAGACTGTTCTCCGATTGCCATACTTTGTAACACCATACGGTCCATTGAGGTGGACGATCGAACAAATGATGTTTATGTTTGATCAAACATTTGACAAATTTGGTTTTGCCTGAACCGCTAGGTCCGGTATTAACATGTTTAACGGATGGCGAAGGTACAAGGCCTCCCAACTGGCACGATCTAAGTTTTCGTCGATGACTTTGAAAGTAGAGGAAGAGGGAGCAGAGACAGCAGAGGTTGCCATTGTAGAGAATGTTACTTTTTACACGAATACAGACAATACAAGAATTTTTATACTTTTTCAGGACACGTTTATTGTTGTTTCTTAAAAATGGAACAACACGAAAGACAAAAATACATAAAGCCAAATGGTTAAGTACAGCGATTTAATACACATTAAAGCGATCAAAGTGGAATAGAAACAAATGACTGTACAACACGTTTTTGGTAACAAAGGTGTCCTAGGGACAGTATGTAATGGTCTTACAGTCTTTACATTGGGTACAGTCACACCGCTGTCCTTCCAGAATGGCCTTTTGAGAATGTCCATCACAATTCTGTCCCGAAGGGAGTGGTTGTCCTCGGTGACGGGTTCTTTTGACACTGTCACTAACACAGGTTTAAATTGTGCTTTTTCACTGAATGTTTGAATGTAGGATCACAACTCTTGGGCATAATTGGCCACTTATTTGGTCCAAGCCTCTAAACCCAAACTTTTCCAGTCACGTACATATGTCCAGTTGTTGTTGTTGTTGTGGGGTTTAACGCCATTTTTCAGCACACGATAGGCTATGCATGGCGGCCAGTATTAATGCTGGAGGAAGAACCCGGGAAAACCCCGGCAAGAACCACCGACCCACGAGAAGCTACTGGCAAGCTTTCTCACATACCCACACATTTGTCCAGTGAGGATCTAAGTCACAAGCTACACACATCGTCGTCCACATTTTCAGTTGCTAAAAGTTGACGAATCTTTTTTTCCCGTAGAGGTCGAGAAGTATCTAGATGAAAGCGCAGACTTTTAACAGAATGAATCTCTCGTGGATATTTAAAGGGACTGCTTTCATGTTTTATTTGGTGGTAGGTACTGTTCGTGAAGAGTCTACAAGGAATTGGCTGTAAACGAAATCCCAGAAAGGAAGTCACTAAGACATACACCACACGTCGACCCCAATTCGTGGGACATTGTTCTCTTAATAAGTGTTGATAATCTTCCAGAGTTTGTATGCTCTCATTCATTGCTTACCTTCCACGGAATCTGTTGTATCACAGCTGATAAAGGTGGTGGCATGGTAGGACGTTTTTATACGCTCTTTTTCAGAAGCAATAAATGTACTTTCTGCACAGAGATGATCGTACTCGAGTGGAAAATCTAAATGGTTCAGTCAATAACATGCACATCACACGCCATTCAGAAGTTGCTTCTTGAACTAAGGTTACGTTGTGTAAAAGAGTTTGGTAATCCTCTAACTATTTCGGAATTCGTTGCAGTATGTCTACGTCGTAGTAAAATAAAATCACTAACAATCCAACCATTCTTGTCCGTGAGTAGTTGATCAATGTCTGACCACTGGAACAGTTTCATCTGAATAAGTCCTCTTATATCATTCAGGTACCATTGATTTAAACATCGGTTACATAACGGATGCAATTGTTCTTTGCGTTGAACTTTGACCAATTCAACTCAAGAGGCAAACCACGAATGTTCTCTTGTAACGTTTCCATGATCATGTCAGTCATATTTATACCCATGTTGGGGTCACTTCTAATTGTCCTTATTTTATTTAAAATCTTCTCCTAGCGGAAAAGTAATGGACATACTGAGTAATTTCTGTCCACTGCTATTCAGGGTAACGGTCAAGAATGGTAGTAAAATCTTCTCAATAAACATACATCGGTCTAAAGTGGAATAATAGGATGAACTTGATCCAGAACAATATGACAAGTTGGTTGACTTTTGTCAATTTCCTCTTGTGAATGTCTCGACACAAAAGTTCCTCAGTCACCAAATGAGATTTTGCTCTGGCAAGTCCCTACCAAACTTTCTTGTAAATCTTCTCTTACAATTCGTTTGGTAATCCTTGTTGAATATTATTTTATAAATTGGGTTTAAATACTTGTCTAGTTGCTGTCATAGATTTAACTCCTAGCCAAGCTGGTTTCTTAAACGACATGGCATACCACTTGAATTACTAGGGTCCCACTAACGGTAGGTAGTGACAATGCGGAGGCCATCGAGCATGTTCCAGGTAAGCCGATTCTTTCTGCTTCCACTAGCAAGTAACACACCGCAACGGAGGCACTTGACTTTATCCCCATTGTCCAAGTACAAAAATCCGGCTTAACCTCATTCTTCAGGGGTAGTTCCTTCCAGATATTTAGGCCACTTTCCTTGGAACGTTTGAAAACGACTTTCAATGTCGTAGTATTCAAGCAAACGCACAGGGAACAAATATTCGTCTTTCACATGCTCATTTCGATGTGGGTACGGTGAAATCCGCAGGAGTTTGCTCAGGGTTGGATGACGTCCGTAGGGTGGTAGACGCATGGTCTCGCGTGGAGGTTGACACCCACCATGAAAACCAGTAAAGAGTCTACGATAACGAGAAGCATCTCTTTCGTATCCGTCAGGTTTGACACGCACATCATCACTTTCCCTGGTAGGTACAGTAGTAGTGGTACTAGTGGTCATAGCAAAATTGCCGTGCTGTGGTACTGAATCGCTGAGGTCACAGTGTACGGCATCCATGCATTCGCAAGGTACAGCATCGCACTCCGCTTGAGAATCCCGAACTTGAATGATGTCTGTTTAAAAGTATTCATCCTTGTAGCTTGGTCTTTGTAGTTACAATGAACTTTCGGCCTTGGACGTTGACCTTTATAATACTATTCATAATGAAGTCTCGAGCTTGTACATAGTTCCTTTTTATGCCCTGTTTTGGAAGTCTTCCTGGACAACGGTACTGCGATCTCTAAGGTAGCGTCATACCCGTACCGTTGTGTGATGGGTGGAAAGGCCATATAAAGGTTGTGTGGATAGTATATTTGGGGTTTGTTTTTCCTCCTTCCCGTGTGTGGATAATATATTTTGGGGTTTGGTTTTTCTCCTTCCCGTATGTGGATAGTAGATTTGGGATCTCCTTGTTGTTTCCTCTTCCCCTGTGTGGATAGTATATTTGTTTTTTTTTTCTTTTCCCCTGTGTGGATAATATATTTGGAGTTGTGTTTTTTTCTCCTTCACCTATGTGGATAGTATATTTTAGGGTTTGTATTTTCCTCTTCCGCTGTGTGGATAGTATTTTTGTGGCTTGTTTTTTCCTCTTCTCGTGTATGGATAGTATATATTTTTTTTCCTCTTCCCCTGTGTGGATAGTATATTTGGGGTTTGGTTTTTCCTCTTCCCGTGTGTCGATAGTATATTTGGGGTTTGTTTTTCCTCCTTCCCGTGTGTGGATAGTATATTTTGGTTTTTTTTTTTTCTCCTTCCCGTTTGTGGATAGTAGATTTGGGGTTTGTATGCGTGCGCGTACGTTGTGTGGATAGTAGATTTTCTTTTTTTTCGTCAGGTGTGTGGATTTGTGTTTGTTTTTTTTCTCTTCCCGTGTGTGGATAGTATATATGGGTTGTGTTTGCGCCATTCAACAACTAACTTCATTAAAAAGATGCAGAAGTTACAAGACATTCGAGACAATTTGTGGATGATAGAGGAAATGTTAACAAAACAAAGCGATGGTTTTTATTATTATTATTATTATTATTATTAAAGTCCCCATCGAGTTAAGATGGAGATAAACACCTTGAGAAAGTGTAAGGATATGTTAACATATATCATTAAACAAGAAAAGGAGAAGGGGGATGAAGAGAACAAAAAGAGGATGAGAGAATGCAATAATAAAATAGAAAAGGAAGAATACAATAAAAGGTAGAAAGAGGAGGAGAAGGAAAAACAAGAGGACAAAATGATAAAAGAAGAAGACAACAGCGATAACAAAAATAAGAAGATGAGGAAAAGAAGAAACTAGAAGATGAAGAAGAAAGCCAAAGACTCTTTTCAGTGCCACTCCATTGCCTCGAAAAGATTTGTTTTCTTATATATGAGGGGCCCTAAGTGGCTCTCCGTTACGGATCACTGCCATCTCACCTCTGTCTGCGTGGGTTCGAGTCTCGGATTCAGCCAATGTGGGTATGCGAGAAAGCTTGCCAGTAGCTTCTGGTTGGTCGGTGGTTCTTTCTAGGGTTTTCCCGGGTTCTTCCTCCACCATTAATACTGGCCGCCATGTATAGCCTATCGTGTGCTGAAAAATGGCGTTAAACCCCACAACAACAACAACAACAAGAAGAATATTATATATGTGTTTACTTAAGATATCACGTATTCAGATCAGCCGCTTGCCACATTGTTGCCAATGTCTAGTACCGTGATGTCACCTCACCTGTTCCATTTTACCCTTGTCGCTAGACAGTCCCAATACTTTTATGTCGCTCTATAGTCCCACCCATGTTAAATTTCCCCGTGTTAAATTTCCCTTGTCGCCAAACGTTCCCACGACCTTTTTGACTGGGATTTCCATTGTCGCCAAAGTATCCCCCTTTACCACTAAGGCAGCTGTTGGTACCCTTTTTATAAGTCTTTTGTATGACTCGACTGGGGTTCAAACCAGCGCCCTCACACATCCGAGGCGTCGCTCTAAACACGTAGGCAACAGGAGTGGTCGCTTAGAATATAGAGTCAAAAAGGTGGTCCTATATGACAATATCTGAAAATTACTATCCCTGACAGAAATACCGCTTAGGCGACAGAGGCAGGGAGGTCAATCTGTCCAGAAATGATAACACTTTAAGATTAGCAGCCCATGTTGAAAAGCGTTTCAGTTTATTGAAATCGGATTATAATCACTTGATTTCAATTACTTACTAAGATTATATTCTGATGTGGATAGTAAACGTGTTCATCAAACATTTGACAAAATATTATCATAAATGAATGTCATCGATATTTGTACATACTATTTCAGGTGATGATAGAAATATTGTGGCTGTCTTCGTTGCTGGAAGGCTTGTGTGTGACAAGCGTCGGCCTGAAAGTGCTGTGGAATAACGACCTCATGTCAAGGTTATTACAAGAGTTGCCAGCATCTTTCTATGTCTACAGACACTTTTGTTAACGTATCCACTCTTTATAAACTGTATACTAGAGATTCGGTTAAAACGGTTTGATGGATGACAGGAAGTAATTCTTCTATTTTGTATGGATAGAAAGAAGAGGCAAATAGATTTTTGTTTTAAACGTATTTCATTCAGCAAGGAAGGCGATAAATAACAGAAAATGTCTGAATTCGTACAGAAAAACACAAATGTAAATATATTTAGGGTTCTGGCATCTAAACTCTTAAAAAAGCAAGCAGACCATCGCATCTACCTATCAATAAATGTATATATTATCCTAAACTCACCATATATAAACATGTACATTTGACTTAAGACATCAGGTGATAGACTGAAATGTATTGGCCTTTTTGATAACAAACAAATAAATTCATATTTATTTAATTTTCACCTTTTTATTTATAGAATATTTTATGGGCAATAAAATTGTATCGACAGTTCTGTACTTTTACGTAAGATTTAGGATGGACGTCCGTAAAGTCTCAATATCAGTCTGTCCAAAGCGACCAGGTCCCAATGATAAGTCAACTACATCATAGACATTTCCGACAGAGATACCAAATATTTTTTTTTTTATGGGGGGGGGGGTCCAAGTCAAGTATTCCTTGAATATAAATAAGTCTGGCTTATATAATTGATATTTTGATTCTAACTATATTCATTAGATTACAGGGAATTACCATTGTAAACATTCTGTGTATAAAAATGTGAAATACGATATGCAATGCAATAGTTATTTACAATGTTTACATGTACAGTATATATTCTAAGGATACGGTTTACTACAGGCGTACCAATAATGCCATCAACTTTTATTTAAACTTTTTGAGTCCTTTTTTATTTATATTTTTCTGTTATATCTTATTCCAATAATTTACTATATATATTCGGGACCGGATCATGTCATGTGTTGAGGGTGGGGTCCAAACTTTCAAACGGGCCCTGACTTTCCTCTAAAGGACACCAAAGCAAAAGTCTATGTTTTTTTTTACTCAAAGCATGCACAATACCTAAAAGGCATACTCAATAATAAAATGATTGTCAAATTAAAATGGCAAGTGACTGTACCTTCGTGTGTGTGTTCGTCTCTATTAGCCTCAGGAGGGTCCGACAATCCCTGACCCCACCCTCCCGATCCGACTCTAATGTTGGTTTATTGTCGAAAATTTTTTTCGTCCACGGGATTGATAATTCATTTGTCCTTTTTTCTTATTTGCTTCCCAATAGTGACAGTTAATACCTAAAACAGATTTTCCATTATCTAGTTTTGTCAAGAATGTAGATGCCTCTTTCGGAAACTCCAAATAACAAAAACAGATCAAATTATGAAACATGTTCCACGTGGTATTGCTTGAACCTTATGATACAATTTTAAAATCGACCAAGAAATGGTCATTATTAAATTGAAGCATTTTATACCATAGTGAATTGTATCTTATACCGTAGCAAATCGTATCATAAATTGAACTTAACAATGTATATACATGTACACAAAACATGCTATATGTTCTTACTGATGTTACGTAGTAACCGAGATTATTTTATTGTCCAAAAATCAAGGCATTTGTTAGCCCATTAAAACGTTTAAAACTGATGCCAAAATGCCAATATTTTTCACAATTTCGACAAAGAAGGAATGATTTTATTCATAAAAGATGAGAAATGTCTGTTGCTTTATTATCTCAGATTCAATTTATTCAAGTATTTTATTTTAAAAATATTCTAATAATGTTTTTTTTTTCTTCAAATGCTTATTTCGTGTCTGCGTTCACTGGCAATGTTCATCTTCTGCTGTACACTTGACTCTATTTTTAGACGTGGGTATTGTTGGAAAAGTAGTTCTCCTCACTGTTCGTACTGAAATAAATGCAATTAATTTTGATCACGCGGTAACATTCTGCCGGAATTAACTGAATCTAGTGTATATAGTTTATAAGGGTGATATGGTACTGTTATGTTTTGAGTGTAACATATCTGTTTCTGTTTATTTTGTGAATGCAAAGAGTGCTGAATAAATTACAGTTTCATTTAAAACGCTATAAATTAATTTCGTCTTTGTAAGGCTGCTGTGACAACAGGTGCATATGTTGTGATGGCCTAACTGAAGACCCAAAAAGAAGAGGGGTTTGAGACATAACTTTGTGTAGGGGATATTTTGCCTTTGAGTACAAACATAGGGCATACTAATTTACTTGTGTTATTTGCCAAGTATTATGCTAATGTTTTAGAAATTGAACTCCAGTAAACAATTAGGTTAAATATTGGCACAGAGGTGCTTTAACTGCTTTTTTTTCCGAACTATCAATTTAAACTCAATGCCATACCTGTTTACATTATCTCATTAAAAATAAATTCAAAACGAAAATTAAATACTTTTATGATTGAAAAGTTCATTAGACCATAAACAAATGCACAGATAAAAAACATAGAAATAAAAATGACAATTATCCAATATTACTAACAAATTAGAGAAATCTAAATCACGAAAGGAAGGGCACTATACATGTATATAATGTCCAAATTATGTGAATTCAAATTCTGTCATTGAAAGACAATTGACATAATTTAGTGATCACTTAAAAAAATCCGACACTTAAGGATTTTGGAAGAAAGCTTCATCTGTGAAGACCGGAGTACTACCCCCTCTATGAAACAGGAATCTGATTACAGTAGTTCGCCCCCACCCACCATTTTTCATGAAACAGAAGTGCTAGTACCTCAAACATAGCGAGCGATGAAAATTGCTGAATTTACGCAAATAAAATAGTTCTTTGACTGAAAATAGTGTCAATATTGTGTGGTTGATTATTTTCATAATTTCAATACTATTTCACTAGGTGTGTTGAAATACTTTGCATAGCGATAGGTTTTCATTTACTAAAACATTATTTATTGGTCATGATCACCATATTGAGATACCGCGAAGTGTCGAATTTTGAATTGTGTTGAACCTTAAAGTTGAATGCGTTAAGTATTAAAATGTTATCCCATTTAAGCCAGAAAAGTCTTTGTGAAGGGTCACTTTGACCTTTCTTCTTTTCTCCCACCTTCCGTGTTAGTGTTAAAACTTTAAGGGATAAATTTTTTGACTGAGTGAGATTTGACCAAAAGCATTGCTACGATGACCTGAGAATGTAAACATTTGAGCTACCAACCATAACCTCTTGATAGGAACCCTTGTCAAATTATCATTTTCAAAGTGAAATGATATAACCCGTAGTTCACAGGTTCTATGCTGTCTAAATCTGGTGGAAGAAATTATTATCTTGGGGAAAATTTAGGAACCACTGCCCACGATTGGGCAGAATAAATTAAGGCGTACACTTTACAAGCAATGTGAATTTAAAGTGACGACCTTACTCGGAATTCTTTAGTCTTAATTTCCTGAGAGAGGAGTAGTTTTGACACGGGGGAAGCCTAAAGAGAATAGCGCTTTCTTCGATAAACAAGAAAGGGACCAGATGGCCGTCTTGTGAGAAAAGACAGGGTTTAGTGCTAGGACGCAACGCTCTGCAAGAGAGCAACATTTAGGTACGCAATTTTAATTTCCCACGTAATTGCAGGTGATGCAAATCGGTCGCGGACATTGAGCTCTTTTCACCACTCGTTATTATGATGGAACAAATCCAAATGGGACACTATTCAATTTGTTGAAATAATTTAAATTGAATTTGAATTGCCGTTATTAATTTGTTTTGATTAAATTTGTTATTTTTCTTGTCTAAGGGGGCTCCTATTGTTTTATTTCTTCCCAATATTCTTGCTCGGTTCTCAGTGTTAAAATTCTATTCCTTTTCACTCCCACCGGGCTATAACATCGAGGGAGGTCATCCTCTAGATAACGCCAGCCAAATCCAATTAACCACCCCTCTTACTAAGAAGGCGACGTTACAGATACATTAATCTGTTTGCACACACACACACACACACACACACACACACACACACACACACAGCCAGGAGAAAGAAACTGGTCCAAACGGCATCGACTTTGCGAGAAGCGGTGAGACACAAAAGAATTGAGCAAGAGGCATCTGTGATCAGGAGGTACCGAACATGTGATTTTGTTAGAAAAGACAATGCAATGGACAGCTAGACTGGAACAGGGACATAAGAGAAAATTTGCCAAGTATCAGCACTCCTCCATAAGAATTCGAAAGGATAATGTTTCCGTGATACGGCTTTTAGGAATTATGTATTTTGGTATTTAATTCAGTGACGAATGGTAACAGTAAAGGACCGCTTTAAGTGAATTGCAGTCAGGTTATACTATTTCATGTAGGATTTAAGAATGTCTTGTTACTTGGTCTGATGGCCTCTGTCATTACCACTCTACAAAGCCCTACATATGATAGCCCTTTCTCATTAACACTCTACAAAACCCTGAATAGGCCTAAATACGATAGCCTTTTTTCATTAACACTCCACAAAGCCCTGAATAGGGCTAAATATGATATCCCTTTCTTATTAACACTCCACAAAACCCTGAATAGGCTTAAATATGATAGCCCTTTCTCAGTAACCCTCCACAAAGCCTTAACAGGTCTAAATTTGAAAGCTCTTTCTCATTAACACTCCACAAAGCCCTGAATAGGCTTAAATATGATAGACCTTTCTCAGTAACAATCCACAAAACCCTGAATATGCGTAAATATGATAGCCCTTTCTCATTAACACTCCACAAAGCCCTTAATATGTCTAAATATGATATCCCTTTCTCATTAACACTCCACAAAGCCCTTAATATGTCTAAATATGATAGCCCTTTCTCATTAACACTCCACAAAGCACTTAATAGGTCTAAATATGATAGCCCTTTCTCATTAACACTCCACAAAGCCCTTAATATGCCTAAATATAATAGCCCTTTCTCATTAACACTCCACAAAGCCCCTGCACAGATCTAGATTAGTATTTATATGCTAAGTAGCACAAATTAAAGTGATATTTAGAATAGTTATGTGATGAGAAATAAAGAGTAGCAATACGATTCTTTGTGATGCTACAAATTCAATTATTTTTTTGAAATAAACACAAATTGCATGAACTAAATGAAATAGTATCGTCCCAGACTCAATAGTGCTATTAACATAAAATCTTTATAAAGTTTGAAAGTGATAGTTTTGACACAAAATGGCATGAGAGCAGCAACTCTCTAGAAATTAACGAAAACACGCAGACAGTGAAACAGGGAAAGAAAACTGATGAATTTGTCTTTCGTGTCCAAGGTAAAGAAAATTAACGCGATAATGGCTTTTGAAATAGTTATGGTTTTGAAGACCGTTGTAATTTTAAGATTTTGTTGTTTTATTTTTTAAATAGTACTTTTTGCTGAATCATATTTATGGTAGTCGAGCCGACCAATCAAATTCAGATTCAACTTCTTCCATTGTGTATTGCTTGCATGAACTATCCGAATCAGAATAGTTTGTTTTTAACCAAAACTTCAATGTAAACGAACATGTCCAGTTGTATCCAGATATGTACATGTCCAAACGTATCCAGCTATCAAGGACAAATTCAAAATTAATACACGGCAAAAATTCTCTTTAAAATTCGGCACCTCTAGTAGTGAAATATAGAATTTTTAAAATGGGGAAAATATAAATACTGTGCAAAGATATTTAATGTTCACAAATAAAACTCAGACTAAATACCGATACATGTGAGAATAACTCCGCCTTTGACGACCCTTTAAACTTGTGTCCTTGGGCTATGATGAGATATCCAACTTTTGACAGTACATGATACAAACTCACTCAAATAAATATAATTATTTTACATAAGAAATGAAGAAACCAAGACACTTGATTAATTCAAACAAAATAATGTATACATAAAATAATGATTTCATTGTCACACATACCTTTGCCTACAATTATAAAATAATGCATAGTGTTCATATAAGTTACTTTTGCTGAAGATGACTGGTTCTATGTAGTCTTCAACTTCTACCTAATACTTTACCACAATATTGACTAACTACCTCTGTTACAGTAAATATTTTTGGGTAAAGTATATGCATGTTATCGTATGTACTTCCTTAAAAGTCGAATTCAACTGCAAACGACATAAACCCTGATCTGCTGTTCCATAATGTGCTGGCGGATAAGGGTCTATGATTTTTTTTTTTTTGTTGATTACTCGTAACAAACTGCGTACACCTAGATGCGTAAGTGCATTATGAGACGGAAGATGAGGGTCTATGCAATTTCCAGTTTGACTTGACTTATAAGCGTGAATATATGGTAATATGATTTGCAAGCCAGGAGAAAGTATAGCATCAACGTTCCTCAGTACCAAACCAACAAGTCACTTACATAGGCATGCCTGTATTGACAGTACAATAGAGATACAACTCTTGAAGGTTCAAACTATTTCGATCATACAATATCTCATACTTATTTATTCCAAAATTAACGCATAACATTCCACGTGATTTTATTGTACAAAATAATGAAACAACATCAGAATTATCGGAATTGTACTTTTAATGGTTCTCTCTAGGCTTATTGCTTCCGAACTTTTTATTCGTGTTTCCGGCGAGTGGCTATAATGGCTGTGATACGTTAAGATCCTTTTTGGTGTCTTCCAAACTAAACAATGCCAAAATTGTTGCAATGATGTATAAATTATGTCCAGTTCTCCAAGCCTGACTAAAATATAGATAATACACCTTCAACATTTAGGTCATACATTTCAGAACTGAAGAAGATATAGTAAAATGTGAAAAGCGTCAAAAAGGAATATTACTGTTATGGAAACGAAACTGGATCAGTTCAAGTGTTTGCGGGGGAAGGGGGTGTCCAAAATTTAAAAAAGAGCCTTGACTTTCCTCGAAATGAACCAAAGCTAAAGCCTATGTGTCTATTTATTCAAAGTGTGCATAATATAAAATAAACGTGCACAAGAATAAAGGATGGTCAAATTTCAAATGACAAGTGATTGCACGTTTATGTGTGTGTACGTTTCTTTAGCGGGGTGGGTGGGCGGGGTTCATGAATTCCAGGACACCCTACCACACACCCCCACCGGCCCTGGAAAGTGCTGTATAACACGCTGGACACATCAAAATACAGCTGTAATAATTAAAATGAGTGAAAACTATTATGAAGAAAGGTGCAGCTGATAACAGTTATGGAAAATGATGTAATATGCTGCTGATCCTTGAATTATTGAGTGAATATAAACAGGTATATCAATTCCATGCAGGTGCAATTGTTGGTTGTATATCTGTTCGTGCATCCACATGATGCACAATCCTTGCACAACTCAGGATTTGGAGCGACGATATAGTCTGGTACTTGTTGAATGTGCAAGTCGGGGTCGGATGTCTGAACTTCGTTCTGTGCTTGGAATCCACCAACAGCTATGAGTGTGTTTTGTGTGTAGGATCATTTGTGGTTAGATGGCTGGAGAGAAACCGTGCTATGTCTGCCTTGTTAGCAGGCACGGACAGAAAGTCAGTCCAGTTGTTGGGAACTGGCACAGACCTATTAACTACTACCCTCCTGACCATGCACCATTTTCTATCAAGGGTAGCTTCTGTGGACAGGGCACACCTTAGTCATCACATCGGCTGAAATGGCTTGGTTGTCAGTCCTTAAACCGTCATTTGTATTTGCAAGGGCAACTGGCACAGTCTTCAGCTCATCTTGTAATATCTTGTGTAGATCCACATTCATACCAACCTGGCTAACAGTGATGAGGCGCTGAAGTATATTCCTGTCTGCCTTCATACCAACCTGGCAAGCAGTGATGAGGCGCTGAAATATATTCCTGTCTGCCTTCACACCAAGCTGGCAAACAGTGATGAAGCATGGAAGTATATTCTTGTCTGCCTTCATACCAACCTGGCAAACAGTGATGAGGTGCTAAGGTGTATTCCTGTCTGCCTTCATAATGCATTCCTTTCCCTCGGCATCTCTTTTGGCTGCATTGAAGGATGAAAAGGTCTGTGTCAGTGAATTTTGTAGGGGATCTTTTAGCTTTATGGGTGTATGCCCATCATTAGAGACAACGAGTCTTTGCTTCACAAAAGTGTTCAGCTGTACCTAGCCGAATTCCTTAGCATTCTTAAGAGATTACTGGATATTACCAATATCGCTACCGATGTATGTGCAGTTTCTGGAGAACATCACAGGACATGTCCGGTGCAGAGCCTTTAAAAATGTTACACAAATTGAGGCGACAACCATTCTTTCAGATGTGCTTAAAAACCTACTTTTCCATTCCCATTATTAATAGATGGCATCATTTGGTGGAGATGCGCCAGGGGTAGGCATTGAGTCAAGAGGATATTGTATCAACAGTTTTGTTGCTTTAGTGATTCGTGTTGTTCGATGGCCAAAACACAGCTTATTATGATTTTTTAAAAAGATACAGCGCAGTTTTTATAGGTGCCATGCTTAATAATAATAATAATAATAATAATAATAATGAGGACTTTGTATAGCGCCTAATCTTTAGAAGCTCTAAGCGCTTTACAACATTAGACAACACCTATAAGATAAAAAACATAATAATATTATTACAAAAACAAACACCATGACATTAGAAAAACATTGAAAAATAAAAACATGCTGAGAATATTTCAGGTAGGAAACATTATTAGGATTTTAAGTTTGTTCTTGCAGTCGAAATAAGTGAGTTTTGAGAGCCCTCTTGAAGGTGATCACTGTGTCATTGTGTCTAAGTTCAGTGGGCAATTCATTCCACGTTGCTGGGCCCTGGTATGCAAAAGAACGCTGTCCATATGACTTTGTTTTCATAATGGGAATAATGAGCATACGATTGTCAGAAGAGGAGCGTAAGTATCTTGCTGGTGTGGACACATGGGTGAGATCGGATAGGTATGTTGGACTAGAGTCCGACAGTGAAACGTAGCACAGAGACCAAATTTTGTGTTTGATTCTGGATCGAATGGATAGCCAGTATAGGGTACAGAGCAGAGGGGAAGGTGTGCTCTGATCGTGGTACTCTAAGTATGATCCGAGCAGCTGTGTTTTGAACTTTTTGAAGTTTCTGGATAGATATTGAGATGAACCAGACAGAACTGGGTTAAAATAGTCCAGTCTTGAAAGTACTAATAAACACACAAGTGTTTTAGTGGCATCACCTGAAAGATATTTGCGAATTAAGCTGATGCGTCTCAGCTCAAGATATGTAGCCTTGCGTATGTCCATGACATGTTGGTACAATGTGAGGGTACTGTCCAGAGTAACAGCTAGGTTTCGTACTGATATTTATTGTTTGAGGTAAAGTATGTGAATGAGAAAGTCTTTGTGCTGTGATCAGAATGGCCTCAGTTTTATCATCATTCATCTGCAGCTTGTTACATGTCATCCATGATTTCACATCAGAAATGCACCTCTCTACACCTTGGATGGTAGCATTAACTTCAGCTGGGTGGCTAGATTTGTATATTTGGGTGTCATCAGCGTACAATTGGTGAGACACTGGATGATGATCTATGACACTTGAGAGCGACTGAGTTTACAGAATGAAGAGAACAGGTCCAAGAACAGACCCCTGTGGAACACCACAACATAGATCAACTGGGCTGGAGTGTATTCCATTTGCAGATACAATTTGTGTCCTGTTGACCAAGCAGGACTTGAACCACAATAAGGCTGTATCATGAATGCCAAACACATGCTGGAGACGGTGAATTAATATATCATGGTCTATTGTGTCAAATGCTGTAGACAAATCAAGGAGGGTGAGGACTGTAATCTTTCCGCTATCCAACGCAGAGAGAATGTCTTTAACTACTTTTAGAAGAGTAGTTTCAGTACTGTGGCAAGGGCGATATGCAGATTGTACATTGCTAAAAAGACTGTTTGAATTTAGATGAGATACAAGCTGGGATAGAACAACCTTTTCTAAGATTTTTTATATGAATAGGAGATTAGAAACTGGACGGTAGTTCTTTAAATTGTCATGGTCTAGTGTTGGTTTCTTCAGCAGAGGCTTTACAAATGGCAGTTTTGAAGAATGATGGGAATTCCCCGGATGAGAGAGAGGTATTAATAACATCAGTTAGTGAAGGCAATACTGGATCTAAGCACTCAAGCAGCAGTGATGTTGGAATTGGATCAAGTTCACATGACTTTGGTGCACTCTTCATCAGGATTGTACGTACGAAATCCATAGAGACACGTTCAAATGCTGCTAATGGTTGCCGCTCAAATTCTGTATCACAACTGTATGGTGACGACGAGTCAATTGAAATTGTGGTGTCAAGCTTATGTCTAATGGTCTGTACTTTGTCACGGAAGAAATTTGCAAACATGTCCGGAAGGTCAACTGGAGAGAAGGTAGTTGGAAGTGGTGTTGATTTGTTCCTTGACATTAGCTTGTTAGTAATCTCGAAGAGCTCTTTGCAGCTGGAACTTTCCATGATTACCAAATGAACAATATTTCTCTTTCGGGTGTGATGTTCCCTTCAAGGCCAAACAGTTGAATACTTTGGCATCGTTACCTACGGGGCTTCTGTAACGAATTAAATGGGGATTAATTCACGGACTAGCATAAGTATCATGGCCTAAACAACTTCCAAGACAAGATATATATTTATGCCATGCTTCTTGGGACTTAGTACATACTATTTTGTTATGGGACTTACAACCGTATTAGCATGGTACGTTGAATATATCAAACAGAACGAACTGATTAAAACGACTTTGCATATTTTACGTTTTACAAGGCGTAGTTCAATACCAGAATCGGGGCAGAGCGACGCAACGAAGGCCAGATAGAGGTGGACTGGAAAGACATCGTGTTTAACACAAACCTAAACACGCCGGCGAAAAGCATGATGGTGCTGGTATTGTTCTGCAAGGATCCACCAGGGAGCACATATTTCACACAAGATAATGAGCATTTCTACACGCCTTAGTTAGCAACATGACGGTGATCATTGAGGTTGGTCCAGGTTGCAGTGTAAGCAGGTTTTAAAAGCAATGGCGAGAGAGTCTATCAAGGACGCAAAACTGCAGTAATTTGATATTGGCGCCTTCTAGATGAACTGATTTGCTCTCTTTATCGACATGAGTCGACGAAAGACCAGACATTCCATGGGTCAGGAAGGCACGTCGAAATTTTGATGGGTACAAAGTTCGCGACAACATACTTTAGCCCGAGAGGTTACTGAAAGAGCATGACAGATCTAAAAAAGTTGTAAGTAGTCGTAGATTGTTTTCTTGAACCTTACATACATTGATTAAAGGCACAGTCGGAGAAGAATGGCTTCCCAGCAGTTTTGGCTTCGATTCCCTCCAGGTGGGTCAAGTCCACGTGCTTAAAAGAGATATAGTCGGTTGCAGCCCACAAAACCTCGTTGGAAATGTTTGAAGCATGTTGATAAAGCTGATGCTCGTGTATCTTAGCGTGTGCGCCTGATGGTGCGGATTCTGCGGCTAAAAGCTTTTGTCGTTTGTAATGACAGCGGGGCCCTGTTATAACTGAGCAGTACATCGGTCTCGTTGCTGGTGGCTTCGATTCCCTCCAGGTGGGTCAGGTCCACGTGTTTAATAAAGATATAGTCGATTGCAGCCCACAAAACCTCGTTGGAAATGTTTGAAGCGTGTTGATAAAGCTGATGATCGTGTATCTTAGCATGTGCGCCTGATGGTGCGGATTCTGCGGCTAAAAGCTTTCGTCGTTTGTAATGACAGCGGGGCCCTGTTATAACTGAGCAGTACATTGGTCTCGTTGCTGGTGCGCATCATATAGTCCAACTTCCTTGTGTCAGGGACCAGCCGGCAACCAGATCCTTATCGGCTTCTTGGCAATCAAAGCAGTAGGAAATAACTTTTTTTGCAGTCGGTTGACGAATCGAGAGGTGCTTTTCGAATCCCAACTGGTCATCATCAAAAAGTGTCCAGTGGACTGCCACTGGGGTCATCATTTTGTACCAGTGGAGGCTTCTCTGGTGACTTTGGCTTCCGGTTTCGCTTGATTATATTCTTGGTTTCTGTAGCACTGGCCATCCGTCAGTAGTAGCTGCTCCACGATCTTGGGATCCTTTGCTTATTGCCTTTCCACCGCCGATGACCTACACGGCAGCCGTGGCCATCGGGATGATCTTCCAGACAACACCGTCGTAGAACTCTAACCTTCGCGTTCCCACAAAGTGTAAGGTCGATGGTCAGGCGTTTCCATTGTGATAAATGAGAGCCACTGCCCTCCACATTTAGCACCCACTCTCGATTATTAGAGAGGTTGAGGCCAAAATAAGTGATATCCGTATATCTGGCCTCCTCATGGAAATTGACACTCAAGAGATTTCATACAAAATGGAAACGAAACTATAAATTCAGGTCAGGCAACAGTGTTCATCGACAATATGGGTTCCAGACCATTAAGCCCGGTTACGGATAATTACCGTACTCAAAGAAGATACTCGTTGAATATCCTGCTTTTTTATATGCGACAGTTTTACTTGTAAAGACATTGCATAGGCGATATGAAAACAAACGAAATTGCTCTAGGTGCCAGGAAACTGGTCATGCACCAAGGTATTGCCCAAATCCCATAACTAAACCATCATACGCCAATCATTCGTCAGCAAGTTTATCAAGGCGAATACCGAACAGGAAATATTAGAGATTGATATGTAAGAGGGTGAATTGACAAGCAATGGAAATGGGTAAGTGAGGAGACAAAATGAAACTCCAAACCAAGAAAGATTCAAGATATAATAAGACAGCCCGCAATAAGTGCAGTAAGTATAGAACCAATGCTGGTAGACACCCCAAGGGGGGGGGGGGGGAACAAACATATGACATTCAAGCACTAATTGTGCTTGACGAGGCGGGTGACAAATCTGCTGCTGAAGTAAAGCAGAAGGACTAAGTCCAACAGAGATAGAAAAAAAACTGCTCCTGCTGAACAAATACTACATTCTGCAGGATATGTCACCATATATAGAAAATTCATCCTCAGACGAGGAAAGACTCGACCGAGTGTGAAATAACGATTGAAGATGTGTCAGCAGAATTAATAGGGATGAATCTCTTGACGTCAACTCCTATCCACAAAGACAGAAAACGGAAATAGTCAAACTCTTGAGAATGGGTGCAAGAGTGATACAGCCCGCGAGAAAGTAAAGCCTAAAAAAACAGCTACCTCCCCCACCATATCAATCCTTTGCTTTATTAAGCATAGAGCAGCAGGGAAAAGAACAGGGGCAGGCAAATGATGACAAAAACATGAGCATGGAAACGAACATTACGAAGACAGAACATGGATGACACGGAAACGATAAACAAAGACGACAGACAAGACCATACTAATGAACATGGGACAATTTTTACGTATGTGGAACGCTCGACAGATAGTTCTGATAGATGAGACACAGAGGAGTCAGATCTGAGTAACAAAGACTGTCACGGCCGGTTGCGGCTGAGTCACAAATATAAATTGGATTTAGACAAAACATAAGCAGATACGGTAATATATAGCAAAACTTTGCGCGACTACACCCAATAACCATAGAAACAGAAGGACCGAACTTACTTATGGCTAGCATAAATGTTAATGATATAAGCGAGGGTAAAATTGATCAAATTAATATTAAAAAAACGACACTATGACCTAATACTGCTCCAAGAAACACATAATATGAATAATGAAATGAAAATTCTAATTGAAGAAGGACTAAAAGCAGTAGTATTAACTAATGACAACAGGGGGTGAGTAAAGTAGGAGTTGCAATTATTATAAAATTATCAAACACCCCAATGCAGTGGGACTCGATGGAAGTCGGGGACTTCTTCAGAGGAAGGTTACTCTGTGTCAAAATTAACGACTGGCATATTTTATACAAAAATAATGGTGCACATTCAAAACTTCACAATGGAAAATTTTCTAATATGAGATTTGAACTGAGTAGAAGATGAAATATACAGAAAAACTGATTCAACAGTCAATGCCAGTTTACTAAATAAGATTATGAAAAATCTCACAAAGAAAAATAAACTGACTGACGGTTATAGGAAACAAACTTTTATGTGAAGAGAATATACTTACATTATGGAGATAACCAGGTCAACAGACAAATATTCCATATCCGACAATGGGATGGCATATGTATAAAACGTAAAAGAATCATTTGTAACGTTTCAGACCATACATTGATAGTTTGAAATCTGACTATGGAAAATAGCGGGGGAAAAAAAGGGGGGGGGGGGGGGCGGCACGTGGAAGCCGAACAGTAACATCTTAATATAGGATATGAAGAAATAATGAAGCGGACTTGAACAACTTTATGGAAAAGTAGCATCGAAACATAAGGAAAGAATGGGAGGAATTCAAATTCAAGATTTAAAAACAATAACACAAATATATTTCAGGATAAGAAAGGAAAAAGAAACCGAATGAAAATAAAGGGGAACTTGCGAGAATAAGCACCTCGGAAAACGACAAAAGAAAACGGAAAGCGAGAAAACTTTTGACAGACTTGAACATGACTACCAAGATGGAGTATTAGAAAAAGTTGGTTTCAGGCACGATTTCCAAAAATGGACCAAAATACTGTACATTCAAATCTTTCCGAGAGTACGTGTAAATGGAGCGAAAACTCAAGAATTCGATACAGAACGGTCAGTGAGGCAATGCTGCCCACCGTCCATGCTATTATACATAACAGCTACAGAAGTACTGAGCTCCAAAATAAGAAACAATACAAATATCACAAGTATTTCGGATACCGAATTCGAAACAGGAACTAAAAATGCTCCAACATGATAACGACTGTACAAATTTTATAACCGATTCAAACTCCTTTAATCATTTACAAAAGGGAATTTGAAAATTTGGGAAAACTTCAAGGTTCAGGAGTAATCATGACAAAACAGAAAGCTTACTAATAAAAAACTGGCGAGGATATCACCCGGGACTTACCCACATCTAATTAAAGAGACGGTTAAAGCCTTAGGTATTACCTTTGGCAAAGATACAGCAGTAGAAAACTACAAAAATATGAAGAAAAAAATAAAAGATAGAAGAGAACATAACAATCTGGGCACTTACGCCACTTAGCATTATCGAGCGAACCCATGTGGCATATATATATATATATATATATATATATATATATATATATATAGAGAGAGAGAGAGAGAGAGAGAGAGAGAGAGAGAGAGAATAAATGGCCGAACACAGTAGATAAGCTACTTATCAATTGTTTATAGAATGATACACTTCCACTATCTGCCTACTGAATACATGAAGGAGTAAAGAAGAGGGAGGGATAAATATACAGAACATGAGATGTAAAAAAATATCACGAATATTTTAAACTATGTTAGAAGTCTAAATGAAAACCCAATTTAGCATTGGAAGATATGTATATATAAAATATTATTACATAAATTAATTATTAATGAAATACAGGGATAACAGTAAAATTTGGGTGGGAAAGGATGATAAAAAAATATATGACATATCGTATAAACATCTTCATTCTGCCTATTACCTGTCCATTTATAAGCCTGGTGTTGTTATGGCGATACCGTTTGATCACGTGACTAGTGTTGCCGGCATGCACTCCAATACTCAGTAATTCAGTTTCACTTTCAATTTCAACAAGGTATAAGTGACGGAGGCTAGGCCAACTCTTCGCGATGACCAGTTCAGTAGATACAAGGCCGGACAACGCAACTTTACCAAACTACAATAAACCACTGCGGGTGAAATGGGACCAGAAATGTTGCAAGGAACACAAGGAAAAGGTTTGTAGAACCATTTATGTTGACACTAAACACTGGTCAGACACTCAGGGTGAAATTAGGGTGAAACGATTTTATTTACTTAGTCTGCCCAAAAATAGATTGTAAACCTATGTAGCTATGAACACCCGTTGGAGTGACCAGAGAGAATAGTGTCGTGGGGGCATCAGACAATGTTGGCACGCTGATAATGTTTAAAGGATCTAGTCATGCTATGCACGATGTAAGGGTGTTAAAGCGTTAATCAATCACATAAACAAAATGAAAATGAACGTGACAGTTGAATGATACACTTTCTCTTAGAAACAGAATTACAAAATTTATAAGATATGAAATTACGTGTTCTGTTATACAGATAAAACAAATTTTTATCATGAAATCGAGTGAATGACCGGACTCGTTTGTTCAGCATACCTGGGTTGCCTCCAGTCCTTCCAAATTCATTGTTGGTGACAGGTCGGAGTTCCTTTTTCCTCCTCTCTATATCACTCCAGCCCCTTTGAGTCACCAACCATAGCTTGGTTGTCTGCTGAATTTTGCCACTGCGTGGTGCATATATGGATCTATTTTCCCCTTTAAAATAAATACATAAATATGCAACCTAAATATTTGTCAGGGTTTTTATTTATTTTCTTCTGGGGTCGAACAATAATCCCCATCCTTGTTACGCCACATATCATATTATCGTAATTCAACACAACAAAGGCTAATACATCGTCTTATCGTAATTCAACAAAACTAATACTTATATGCATCAGTTTGTGACGTGAAGCTGATACACAACCTTATTACCATTAAATTAATGTCATTCCTGCATTTCTAAATGACTATGACATAATGCAGACACAATAAACTGTCCTACGTCTACCTGTGTAGTAAGTATGTTTTCTTATTTTATACATTATTATTTTATTATTTATACTTATTACTATCAAATGCATATAGTTTACATCAATTTTCATACTTTACATAGTATGGCAGTCATGCTGTTGGTGTAACTGTAATTTGTCCAACTTTTCTGTGTGGAGATAATGGACTAACTGGAATAGGTGTCGGTCAGCATATGCAGAATGAATTAATGGACTTCACGTCTTGTCCTAACTACATTACTTGATAACAAGTAATTCATTGACATAACATTTACAGATATATTAAAGTCAGTTCATAGAATACATGATTGATATAATTTAAGACAGATAAATCCACACAATTCTCACAGTCAGTATCATATGTAACACTTGAAACTCGTAGACTACATGATTCCTATTACATAGGAGTAAATTCAAACAATTCTCTCAAATTCATATCAAGGTAATATTGTATGACATTCTTGAAATACATGAGTCATATTACATTCAAGACAAATGAATGCAGACAATCAACTTTGAACTCAAGGAAACTTGATGTATGAAATTAAAATGAATACATGCAACAAATATTTATAAATTTATTTAAATGAAAATGGACTGACTAATTTTGTGAGAGAAATTACTTAAAGCATTGAATTTCGTCTGGGAAACACCCCATCCCCCACATCTAGCTTAACCAATCAGGATTAACTTTATCTAATACACCCATTGAAGTTAGAATAATTCTCTATATTCCACCTTTATTATTAATTATTTCTGGAAAGACTCAGTTTATGACAATTATTTCAAATGGCCCAAAATTGTCTGTGGACTGTCTCTGTGTCGTCGTTTCCCGCCACTTAACCCCAAGTTATCATCATTTCTCTCTCTGCCACTGACTGTTTTCTCAGCAGATTCAAATTAAAGATCAGTTGTGCTCCCAAACATGAGCATTACATTCATCTCAGACAAGAGATTAATCATGGGCCTAGCCCATACATCAAAGTTAATTGTTACCTGTCAAGCTGACTGCGACAAGATTGATTCATGTATGTGTTGCAATAACATTTTTCTTCAGAATTCACTGTGCAAGATATGGCTACGTTTATTACTACAATACTTTCTAAATGATTTCAACAGGACTGGAAATATTTTTTCTGTCGAGATGGAACATATTATTTAAAAAGTATAAATGTAGATTTAAGTTATTCTTACCAAGATTTGGGTGTGTGTGTGGGGGAATATTTCTACAAAAGCAGCATGCATTTAAGAATAACAAAAATGGCATAAAGAGTTATGGGTACAGTTCCTGCAGCAGACGAAACTGCCACGGCACTAATTTTTTAAATACTGTCTAAGTCTAGAAAAAATGTTATAATGCCATAAGTTGTAGAACTGGCTTTGAGGAGTAAGCAATCAAAGTGTGAAAGCAAGTCAGGTACAACCATGTTACTTTGTTTTAGTGACTTTTAGCTGGTCAGATATGACATGAATTTTTAAATTGTGTAAATACAGTACAAAACTGAGTGAATAAGCTGACAACGATATGTCATGATATTCCAGTGACTCCACACACTTAAGCTTATCCTAGGGGAGTAATTGTATCTATCTATTTAGAGATTCCTTCTTGGATTATTCAAATAATACACTGGAAAATTTCTTCACATTGCAAATCATTGCATTGGAAAATGGTGCCAATTTTCATTGATCAAATTGTAATTGGGAGAAAAAGTATATGTATCACATCATCTCCTGCATGTCACATTGATCACATTCAATTAGCAATCAGGATTTTTCCCTTTCTGCTCATTGGATGCACAAATCTAAGAGAAAATCAAAGTATGCATTGGTAGGTCTGGGTCTGTCAGAAAATAAAAGTATGCATTGGTAGGTCTGGGTCATTCAGAAGTGGGGTAATAGTAATCAGTAATTATAATCATCTCCAGATCAAAGTCTAACATATGGAGCAATTTTAATCAGTAATCAAAATCATCTCCAATATTTGGGAGTATCAGACCTTGGGTAATTGTAATCAGTACCCAAAGTCATCTCCAGATCTGCATAATTGTAATCAGTAATCATAGCCATCTCCATATCTGGGTCTGATAGCCTTGGGGTGATTATAATCAGTAATGATAACCATCTACAGATATGGGTCTGTTAGTCTTGGGGTAATTGTAATCAACAATTATAATCATCTCCTGATCTGGGTCTGTCAGTCCTGGAGTAATTGTAATCAGTAATCATGATCACTGCCTGATCTGGGTTTGTCAGTCCCGGAGTAATTGTAATCAGTAATCATGATCACTGCCTGATCTGGGTCTGTCAGTCCTGGAGTAATTGTAATCAGTAATCATGATCATCACCTGATCTGGGTCTGTCAGTCCTGGAGTAATTGTAATCAGTAATCATGATCATTGCCTGATCTGGGTTTGTCAGTCTTGGGGTATTTGTAATCAGTAATCATATAACCATCTGACAGTCTTCGGGTAATTATAATCATTAGTCATAATCATCTACAGATCTGGTTCTGTCAGTCTTGGGGTAATTTTAATTAGTAATCATATGGGGGCGCTCACCAGTTATTATGTACTTTTGAGAGAGTGGCGTATGTAAGGTGAAGCTGTTTGCATCTAAAACATGCACAGTGGAGAGAATGTTGGCATACTTCTATGCTAAACTATTGTAATGTGGATGATATTTCTTTGGATATTATACTTTTGGAAATTGTACATGATCTAAGCATACTGCTAACTAAAATGACTGCTCACTTGTGCTAAAAAATCAGCCTGAATTAGTCTAACTTACACTATCCATAGCAGCTATTAAAATAGGGAAAATGAATTTTGCCAGACTAGACAATACCAGATTCTGAAAGTGCAATGAATGAATTACAAATATATAAAATGTAAAAAAGCTATCAGCTCATTTTTATACAATTTACCTCTGAAGTTCAGGAAGTGAAAATGACCAAGTGGAGCTTGCACTTTTTTGAAAGGTGCGCATCTGCAGTAAGGCCAAGCTGTATATGCTATAACCCATATTACACCCATCAATCATACACCTAAATAAAGGGAATTAAGGGTTTTTTGAATTTTACCTAAGATATACAAGGTCTTTTTTAAATAGCCAGTATAACCAGTGAGGAAAGCTGGGGAAATTCTTTTTCTTTAAAATTCTAACCCTGTGCAAAATACAAAACTGTAGAGCACCACCATAATCATCTCCGGATCTGGGTCTGTTGGCCTTGGGGTTATGATAATCAATAATGATAACCATCTACAGATTTGGGTCTGTTAGTCTTGGGGTGATTATAATCAGTAATCATTATCATCTCCTGATCTGGGTTTGTCAGTCTTGGGGCAATTATTATCAGGAATCATAATCATCTACAGATATGGGTCTGTTAGTCTTGGAGTAATTGTAATCAACAAATCTGGGTCTGTTAGCCTTGGGGTAATTATAGTCAGTAATGATAACCATCTACAGATTTGGGTCTGTTAGTCTTGGGGTGATTATAATCAGTAATCATTATCATCTCCTGATCTGGGTTTGTCAGTCTTGGGGCAATTATTATCAGGAATCATAATCATCTATAGATATGGGTCTGTTAGTCTTGGAGTAATTGTTAAATCAGCAATGATAACCATCTACAGACCTGGGTCTGTCAGTCTTGGGGTAATTGTAATCAGTAGTTATAATCATCTACAAATCTGGGTCAGTTAGCCTTGGGGTAATTATAGTCAGTAATGATAACCATCTACAAATCTGGGTCAGTCAGATCTGCAGTAATTGTAATCAGTAGCCAAAGTCATCTACAGATCTGGCTCTTTTAGACAAGGAATAATTGTAATTGGTAATTATAATCATCTCTTAATATGGGTATGTCAGATCCTGGGGTAATTGTAATCAGTAATCATAATCATTGGTAATTAATTATCTAAGTATTTGAAGTAGTCACAAGTAATAATCACAATTTTTAACAAGTAATAATTTAAGTTATTGCTGTGAAAGTAATAATCCTGTAATTAAGATTAGTTTTTGTTGCAGCATGACATCACTTTCGTGAACAAACTTCTTTCAAAACCAAAAGACATGCGTGTGTGGCAAGTAATTCATTATATTTTGTTATTTTTGGCAATTTAGACACAACTTATATAACTTCAGTTTTGCAGTTGGCCTCATTTGCCACCTTTTATTTCATTATGTAATATGGTTCAACAGGATATAAAATGCTCATGATGATCACAGATTCAAGTCCTAATATTTACACAGGATATAAAATGCTCATGATGATCACAGATTCAAGTCCAAATATTTACACAGAAAAAATAATTAAACCTGTATTTACAGTTGAATATGAGCAAAGAAAAAATACATTTTGTTCTGGCAACCTGACCTTCCCAATTTATTGGCTGACCCTATAACTTTCATCACTAACCATACCTCATTTTTCACATCTGATCTGGTAACTTTAGACTGGATACTGTGACATGAGTTAACATGAGCTGGTTAAAAAAGAAGTAACAAAAGCAAAACTTAACACTAACCTTCCTGTCCTTTTTTTGTTCACACTTTTACAAGAACCACACATATTTTTTCCTTTTGTCCTAAGAAAGAAAATCACCTTTGCTTTGAATGGGGGATAATACAAACTTTTATTTTAGACTCAGTGATATAGATGTGGAATCAAAAGATGTTTTGTCTGTCAGTATTTTTTTGGTGTCACATTAAAATGTATAAGATACAGAAATATATATGAATAAATAATATAATAGAATCAAATGTAATTGATAAATGTAATTGATAAAATTACATTATGTAATCAATTACCTTTTACCATTTTAACCTGAGCCAGGATTGAGTATAAGCAGTTCTGTGTAGGGGGCACCTGTTTTATTGCTGACTACAGTAATAGAAAATTTCAAAGTGTGCTTGAAATTACATTATAAATTATGCCATGCCCTTTACAGACATTTCAGCAATGGGTCAACCTCATATTGAATTGCTATTTAACTCATTTTTGCGTTGGATTTGATAAATTAAAATCACAGTGATTGACTTCGTAGCTCGAGGTGTAACATTTCTAAATTTTCCTTAATTTTTTGTGAATTTTCTGAATGACTAAGAAACAAGAGAATAAAGCTGATTCTTGACAATATAAATAATTCAATAGCCTAAGTTGTTGCTTTGTTTATTTAGATCCCTTGTTACTCGCATTATAGCAATTATCTTGGCAAATTGCATCCAATGTTTTAAAGATTCTTTTGGGAATTTACATGAAAAATGGACAGTTATTGGCAATGTAAATGGGGCTGACATTTTGGCCCCAAACAGGCTCAGAGAAATCCCTAACATTGAGAAAAGTGAGAGTACTACTTGGGGAACAGTTTGATGAGATCATTTAAGTTCGCTGTGAATGACATTGAAACTAAGAAGATTAAATGAACATGAACACCGTAACGTGTTTTGAAAATTATGGATGCACAATGGGATATGAATGGTCAATAATTTCCAAAAGTCCTGCTGCTTCATGAAGGAGGGACTCAACCTTGAGTAAATTGTTTTAATGGCCCTGGATTACATACAACATGACTAGCTACTGTATCATACTGCAGCTGCTACCCTGTACTTGTGACACATTTGAAGTTTGTAAAATAATACACAATCATAGGCCATTGTTTCAGAAGATACAAAGTTTCATGTACTATTAAACTTCATATTGACTGACACAAATCAAAGGTCCATAAGAGAGGTTCACAAGTTCATGCAACTTCAACAAAACAGAGGTATACAATTGCTACATTATGTGATTTAATGCAAACTTGTGAAATTACAATTGATTCTTAAGATTGAATTCATATTTCACAATAGTTATAAAGCCATGAAGCTTATAAGTCAATTACACATTGCATGAATGACTTGTCAATCAAAGGACATTCATGCATTTTGTGGAAATGATTTTTAAATGTCTTGACTTCATGATCCCTATAAATTACAAAAACTATATTTTGGCCATTGTTTATAAACTCTGTCAAAGTACATTGAAAATACAATTTCATCTGCTTGACATCAAGACAGTGCTGCATCATGAGTAATTCTTAATCACATGACATGTCAGTCAATGAAATAAAACAGCTCTATAATTTATGACAGCAATGTAATTTTTAAAATAGTTTTGAATACCATCATATAACTTGTGTATAAGGGGCCCCGAGTGGCCGAGTGGTCTAAAGCGCTGTCCGTTACGGATCACTGCCATCTCACCTCTGTCTGCACAGGTTCGAGTCTCAGATTCAGCCAATGTGGGTATGTGAGAAAGCTTGCCAGTAGTTTCTCGTGGGTCGGTGGTTCTTTCCAAGGTTTTCCCGGGTTCTTCCTCCACCATTAATACTGGCCGCCATGTATAGTCTATCGTGTGCTGAAAAATGGCATTAAACCCCACAACAACAACAACAACAACAACAACTTGTGTATAACATGAGCCCAGCTACAAACAGTGCAGTACCATGGGTACCATGAACAATGCAGTATTTCTCAGTGTGTGTAATTTGTCATCTAAAACCTGTAACTAGAGTGGGATGATTAAGCTTACACTATAGCTGATACTGTGAAAGACATCATGCTGACATTGGAGGGCCCATTAATAAAAATAAGAAGTGTTGATGCTGAAACCTACAATTATTTTCTAGCTACGCTACTTATTAGGCAGAGAAACTTTGCCCAGGATGACAATACCTGGGCAAGATATTAATCAGAGAGGACCAGTAAACATAAAACACACTTACTCAACAAACAAGAATATATTTAGTGGACTTGAGAAATGACATATAGACAGACAGAAAACAAGTGCACTTATGAAAATCATAGCATATAATTCATTCCTTGAAAGGAATATATATTTACACATTCACATAAACAACTAAAATGTGACATTTGGTTTTTTCTTTTTTGGATTTTCTTTTTAAATCTGAAATTTTTCTGAAAGTTGGATTTTGCAGAATCACAAATTCATTTCACCACCATGTTGGCATATATGACAGGTGTCAAAGATGTGATTAATGGATCATTAATAGAAATATTTTTGTTACTATTAATTTGTGACAGATACAACTGCTTTGTAAATCAAAAGATAATTTTAAAATCTGTTTCTGATGAATAACGAGAACACCTGTTGATATCATCAAAGTCATAACAAGATTCTTTTAGAATTTCCATACATTCCTTACTGATGTAAACTACTGACATAATGGTACAGTGAAAAAGTACCATGGTACATACCACTGGAAACAGTATAATGGTAAATGGCATACTGGTAATACCATGTACCTCTAGGAAACAACACAGATCTAGACCTGCAGGATGTATGTGGTGCTAAATTACAAAGAAATTGTGCCAAAAAGATGCATGAAAAATCATATTACTTACAATTGCATTCTCATTAAATCCATTTTATTTTTTAGAAAATGTCTACCTTTTCAAATTTAGAGGGATATACCACCCATCCCCACCCACAACCTTTCAGTTCTAGAACAACCTTTGGATTTGTCATTGCTTAATGTACCTACAGATCAGTTTGTTTCACTTATGATCACTTCAAACACGGTGGACCCTACTTGCTAGTACAATATGGGATGACAGATTAGGATCCCTTGGTTTTTAGCTTGCTTGACTTGGATAAGCAATTAGTCAATATGGCATTATTATCTGACAAAATAATTCTATTGCTCAGATCAATATTACATTATTAAAGTGGTCCAACAATATAAAGTGTCTCATTATAACATCCAAATTGCATGTTTACAGTGGTCCCACAGTATGAAATTGTCTCATTATAACATTCATATTACATGATTAGTGGTCTCACAGTATGAAAGTGTCTCATTATAACATCCATATTACATGATTAGTGGTCTCGCAGTATGAAAGTGTCTCATAATAACATCCATAATTAGTGGTCTCGCAGTATGAAGTGTCTCAATATAACAAAAATGTATTCCAATAACACATTGCTCTCTCAAATCAATGAAACACTGCACTGAAGATTAGTTTTGGTCAATTTACATCATTAAGAATTTTTTTCTTATGGTGTGATAATTTATTTATTTTGATTATTTATGTGCTTCAGTTGAGAGAGGTGAAACCCATGGTGGATACCAGAGCTCCTGCCACTTACATGCATGTTCATTTAAAGTTGAAAAAACTGAAGGTAAGAATGTAAAAAATAGCCTCATGAAACCTAACTGAACAGGACACTGCTCACTGTGCATGTTGTATTTCCATTTATGAGTGTTTTTAAATACAAAGTTTACTTGTAAGTACAGAAGTGACAATTCTTTGTCTTTGAGTGTCCATTATTCTCAGTTGTTAGATTTCAGTGTAAAGTCCTTATTGATGAACATTTTCAAGTTCCATCCAAAACTAAAGCCATGGACCCCAAATTCTGCACACAATAGTTATTTGAACAGGAAGAATTCAGGCATAGTGACTTGCTAGAACACAGGATAGTCATATGAACATAAAGAATTAATGGATAAAGAGAGACTAATTACTAAACAGCATAGTCATTTGAACATAAAGAATTAATGCATAAAGGGAAACTAATTACAACACAGCATAGTCATTTGAACATAAAGAATTAATGCATAAAGTGAGACTAATTACTACACAGCATAGTCATTTGAACATAAAGAATTAATGCATAAAGTGAGACTAATTACTACACAGCAGTCATTTGAACATAAAGAATTAATGTATAAAGAGAGACTAATTACAACACAGCATAGTCATTTGAACATAAAGAATTAATCCATGAAGAGAGACTAATTACAACACAGCATAGTCATATGAACATAAAGAATTAATGCATAAAGAGAGACTAATTACTACACAGTATAGTCATATGAACATAAAGAATTAATGCATAAAGAGAGACTAATTACAACACAGCATAGTCATATGAACATAAAGAATTAATGCATAAAGGGAAACTAATTACTTAACAGTATAGTCCTATGAACATAAAGAATTAATGCATAGAGACTAATTACAACACAGTATAGTCATATAAACATAAAGAATTAATCCATGAAGAGAGACTAATTACTACACAGTATAGTCATATGAACATAAATAATTCATGCATAAAGGGAGATTGATTACTACACATCATAGTCGATGAACAGGAATAATTGGTGCATAAAGGGAGACTAATTACTACACAGCATAGTCATTTGAACATAAAGAATTAATGCATAAAGGGAGATTGATTACTACACAGCATAGACAATGAACAGGAATAATTGGTGCATAAAGGGAGACTAATTGCTACACAGCATGGTCATTTGAACATAAAGAATTAATGCATAAAGAAAGACTTTTGTAATTTGATTTTATTGAGACTTCAGTATATATATTTGATATCAGTTGTAGAACAAATGTTACAGTTAATATTAAGTACATTTAATAGCTTAGACAATGTAAATGGTGCTTTAAGAGATGGAATACACTTTAGAAAGAAAGACAAGAAATAATCACAATTTAAACATCACAAAGCTAGAGTCACATTACAGTACCATACATCCCACAAGATGAGTATCAGTTTATACACAATAAAGCTAGTGTCACACTACATTATTTTCCTGGGACAAGTAGCAATTTTAAATTATTTAACTCCCTCAATTTTCTGTTCTATAATAAACCCTGAATGTCTATTTACACATGTATATTGGGCATAAAGTTGTATGCAACATAAAATTCCTAGATCTATAATTGCTGTCACAATTTGCAGGCAGCTCGGGGTTTACATAGTTAAGTTGAAGTTTCAAATAAAATTGGTAGAGTAGATGTGATGGCAAATCTGGGTCTGTGCCGTTAACATGGACAGTGTGAATGCATTGGCATATCTGGGTCTATGGTTTTAACATGGACAGTGTGAATGCACTGACAGATCTGGGTCTATGCAGTGTGTACATGGACAGTGCAGATGTGATGGCAGATCTGGGTCTGTGCAGTGTTTACATGGACAGTGTAGATGTGATGGCAGATCTGGGTCTGTGCAGTGTGTACATGGACAGTGTAGATGTGATGGCAGATCTGGGTCTATGCAGTGTTTACATGGATAGTGTAGATGTGATGGCAGATCTGGGTCTGTGCAGTGCTTACATGGACAGTGTGAATGCATTGACAGATCTGGGTCTATGCAGTGTGTACATGGACAGTGCAGATGTGATGGCAGATCTGGGTCTGTGCAGTGTTTACATGGACAGTGTAGATGTGATGGCAGATCTGGGTCTGTGCAGTGTGTACATGGACAGTGTAGATGTGATGGCAGATCTGGGTCTATGCAGTGTGTACATGGACAGTGCAGATGTGATGGCAGATCTGGGTCTGTGCAGTGTTTACATGGACAGTGTAGATGTGATGGCAGATCTGGGTCTATGCAGTGTTTACATGGACAGTGTAGATGTGATGGCAGATCTGGGTCTGTGCAGTGTGTACATGGACAGTGTAGATGTGATGGCAGATCTGGGTCTATGCAGTGTTTACATGGACAGTGTAGATATGATGGCAGATCTGGGTCTGTGCAGTGTTTACATGGATATTGTAGATGTGATGGCAGATCTGGGTCTATGCAAGTGTTTACGTGGACAGTGTAGATGTGATGGCAGTTCTGGGTCTATGCAGTGTGTACATGGACAGTGTAGATGTGATGGCAGATCTGGGTCTGTGCAGCGTATACATGGACAGTGTAGATGTGATGGCAGATCTGGGTCTGTGCAGTGTGTACATGGACAGTGTAGATGTGATGGCAGATCTGGGTCTGTGCAGTGTGTACATGGACAGTATATATGTGATGGCAGACCTGGGTCTGTGCAGTGTTTACATGGACAGTGCAGATGTGATGGCAAATCTGGGTCTGTGTAGTGTTTACATGGACAGTGCAGATGTGATGGCAGATCTGGGTCTGTGCAGTGTGTACATGGACAGTATATATGTGATGGCAGATCTGGGTCTGTGCAGTGTTTACATGGACAGTGCAGATGTGATGGCAGATCTGGGTCTGTGCAGTGTTTACATGGACAGTGTAGATGTGATGGCAGATTTGGGTCAATGCAGTGTTTACATGGACAGTGTTGGTGTGATGGCAGATCTGAATTTACACTGTTCACCTCAAGATAATGTTATACTTAAGTAAATATGATGTACTGTTGTCCCCCACTACAAAGTTCCTCAGAATAATGTTATACACTAGAAAATATAATATACATTGGCCCCCATAATGAAAAGCCTCTTTACAATGTTCTACAAAATCAAATATCAAACATGATATGCAGTTGTTCCTCACTATAAATTACCCGAGTAACGTTATATATGATATACAGTACCCCCATTATAAATTACCTGAGCAATGTATTACACATGATATACAGTGGTCCCTCATGATGAAGTGCATCATTATAATATAGTCCTTAGTTTTACAGAATAGTCCATAAAACTGGGATTAGCCAGTGAAAATTTTAAAGTAACAGAGGTAGGGGATGCAAAATTATCTGGTTGCTTGATCAGATCTAGGCAGGTAAATTACTCAGTTAATGGTGTTTATGGAATGCCATGCATACAGTCATGAATCCCATTGTACTAGCAGACTTGTATTATTCAATATAATGCATATCAGTAAAATGTAACCTGACCTCGCATATATCCTGATAAACTTTCATGGCTCCCATGAAACAATGATATGAGAACCACTTCATTTATCACACTATATGTTCTTTTTCTAATCTTGTTATAAGGGAAAAGGTTATTTTGATGTAATTCTACATGTACTTATAATGAAAAGAAATATAAAGTAATTTCTATTTTTTGGGTCTCCTGCCATAGTAATATTATTGTCACAAGATAAACTGGCATGAGGGATGATACCCCCTGCTTAATTTTACAAAATGTTTAAAATCTGTATGTATTTATACATTATCACTTTCAGGTAATCCACAGGAATTTGGAATTCTATCAATCCTCACTCACCCTGCTGACTTTTGACCTCTGAGATCACACCTGTTAAAGATATAACATGTTGATCTCATTCATTATTGAGCCCATCTATAAAATAATATAAAATTATATATATATATATATATATATATATATATATATATATATATATATATATATATATATATATATATATATACATATAAAGTTTGATCAAATTCATATAAAAAATATGGCTTTCAGAGTGGTAATAAGCTGAACCAATCAGATTTAAGATCATTCCATTAATATGCATGCATCTCACTCATGATCAAACTTGTACAAGGGCATATATTCCAAGTTTAATAAAAATTGTATTGGAAATATGGCCTCCAGAATGATAACAACTCAGCCAGTCAAATGTAAGACCACCTCTTTGGTATGGTGAATCTATCTCATCAGAGATCTTGATGATATACACATATATTCCAAGTTTGAACAAAATTAAATCAGAATTATGGCCTCCAGAATGATAACAGGATCAGGTGTATGATCATCACAATCATTCATTTGAATGGATCTCACTCATTATCTAACTCATCCATGGATCTGACTCATTATCAAACTTATCTATGGATCTCATTCATTATCAAACTTATCTGTGGATCTCACTCATTATCAAACTCATTCATGGGTCTCACTCTTTATCTAATTTCATCCATGGATCTCACTCATTATCTAACTCATCCATGGATCTCACTCATTACCTAATACATTGATCTCATTCATTATCCTAACTTGGCTCTCACCCTTTGTCTAACTCATCCATTGATCTCACTCTTTATCTAATTTCATCCATGGATCTCACTCATTATTAAACTCATTCATGGATCTCACTCTTTATCTACTTTCATCCAAGGATCTCACTCATTATCTAACTCATCCATGGATCTCACTCATTATCTAATACATTGATCTCATTCATTATCCTAACTTGGTTCTCACCCTTTGTCTAACTCATCCATTGATCTCACTCATTATCAGACTCGTCCATGAATCTCACTCATTATCTAACTCTTCAAAGATTTTGATGACACAAGCTTATATAACAGTGTGATGAAAATCAGATCAGAAATGTTACTTCCCAAGGGGTAGCAAGTTCAGTCAGTCAAATGCAATATCTCCCCATTATCAAGAGTAGTCCTTTCTCATTACTGAGCTTGTAGGAGATCATAATAATTTTAGCATACATTCCAAGTTTGATCAAAGTCAGAGGAGAAATATTCCCTCCAGAATGGTAACAAGCTCAGTCAATCCTATGTAAGATTACATCATTGATATGCATGGATCTTGGTCATTACTGAATCCATCCAAGATCTTGATGATATAAGCCAGTATTGCAATAAAACACAAAATTACACAAGGAAACAAAGGAAGAAAGAAACAAAATTGCAACCCCTCATTGGTCTTTCCAGGGCTATGCCAAAAATAAAATAAAAAAACAAGTGAAAACCAATTATATTGTATACATTTATAGACCCAGTAAGTCAGATAATATAAGTATTAGTTAAATGGATACAAGATATTTAATTAAAACATATTTCTTTGTCATTTTAGCTGGAAGAAGAGAGACTGGCAACATTAGAAAGACACAACAGAATTCTACTGGAGAAAATATCATATGTTAAGAGAACAAGAAGTGGAGAGAACAATAGCAATAAAAATACAGAATTTAAAAGGTCTGTCATTTATCTGTTTTTATTTTATAATATACAGTAAATCAGTCATCTGTAAAAAATTTCAGCTACTCATTTACCATGGTAAACTGCAAGTGTTCATCAAAGATATTCTATTTAGTAGGATCTATGTTATGGATCAGATTTCAGTATTTAAGTTCCCCAGAATCCCATAATACCTATATATATATATATATATATATATATATATATATATATATATATATATATGCATTTGTATGGGAAAATATGAATGAGTTTTTTCGGATGTAAATACTGCATGACCTTGGGAGTGCAGTATATTCATCCGACATAACGAGTTCATATTTTCCCTATACAAATGCAGTAACCATTTTATTATATGCTAATTTTTTAAAATTCTACCTAATGCTTAATTATATTAACAAAATACACAACAAGAAACAAAATAACTGAATGTATGCCATACTCCAAACTAAATACACAAGCGCAGATTCATCATTACACAATAACAACATTATTACTGCGCACATAATTCCACCCAGATAAATTTGAACTTAGTCGTGCACTCAACATAACTTTCAAAAGAAAATGGCACATCTAGTTAAAATTGAAATTTGGAGTAATATTGTGAATGAATGCACATTGCAACAACTTTTCCGTTTGACCTAGAATGAATAGAGTTTGATATTTTGTTTTAATTCTTTGAAATTCTGTGATTATGGACTGGATTTATATGTGACAGTTCCACATGAAATACATTGGATTGAAGAAGCGAGGGAGAAGCATGTCGACATCTGCAAATGTGTTTCAGTTTCTGTCATTGAATGTTTGAAATCATAATGTGGGAAAAAGAAGAAGTCTTTCAATTGCAAGCATCAAAAAGACGCTATGGAATTTAATGCTTATTTCATTTTGAGTGCAGTAAGGAGGATGTAATTGCACTTATCATCAAAATTACAGTACAATTTCGAAATGTGTAATCAAGATTGAGAACCTATGACATGGCTAATGTATTTCGGATTTGCAGAACTAAGAAAGCACATTTTGAGGAAATTCAGGATGTAAAACTGTAAGTGTATTTTTTGCCATTCTTATCACCAGCTAAAGAAGACAGTTTATGTCTTGACACTTGTATGTTATTTGTAAGGACCCTTTCTTGCATCTGAATGTGCCAAAGCAACTGGTATGTGGCAATCTACAAAACAATGCTTTACTTCATTCAGAAACAAATTTAAACAACCACAGCATAAAACTCCTACTATGCGAGTGTACATGATTTGTTTACAAATCAAAAGTGCTGGCATCTGCGTCCATTGTTTGTTTACAATAGAAAGTAGTTCCTTTATGCATGTGAATGGAAAATGAAGGTGTGCAATATTGTAAAATACCGAACGATTCTGACAATGTAAAGTTAACGGAGAAAAAAAAATGAGCATATAATATATATATATATATATATATATATATATATATATATATATATATATATATATATATATATATATATAATGTGTATGGAATTGTGTGCATTTGTGTCAGCCATGATGCATAACAACACATTCTTTCAGGTATACAAAGACTTACAAAAATGGTACTAACAGCTGCCTCGCTTGGTGCTCAGCATTAAGAGGTTAGTGTTAGGACTGGTCAGCCTAGGTGTCAGGATAATGTGACTGGGTGGGGGACATCACACTACATGTCTGCAGCATGATGCTCCAGTGCTAGACATCGCTATAAACTGCCACACTGCAGACATTGTAGCAATATGACTGAAAAATTGTTAAAGCTATGTTAAAATCCTAACCACACACACACACTCCTTCAGGTATAAAATTTACATATACATATGTTTGTCATTTGAAAAAAAGAATTTTCCCGTCAAATAGAATGCAGTTTTTTTCAAGGGATTATCAAAAATGTTATCAAAAATACAATAATTAAATGTACAAAAAGCAACAGCATTTTGACCTTAGAAATTCCTACATGAGACAACAATTTATTTTTATAATGATTTTTAATTGTCTGAAACGATGTTTTTTTGCATCATCTTTTGTGTGTATATGTTTGTCTGGTTGAAACTGATGTAAATTGGTATAAAATGATGATGTAATAGTATGTAGCTGACAGATTTACAGATTTACAAAGTGAGGTTAAAATCAAATCAAATCATTTTCTACTACATATAATGATCCACACTATAAAATGCACCAGAACAGCACCATCCTTCAAATAAAATGGATCTCACTTATGCAGTATATTTCCCACATCATTATAGTGAGAAACTAACGAGAAAAGCTTTCCATATCCATACAGCTGATACCAATTGGAGATTTAAAGCCTACCATATCCATACAGTTTATTACCAATTTGAAACTTCAAGTCTTCGATATCCATAAAGTTGATACCAATCTAAGATTGCCAGCTTTCCATATCCATACAGTTAAAACCAGTTAGAGATTTAAAGCCTTCCATATCCATACAATTGATACCAATCTGAGATTTAAATCCTTCCATATCAATACAGTTTATACCAATCTGAGATTGCAAGCCTTCCATATCAATACAGTTTATACCAATGTGAGATTTAAAGCCTTCCATATAAATAGAGTTGATACCAATCTAAGATTGCAAGCCTTCCATATCCATACAGTTGATACCAATCTGAGATTGCAAGCCTTCCATATCAATACAGTTGATACCAGTCTGAGATTGCAAGCCTTCCATATCAATACAGTTTATACCAATGTGAGATTTAAAGCCTTCCATATCCATACAGTTAATACCAATCTGAGATTGCAAGCCTTCCATATCAATACAGTTGATACCAATCTGAGATTTAAAACCTTCCATATCAATACAGTTTATACTAATCTGAGATTTAAAGCCTTTCATATCTATACAGTTTATACCAATCTGAGATTTAAAGCCTTCCATATCCATACAGTTGATACCAATCTGAGATTGCAAGCCTTCCATATCAATACAGTTTATACCAATGTGAGATTTAAAGCCTTCCATATCCATACAGTTGATACCAATCTGAGATTGCAAGCCTTCAATATCAATACAGTTTATACCAATCTGAGATTTAAAGCCTTCCATATCTATACAGTTTATACCAATCTGAGATTTAAAGCCTTCCATATCAACACAGTTTATACCAGTCTGAGACTTCAAGTCTTTGATATCCATACAGTTGATACCAATCTAAGATTGCTAGCTTTCCATATCCATACATTTGATACCAATTGGAGAATTAAAGCCTTCTATATCCATACAGTTGATACCACTCTGAGATTTCAAGCCTTCTTTATCCATACAGTTTATTACCAGTCTGACATTTAAAGCCTTCTATATCCATACAGTTGATACCACTCTGAGATTTCAAGCCTTCTTTATCCATACAGTTTATTACCAGTCTGACATTTAAAGCCTTCTATATTCATACAGTTCATACATGTCTGCCATCAAATATTCACTGTTATAGACATCCTGATAAAAATGAAGGCCATTCAGATTTGTATCAGTGATGCTAATCTGCCATTTTAAAAATGGTCCCATTGAAATTAAGGAAGAATTAAAACACATTTAAAACAACTGTTCCCCAATTGCTGTTGGGTCAATTTTCATGAAGTCTTAACAGGGATCATACCACTATAAACCATTTAAGGCCATTGTAAACCAGTCAATTGTCCCTTACTGACGTGGGTTTCTGCTTCTTCTTTTTCTTGTACATACATGTAGATATAAAAGTGCAACTTATATAAATACGTCTTCATATTTGTTTATAGAAAATGTAATGTCCAGCTGAATAATGGTAATCAAAGTTTAATCCATAATATAAAACATTTATTCCTTTATTTTAAAAATATTGTCCAAGTTAAAGAGCAATATAATTTTCATTGGTAACTTGGTTTGGGTTGTTCCATGATATTACCTACTTATATATTTATAGTTTATTAAAATTTGAAAATAACCAAATAAAATAAAATGTTCTCTTTGCAGTTTAAATAGAGAGAAACGACAACGTTATTTAAGTAGGGTAACAGAAGAGAATCTAGCCATGTTGTATAGAGTTATTGATTGTAAGCCAGTGTACAACCATAAAAAGTGGCAGCAAGAGTGGAAAAAGAATCAGAGATTCATGGAAAGCATTTCCCATTTCCCTAAGGTAAAAATACTATTTATTCTTTCCATTCCAATCCTAGGCAACAAGTTGGCAAGTTCTGACATGAAAATATGAAAGAGTTTAATGTTGTTTTTACTGAGTTTATCATGGTATAAACTGTCAGTTGCCAAATCTCAAAGCAAATAATGCCAGAAAGGCAATATGTAAGCTTTGTGAGCTGTGTAAGGGGCTGTCCATTTAGTTGATCATGTTTCAGCTAGTTTATTTCAACTTGCTGCATATGCCAGAAAATATTTTTTGACCTAGAAATTGATGTCAGCCATAATGACATCTGTTGTTTTTTGTAAATTTATGTAAGTGCAAATTATATCCTGGATATTTCATGGTTATAATAGCAATTATAGGTTATTAAGTAAATTTAGAAAATTATTTAAAAGAAAATGTGTCGGCTGCAAAGATAATTTTATTTGTGCATGGCTGTTTTTTTTCTCTAGTCTTCTTGGTTTAAACCAATTAGCTTCAATGTTCTAAGGTGGCGTGTCCAGTAAGATTCCTTTTCTTTCCTGATTTCAGAATTCCAATTCGGGTTGTGAGCAATTTCAATAAGTGTTATATCACTGAAAGTGTGGCCAGGGGAGGAGAGCTGTTCTGTATTCTGTACAGCTTCTTTGTCATCCGATCAGATCATTGAACTTCAAGGTTGATCCTTTTGTACAGCTTTTGAGTTTCTCTGACATACTGAAGGCTACAGATCTTACATGTGATGAGATAAATTACATTCTCTGTTTTGTATGTTTTGTTTGGAACATGGATGTTTAGTTTTTCTTTAGTCACTGTGCTAGAAAATGTCCTAGTCTCTATCATATGTTGACAGGTTTTTGCACCTTTTATCACCACAGGGGCCAGATTGACTAGGATGGTCTTGATTAGTGATTGGCGTTAGCTTTAGTAGGCTACTACAGGTTTGTTTGGGAGGATTAACTTTAGTACATCCGACGATTCCACGATGGGCCAGTGTTTCCTGATGATTTTACCTACTTTGGGGTTGTCTGGATGGTAGGTCAGGATAAATGGTATCCTATCAGCCTTTTCCTTCTTTCCATATTTTAGTAGGTCATCGATGTTTGTTTATTTAGCCCATTGGGTTGCTTCTGTAATCAGGTTTTGTTCATAGCCTCAGTAAATTAAATGTTTAGATAGCTCTTCAGACCTTTTTAGGAATGTATCATTGTCGGAGCAAATTCTGTGTATCTTCAGTGCCTGGCTATATGGGGTGTTCCTAATGCAGTGTTGTTTGCCTTTGATATGAAATCAGCCTTGAGATAGAGACTTCTGCCATGAATTTTATTGAAGGATAGAAGTTGTTTGCCTTTGATATGAAATCATCTTAGTCCAATTCCTGGAGCTTGTCCTAAAACTAAATAACTTTAAATTTAATGAAGAAAACTAACTCCAAATCAATGGAACTGCATGCAGTGGGTACAAAAATGGCCTCTTTGTATGCTAATATATTTATGGGAAAACTGGAGGGTTAAATTTTAGCATCAGTTGAAGTTACACCATACCAGTGGGTATGCTTTATCGATGATATATTTTGTTTCTCCTTGAAAACTATGTATGTTATTTTCCCAAAAGATGCATATTATCAGATGTAGTAACTTGTACCTTGCAATACCTATTGTACAGACGGATTTGTGTCCAGGAAAACAAAGCATAGAGCAAATCATGTGCATTAAATGTTTGAGAAGCTTATTTTTGAGGCTGACATGGTTTTGAGGGCGAATAAACTTGAGAGAAAAAGTCAAGAATGATTTATTATATATTCATCTAAGCTTTCTCATCCTAAGGTAGAAGTTTGGATTGTTACTCTTTGAGCGGGACATCTAAAACCACTATCCAAATATTTAACACGAGAGTCAGAAAATGTAAGAGAACAGAAAGACTAAAGTTATCGTTGTATTTTGTCTCCTCTTTTTGTATACCTAATTATTATTACCTGCTTCCAATATTTATAACTGCTAATTTCCACCAGTGGCAGACAGACAAGATCGAAACTGTAAATCATATGTCTGCATTCAGGTCATGTGATTCTGTCTTAGTAGGTGATGTCTGAGTGAGCTTATTCATATGTGAATTAAAGTCAATAAATGAAGTAATTACTAGCTTATATCAGGATCATACATTATAATTTATATATAGTCATATATGAACAAACAAACAATAAATATAACATATCTGTTGCTCTTTTATCAAATATCACACTTGGAAACTTCTTGTAATATATTAGAAACATCTTACAGTGGAACAATCAGATTTTATTGGACAATGCCATACACCTGTGACAAGTTTTGGGTGACATTTGGGTGACATCATGATATGACCGCTTCATCTTTAAAGTGCTTTAAGCTTAAGCTGCCACTTTTAAATATGATGAAAGCTCTCATTCGTACACCTTTTTGCGTTTAAAGTCTCTAGTAGTCGTACACCAGATGACTGTGCCCTCATGGCCCATGAAGAGACTTGCCTACAGACAATCGTGGACAGGTTCTCGAAAGCCTCCAGTCTGTTTGGACTCACAGTTAGCTTGGGAAAGACAGAAGTCCTTTTCCAGCCCGCCCCAAACACTGTCCCATCACAACCCTGCATCAGGTGACACGCAGCTGAAGAATGTGGATTGTTTCAAATACCTTGGCAGCACAATATCCAGTGATGGTTCCTGGACAATGATCACTGCGAGGATCCAAAAAGCCAACCAAGCACTCGGACGACTCCTGACCAAGATCTTGTAGTACAAGGACATATGCCTGTCAACAAAGATGAAAGTGTACAATACAGTTGTCCTCACATCTCTCTTGTATGGCTGTGAGACTTGGACTGTCTACCGAATGCATATCAGTCAGCTGGAACAATTCCACCAGTGCTCCCTGAGATCCATCATGCAGATCAAGTGGCAGGACTGAATCACCAACCAGGAAGTCCTTGGTAGAGCCAACACAACAAGCATCAAAGCCAAACTAATCCAGGCCCAGATTCATTGGACTGGCCATGCCATCTGCATGGATCAAAACAAAACCCCAAAGCAGCTGTTCTTTGGCGAGCTAGCCCAGGACAACCGAAACCAAGGCCACCCTCACAAGAGGTAGAAAGTTAATCTCATGACTCACTTGAAAAATTTCGCTGTTCATCAGATAATAAACTGTAATCGATCAGCATTATATCTGAACAAAATGGGTAATCATTATGCTTATTATGACACTCAAAAGGATGGCAAATGTAAACTTCTGTGAGATAACTAACATCGTCGTGTGTTACGATTTTATCAGTTTCTTTAAGAAACTGTTCTTTGCTGATCCAACTAAACGGACCATATGGCATAGAGTCGGACATTCCAGAGTCATATAAATTATTGTCATCTAGATACGCTATACAACTTGATGGAACTGTACTATCATAGTCGGGTAGATATTTATTATTAGCTTGGGTATATTTTTTGTTATGACGCTTATTCCGCCTTGGATTCCATGTTCTATAGAGTTGAACATATCTGGGTCTGTTAACAGTTCTAGTTTTATTTTACTGTGCTTGAGTAATGGATACCAGCTTAGTCCGGATGCCGAATAGTATCAAGCTCGGTTGAGTCCGTAGTTATCAGCGCTGACAACTCTGACATTTTCAAATATATCTGCGAGCAACAGAACGTATGTGATAAGATATAAATCATGATGATCTCCTAAGTTTTTACACCCAAATCGATCGAACATAAGCGTAATTATCATCACTAACACTTTCAAGATTGAACCTAGAATAAAACTAATCATTGTCAGGTAGACACATTACATTAAATTAATCCTAATTATCAAGATACCTGTAGGAAAAGATACCTTTTCGTGTCAGCAGGCTTGATCTATCACCGAAATGTTCAATCAAATTATTAAGTTTACTGCAGCCTTTTTCTAGCTCGTCTAGCGATGCTGCCATAAACTACAGACTATCAATAAATCTTAACTTGCCTAGTATGAGTGACTTGTACTTTTCAATGTTATTTGGGATGTACTTTAATTTATTGTTGTTATTAATTCTTAGGCGGTTTATTGTATCTTTATTATTGAATACTTGAACTATGAGATGAGAATCATATCCTCTGAAAATGTGAAAGACAACAGGAACGAAGTTCAGTGCGGTATATTTTAAATTCCATTTATCATGTGATGGACCACGATACTTTCGAGTAATATGGCAGTGATCTTTTAATCTATCTTGAGGCAAAAGCACCCCCTCGCAAATATAGCATATTTATGTTATATTAAATCAGCTTCTTGTTTTACTGTTAGTGGTTTCATTTTTTATGTCCTAGCGAGTAACATCGTAATAGCATTTGTCTCGTCGATAAGGTTCCTTAGCAACCAGACAAAAGAATTCGCTCAACGATAAATCTTTACTGGTTTTGATAAAGATTTATCAACAGCACAAACGACCTCATACGCTGCTCCGCAAGGAATATGCTCTTTTATTTTTCTTGTCGAAGATTTATCAGGATTTTTTTTTCTGTTCCTTGCACTGGAAATACATTATATTCGAAATCTGCGTGTACTATTAAAGGCACTTGCATATTTTGACTGTAACTTGTAAATTGTAATATTTTTCATCTTTGCCAGGCATAGATATTTTCCGTACATTGGAGCAGTATTGGAGATGTTTATCAAGTACATGTTAAGATTTACATCCGTGCAAACACCTGACACAGAAATATTTCTTTTCTTATGCTTGTTATACTGACCTCTGACTAGCCCGTTAAATATTTTATCCACGCATAATGATCTTTATAAAATAGTAAATTTACTGTTTGTTGTGATGCAAGATCGCTGATGTATCTGGGATATATATTTTGTTTATCATCGATACTAAATACATTAATACCGCCTGTTAAAAGCTGCTTATTTTACTTTTTGAATCAGATATTCAGAAACAGGGAAGACAATCCGCAATGAAATATATTTTATAGTGTGGAACAGTAGCTCTGTTATTTTATCAAATTTACAGCCAGAACCAGATGTAGTGTACTCATCTATTTTCTTCGATATCACCTGAAATATATTATCTGACAGCGATATCAAACCTGTCTTTATTAGAATTCGGCTAGATTTTGATGTAATATAAGGATTGTCAAATTTCTTGTGTTGCTTAGCAGCAGGGTGATCTGACGTAGGAGTCTGATTGACATACCTATCCTTGGCTTTCTGTTGGGATTTCAAAAGATGTACATAGCTTAGCAAGCTTAACGTAGAACTACACTATTATTGTCAAGCCCTCATGCGTGGCAAGCTGGGATTTAATTGTTGGCTGAAGCAGATGATATAAGTGTGGCAGAGAAATTTACTAGAAAACGTTTATCATTAAGTAACCTGAAGTGTTATCAAAATCAGCAAATGCGGTTGCGATTTTTATGGGCTGATATCTTTCTGTTGAGAATAGACTTTTCTTTGCAATGTAGCAGCAGGGAAGTTTAACAGACCATCGTGAACAGACAAAATAAAGCTTCCTACGCGAACTTTCTCCGTAGAAGCCTCAGATTTCACTTTTACGGCCTTCTACGGAAGCTAATTTTCGTGCATTTCAGACCGGATGCATCGGTTGGTCGCGCCGGTGTGTTAGTAAATATAGCGTCCAGGACAGGAAAAATAAATTACCGGGATAGTATTTTTGTGTTAATTTTTTTGTTGTCTTTGGGGGCTGCTTTTACGTCGCATTAAAATAATATACTTGAAAATAATATGAGTCGGAAAACTAGCACAGTTGGAGAGCCTCATTCTGCTAGATTAGCGCGAGAGCAATTAGCGTCACTAAAGAAACTTATCCCGGCAAAAGAATTATATAAGAAAAAAGTTCGTGAGCACGAAGATACGCAATATGGAATTACCGAGATATCGTCGAAATGGCTAAAGCCAGTCACCGAAACAGTCGAGAGAGTCGCATATGGTGACAAAAAAGGAACTCAGGAAACTCGGAATTGTTCCCATGACGAGAGATATTGAGACACATACTCGAGTGGTGCCAGATAGACTGGATCAAATTCACCAAGCACAAGTACAAGCACAAGCGCGGCAAGAACAATTGCAGCAAGCACAAGCACAAGAACGAGAGTTGCAAGAACAATTATTACAAAAAGAAGAAGAATTATTGGAAAAAGAGGAGGAAGAAGAGGAGGAGAAAGATCCTATCGGTAAATTAATGGAATATTTTACCCCTGGAGGCTGGGCCGCGTTAGAAATTGAACTTGATAAAAAGGATGATATCAATGAAATTGGTGAATTTGCGGAAGATTCTTTCACCGATAGAGGAATAAAATATTTAACGAAGGAGGGACTAAAAAAAATTAGTGGGCGAGATAAATGGTATAAAACGATATATCGGGCTAAATTTGGAATATCCAGGATAAACACCAATGAGGCGAGGTATATTAAATTTCGGATATCTGCGCGTAACAGAAAGGATCCTAGGATGAAAAAAATAAAGATAGATACATCTTCAGGATTTTCTCCTAAAGTAAAAGAAAAATTACCGGAAACAACATCCAAAGTTGAAAAACCTGAATTTCATATTAGTAGTTATTTTACCGAAGATGCTCTTGAAAAACTCAAAGACGAGGATAAATTAGTCGATATTGCCGCAAATTATGATAAAAAGAACGAATATTTAATAAAAGAACTTCACAAAAAAAAAATATCGACAAATTAAAATGGATCGATTGGGTGTATTTTGCAACAAAACCCTACCCTCACGAATCAGATTCTAAATATATAGAATATTTAGAAAAAGTAAAACGAAGAGAGAAAGAAATAGAAGAAGAAAGAATAAAACAAAAAGAAGAAGAGGAGGAAGATGTATTGTCGGAGTGGTTTAGTGAGCCATCAACACCATCAGAACCAAAGACAGGAAGAGGATATACCGTTTGCCCTGACAGCGTCGTTAACGATGTGTCTCGCCTCGAAATATTAATCGGAGGAAAACGAGCCGGAAATAATTCTCATGAAATAATCAACGAAGCCTCAGATATTTGTCAACGATTATTCCGCGGTGGCGTCATCGACTCCTACATTTACAAGGAGCTCATTGATGAACTCATCGATTAAAACAACATAATTGAAATAACATGATTGTTCACAAACATCAGCGCAGACCTAGACAGGTCCGCATAGTTAACTCTCGATTGCCTGTATACAAATATATTCACGGCAATGGACTTGGCGACATCGTCAAAAGTTTCGTTACGCGGATAGTCCCTAAAATAGGACCCGCAGCTAAGCAAATCGCATCAAAGGCAATAGGAAAGATTGGCGAGACTGTCATCTCTGGTATTGGTAATCTGGCAACTAAAGGATTCGATTTTGTCAGAGGTAGAATATCAAATTTAACGCGTAAAAAACAACCCGTCAAATTACCTAGCACCAGTGAAATGCCCCCCCGAAATCAGTAAAGCTATAAACGACGCAGCAAATAAAAAAATAAATGATCTAGCACAGGAAGTTGCTAACACAAATCTAGCACAGGAAGTCGCGAATACAAGTTTTATTTCAGGTAGCGGTCTTCGTTTTAGATGAAATTCTTATTAATAAATGTTCGCACAAGTGTCAAACGAAGTGTTCGACATGGACGAGCCTGTAGGTAGAGACACATCCGTGCGTGATTTCCAGTATTTTTCGTACGACGCAGTGATACCAAATGCGATTGGTCGTATTGAAATTCAAGTTCACGATACAACGAGATATTTTCTTCCATCTGAGGCGTATATCGAAGTTGTTGGTAAAATTGTGAGGACAAATGATACCAACTATGATGCAAATTTTAATGTTGGGTTCGTCAACAACGGTATCATGGCGTTATTCAAGAGCGCCACTTACATGATCGACGGAAGAGAAATCGAATCGATCACGAACAACGTTGATATAGCAACGACGATTATAGGCCTAGCTAGATACTCGGATGATTTTACCAGGTCAGCCGGTCCTAGTATGATGTTTGCCAAAGATAACTCCAATTTCGCTGATCCTTCCCCGTATGAAATCAGACAACCTAACAATCGCGCTGTTCCTCCCGTTGCTGCCGCCATCGAAAACTTGGTAGTTGGCCCCAATATCGATTACAACCTTGGATTTGCCACGCGGAAAGCTATGTTAAAAGGAAATGAACGAAAATTCTCCTGTGCAATTCCGCTATCTCACATTTTTGGATTTTGCAGGCATTTCAGGAAAGTTATATACGGAGCAAAACACACGGTCGTTTTTATTCGAGACACCGAAGGTAATACCAGAGCCATCTGGCGAGACGTAATCGCGGATGATGTTAATATCGGTAAGGTGGTCCTTGACAAATTTACCTTGTGGATGCCAGCGATAGTCCCATCGATACTTGAGGAGGAAAAATTATTGTCATTCATGAATCAAGGCGGAAAGTCCGTTATGTCCTGGCTGACAACCATGACCGACTCCTTCGACGTTAATATTAACGGAATATTTACCTGGCGAATTGCGTCACAGCAAGGCGTCTCGGCACCTAGACATATCTTTGTTGCTCTTCAATCTGCAGATAGATACGAACAAACTCTCAGTCACATGATATTCGATAATTTCGCAGCAACAAACGTATCACTGAGAATAAACGGCCAACAAGAACCATCAGAGGAAATATCGATTGATTTTGAAAATTACTCGACGGCACGCGCATATCATCGCTTGCTAAGTTTTATGGGTCGCGATCAAAATATCGATACCGGATTGCAAATATCACAGCTAGATTTTAATACTCGCTATCCTATCTACTACTTTTTCCTGGAACATCTCGATTTGGTAAAACAATCCGTTGTCGATATCCATTTCAAGGCCAGAATTAACACAGGTGGACCAGCAAGGGCATTCGCGGTGATTCTCAGCGATAGAACAATGATCTTGGAAGGCATCAGCGGTAGAATGAGAATCATCGATGCTCCTGTTGAGAAAATGTGACAAAATCGAAGATTTCTAAATTTAGATTAAACGATTATTAATATGCCATACGAACACGTCAGCGTAACTCTGACCCCGGGTCAGATGAAAAAACTCCAAACAGCAACAGCAAAGCGATGCGGTACGAAATTAACCCTGAAAAATGATCAAATTCAGGGCGGACCTAACAAACTGTCGCTAACTAAAAATCAGCGTGAACGATTCACCAAAGCAAAATCAGCGAATTCCGGCGTTCATGTGAATCTTAGTATAGGTGCCATCAGAGACATGGTCAAAACGGGCGGAATTTTCCCTCTGCTAGCCGCTATTCCCGCGTTAATAGCAGGTGCAAAAGCGTTAGGGTTAGGTGCGGTTGGAGCCGCAGGTGCTAAATTAGCGCATAAAGTAATGGGAGGGCGATACGGTAAAAAAAAGGGAAGCGGCCTCTATCTAAGACGACCTCCCATGTACGGATCCGGCCTTTATCTAAGACGACCCCCGTACGGATCCGGTCTGAAATTAGCCTACCAGCCTCAAATTTAGATTTATTCAACGAAGCAAAGAATAAAAAAATAAAATTTTTCAGAGGCGTATTTATGCGGGATCAACTACCAGAAAAACCAAACCCTACCGAGACAGGAATAATAAATCTCGATTCAAATACCGGCCCTGGCACACATTGGGTCGCCTACGCGATTAATCCTCGCGAAGTTGTTTACTTTGACTCATACGGACTAGCACCTTCAAAGGAATTTATCAATTACGTGTCAAAGTTAAATATTCCAATTTGGTATTCGACACTTCCGACGCAGACGTTAATGGATCCACCGATATGCGGTCCTGAATCAATTAACGTCCTCGATGCAATTTCAAAATCATCCGATCCGTATCACAAGATCGTATTTAAATACGCCGTAGATAAATATCATGGTTGATATTTACGGTAGATTTATCTACAGGAAGAAGGAAGCAGAAGTGACTGACGTCGATCTATCAAAGTTCGCCACAAGGGATAATATTAACAATCTTCTATCGCTGTCAGAAGTGGATCCTGGCGAAGTTGCTATTTTTCAGAGCCGCGAAGGGAGATTACAAACAAGCAACGTCAAAATAACTGATATAATCAAGCGAGACGAATATAACGATCGCATTAATCAATTTACTAGCCTGTCAGATTCGGTATCAAAATCCATCGCTGATATCGCCGATATTATAGCGAAGTTACCCTTGAAGGCCAATATCGCTGATGTGGGAAAAAAAGACAACGAGCTATCAGCAATGTTGCTTCTGGAGGCTGATAAAGCATCACACGACGAACTTCAGGACAGATTGACAAAGAGACTTAGCAGGCTAAATAACGATCTTAAAAAACTCGACGATAATTTAGCTAAATTTAGTAAAAAAATCGAGGAAGATATAAAAACATCCAGCGATACTTCCTCCGCCGCAAACGAACTAGCAAAGAAAAAAGCCGATCAAGCATCGCACGATGATCTCAACGAGAGAGTAAGAAAAATCAACGAGGATATTACTAATATTCTCGCCGATATTACCGAAATAAATATCGTAATGAGTCAGAAAAGCGATAAAACATCGCACGATGATATCAACAAGGAAATAAAAAGAATTAACGAGAATATTGACAACATTGACAGGGATCTTAACATAGTGCATGGATTGGCGCTTCAAAAAGTCGATACATCGGTGTACGACGGAGAAATTAGAGATTTAAGAGCGAAACTTCTTGACGCAACTACAAAAATTAGCGATATTAACACAAAAATATCATCAATGAATCTTGGAAGATTAGCGCGTATTTCGATACCAGCGGAAGTAGAAACAGAAAATATTCCTTGCCATGTGCCATTTGTGTTAAGGACATATAATTTTACTTGGACACCCTTGAGTAATGGATTTCTTTTCATCGCGTCAATTACTGGCGTATATCGAGTATATATTATCTCGGAGATAAAATTTAAGGCACAACCAAGACAGAATCGTAAAATCCATGAATTTTATCCTGGATTTTTTATTATTTCACTAAGTGAAGATAGCGATACATTAGTCGAACTAGAACCACCAGATAGAACCACCACAGGACCAATCCCCTATTTTGTAATTTTCGAATATTTATCGGTATGGACCACAGTTGGTCAACCCAAACCATTTGCAAATGATAAATCCGTACCAACTACAATTGTTGAGATAGGTAATGTCAAACCGACTGGATAATTGTTGAGATAACTAACTAATAAATGACAGCATCGGACTACCGATACAATCAGGCGCGTTTATGGCAGGATTCGCTAAAAAAGCTCCTCGACGAGTATCAGGTAAAAATAAAAAAATATCAACGCAGATTAATTGCCATCGATGTCGCCGTGTACGCGGTAAGTGCAATAATTGCTGGTGCAGGTATAATCTTATCCGCGGTGACAACAATCGCGCCGATCGCAGCAACGATAATAATCTCGTCGACAACGACAATCGCCGGTGTTCTCAATATCATCGCGAAAAAAATATCCTCGTGCACGAATGAAAAATTGTCTCTATACACGAGTAAACTATCCCAGGTCAACGAAGCGTATTCGAAATTATCGTCGTTGCTTTCTGAGAGTCTCAACGACGGCGTTATATCCGATCTAGAATTTTCTGTGATGGTAAATATCTACTCCGAGATTGAACAAATGAATATCAATAATGTCCGAACTAACTCAAATCGTGACAAACACGACACCACCGATAACGACGCTGATATCGGCAAGCTCAACCAGGCCGGAATTTAGTATCGATTTTCCAATACCAATTAGCGTCAAGGAAATTGCGCTGTCACAGTTACGCGTCTATAATAGCTGGCCCAATGTTAGATCGAAATCATTTGGTAGATTATCATCGAATAATTCGCTTGTTTTTGCCAATAAAAACCGCCCCGATAAAACTCCCGATTGGATCGTCGTTGGCATACCAACAGGCAGTTACGAAATTGAGCAACTAGATAAGGAACTTACCAGTAGAATATCGAATATAACTGGCGATGCTAATCCAGGAATAAAAATATCCTCGCACGATCCAACGTTGTCGTCGATAATCGAGGTAAAATCGCCATATATCGTTGATATTTACCAGTCATCGATTAGGACAGTTCTAGGTTGGCTCTGGCAAAACCAGAAAAATCTGATTTTATTATTCCAGGTTGGCACGAAGAAGCTCCTCCAGAGCTACCGGAGCCAAAAAAATCAGATTTTACCACCGACGAAGGATGGTACGGAGATATCAAACACAAGCCTCTGATCCACAGCGCCATCAACCTCATGAATAACCACAAATTTAACCTGGTAATGTTCGCTTTTACTTTTAGGGACGAAAGAATTCTCTCGTGGTTGCCTCTTCCTAAAATTCCCCCCGGCGTGAAAATCTTCGACGCTACCAATATTAACAGGACAATATTTCCCATAGACGGTATCTTGGTAAGAAAAACCCTCGACGAATTTATTCAAGAACATAAATTACAATTAAATTTATTGCGGGAATCCTTTCATGAATGCATCTTAAATAAATCAGGTTCATGTAGCGAAATTATCGGACGCGTGAAGATTTTAAATCAACTCGCGAATGATGTTGAATATTATCATGGTATGTTCATTCGGGCGATAATCGACGATATATCAATTGCCGATTATGTTCTTCCTATTAGCAAATTCGAGTTGATCAAAAATTCAGGAGAAAAACAAAAATTCATGAGAGTATTTGGATTAACGGAGGAAACGCTACCAAATTTCAAATTTCCCGATTATGATGTTGATAAAATGAGAAAATCCGTCGTTGATACCATCGATGATTTATTTCCGAAATTACATGCCGCGTGGACTAAAAAAAATACAATCAGAATCGATTCTCAAACACAATAATGATCCTGCCGGGCAAGGGCGGCATATCTCGCCAGGTATCGTTAACATAACGGAGCTTATCGCGATTTATCTTCACGCGGACGTCGTTGAAGGTAGCTACAACGTGGATTCGTCTGTGTCAGAGTAGGCACAGCAGGGATTTATCTTATATTCGTTTTCACCTAGCGCCTCTCCGGGTTTTTTGATAATAAAAGAACCAGTGAATCCGTTTTATCTGCGATGTCACGATCGATTATTATCGAGGATAAATTTCAAACTAACGGATCAAAATGGACATTTGCTTGATATACGCGGAGAAACACTAAGTATTAATTTGTTAGTGAGATCGTGAAAATCGAAGATTTTTTAATCTGTCCGCCAGAAAAAAACGGGCCAAAAAATAAATAAAAACCAGTAGATTTTTCAAAATTAATAGATTTTTTTAATTTTGATGGGGTAAATACCCGTCAAATTGAGCAATTTATATAATTTTATGTTTTTGATGGGGTAAATACCCATCAAATTGAGCAATTTATATAATTTTATGTTTTTGATGGGGTAAATACCCGTCAAAATTAAGAAAATTGTACAATTTCAGTAAAATATTAAAAAAAAAAAAAAATTTGTTTTTTTTTTGTGATAAAATCTTCAGAATCTTCAAGAATCGGAAGATTCCTTAATTCTGCTTTCATCGACAAGCTTTTTCAACTGCCTGACGCGTGAGCTTGTAATTTTTCTCGACTCATACTCGTCGGACAAACTCGACCTAACTTTTTCTACCAGCGTCGATAATTTAACAAAATTCTCGATTTGATCATCGCTGACAGTCGCAAGCGATTGGTACATGGCAATCTGGATTTTCTTTATAAACTTGTATTCAGATGGCAGTGTGTATCTGTATTCGAGTTTTCCCTGAACAATCGTCTCAAATTCGGACCGGATTTTACCTGTGTCCAAATCCGAAGATAAGTTTACATTTTTATTTTTTAAATCTTCGATGGCTTCGATGATGTTATTTACGTTTTCCTCGTTCATTATACAAATTTGTAATATTCAATTAATTTTCAAAAATCTTCGACTTTACTTTCTGAGTCTGAAATTATCGGAATATAGTAAAACTCGATCCACGCGTTAAATTCATAGAAAAACGTCGCGTTGATTATTTTTTCTGCCGCATATCGTACCGAGGGAGAATTAATACCGAAATACCTTGCGGCGGCATTCATCGACGTAAATATAAGTTCATCGTTTGTTTTTTTATTTATCGATTTAACCCCCTTAGCTGATCGTACACCACCGGTATTGCCGGATATGCAATTTTCACTCTGAGATACCGCGCGAAGATTGAATAGTTTGTTGTTAATTTTATTTCCATCGATATGGTCGATGACAAGGCCGTCCTTGGTAGGTCCGTTGTAACATTCGAATACAAACTTGTGATTGAAATATTTTGCGGATCTTCTTTTATTATTTTTGTTGACGGTAAATCTGAGATAGCCAAATTTATTAACATTACCGACATTATTCTTCGTTTTGATATGCCTAACGACACCATCGGACGACGCCTCATATCCATCGATGGTTGGATGAGATTTGAACTCGCATGTAATCGTTGATTTTGGATTCATATATGATAATCTATTTGTCTAAATCGTTATTGGCTTGAAATCAATTAATATAATCTTCTTCGCAGGTTATCACCGACGAGGATCTTTTTTCGTAATATCGTCGCAACTCTCGATAATTTTTTCCTCCACAAGCCAAACACAATCGAGTCTTTCCTCGAGTGCCAACTTGACAAACTAAACACCGCTGCGGTCCTTTGCTACCACGCCGAATCGCGTGTATGTGAGCGCCGCAATAATCGCCTCTACAGGATTTGTCACAGAATTTTGTTGAGCCGATCAATATCCATTTGCATTGATTCATTATAATTTAAACATTTGTCTAAAATATAATAATGGATGCATTTGATCTTGATGAGGCAGAATATATTATACCTGAAGTTGACCGAGCGAAGAGAGAATTTTTCGACGATGGAGCTGTTCACACTTGGTCAACCTGGAAAACGAACTCTGTCGATGCTACGATGAATCTGGAGCGAGCTAAGAAAATAATCGAGCACATAAAAACCGAGCATAAAGAAGAGCGATTTATCTTTGGAATAAAATTTATCGCACAAATGCCCGATGATACCTGGATTATTCGCGATAAACGAGATCCAGTGCGCGGCGGTAAGAAAAACGTTATTCTCGATAATAACTCTAAGCCTGGATTGTTATTGGGAATCGATGGCCCTTATTACGCCAGGGCATATCCATCTAGTGCAGTTGTTTATGGAATTTATCGGCTAAATAACAATCCGGACGTGAAAAATCTACCTGCGATGAAAGAATCACCGATGATAAACTGCGTGGCCGAGCGCGTAATCGAACACATGAAAAACGCTCGACGTGGATCTGGTTTGACCCAGTTGAGGCTGAATAAAATTAACGCGTGGGCGAAGACCGTCGCTGATGGTGCATCGGTGGACGATGTAGCTGCGTTGAGCAAAAAACTTAAATTTCCTATTACCGTGAAAACGTTATCGGGAGAAATATTATACTCGTCGCCGTATAGATCTCGAGGAGCGCCAATCGAGATTGTCGATCACAATTCCCACGCGTGGTCGCAATCGGTAATGATATTTCCACGGGATCGTATTGTTAAATTTTATCCCGTGGAATTTTCCACGGCGGATGTTGAGAATAATAATTCCGATGCTATGTTCAGATTTATCAAAAAATTAAGCGCATCTGATCCAATATCGACATGGTTATTCTCGAGCGATGAAAGATACGATCAATTTATTTTGCCATGCGGTGATATTTACCGGGGGGAAATATTACACGAGTCGATGAAAAATCTCGCGGTGAAATATTCGTCGAATCCCGATCAGTTACTAACGAATTGCTTTACAATTCCGTCTGTGGCCGCTCATGCCGCTAGAGAGAAAAACTCGTGGAAACCCACAAGGAACGAATTTCTCGCTGATATTCAATTTAGTTGTATCGAATACGGCCATGGCGGATTGTGGAATACCAAGTACAATTTCGAAGATATGATCTCCGTTGACATGAGCGCGTGTTATCCTGGAAGTTTTCTTGGATATGGCGATTGTGCAGATTATTTTGCTAAATTCGGCCATCCTACCAGCGAGATGACAAGAGTAGCGATTAACGGACCATTGCCTGATTTTGCCATGACCGGATTCGCTTGTGTTACTTCGTTCGAGTTTGCTGAAAATTTGCATAAAATTTGTTATATTTGGTTCGGAAGGCATTTCTCCCAGCGCCGTTGGGTTCCTACGGTGTTGTTAAGATATATGCTGGATTCGTCGATGTTAGTGTCGTTGACAGTGAGCGAGGCGATTATATCGTATAGGAAACAAACTAATGTGTGGTTGCCGACGGATTGTGACAACGCGAAAGATATTGGAAGAAAAATAATTGGTAAATTTACTCAAGGTGGATCCGTTGATCATAAACACCGACACGCTAGGTTGTTTATCAACGATGCGGAGATGGATTTTATGATCGCCGATACGGTATCGCGAGGAATATTCTGCAACAGAGAGAATATTATCATTGATGGAGCGAAGTTAGGTACCGTAATTAGCTACCTTGACGGAGAATCGGCGCAATATACGCATTTGCGGTCGTCGATGCTCGCTTATGTTAGTATAAATTTTGCTGTCGATGATAAATAAATTTTCTGATATCGCGGTAAGAGTCGCAACGGATTCATTTTATATCGATAAAAAATACCAGTGTAGGCTGGAAAATTTAATTACCGACGGTAGTTCATGGGGAACTTGGAGGATAAAAAATGAAGATATCCTAGATTATTGCGAAGACGCCGATGTCGAAGATTGCGATAAATTTCATCGAGATAAATTTGAAGAATCTTCTGTGGCCGCATCTGCATTTGACCCAATTTCACGCGGCAAATTCGTTTACCTAAATGGGCCTGGTGGTAGCGGTAAAACAACGCGAGCAATAAACTTATTTGCAAACTCCGATATGATTGTGTTGACTCCGACTCACAGATTAGCGCGAGAAATAAAGCAGCGCGGAGTTAATTCGTGCACGTATCACAGTTATTTCAAGTACAGCGGTGGATCATGGGATTCGGCTCGTATGGGAAATAAATATATCAACAAGATTATAATATTTGATGAGATTTGCACGGTGAATTTAGATATATTAAAATCGATCTTGACTTGGCTGGAAGGGAAAAATACCGCTGTGATAATGTGCGGAGATCACGGTCAACCTGATCCGATTGATGGCGAATCTCCTCACGAATGGCTCAGAAACTTCGTTGACTATTATGAGGAAATCGACGCCGATTATAGATCGACAGATATTTTACTGACCGAATTCAAAAAATTAATTCGACTACAACCGAATAAGATTCAGTGTGACGTCATGAGGAGAATAATCGACGAGACTCCGATGAGCGATTTTCTAAATTTGTGGCGTCCCGATCATTTGATCGTTGCTAGTAGGAAAATTATTCGTGATATTATTCAGGAAATGTTATTCAAGCTGCATTGTGAGAAATTTCCAACGTTACAGGTACCGTTATGCTATAGGCCCGCCAATACCAGGAAACAAAATATTAATATTATTTTACCATGCGGAAAGGAAAAGATTTTGGTCTTGAACGATATTATCTTTGTTGATATTAATCTCGTTAATGACGCGATAAACGCAGAAAAATCGCCATGGAAACTAGGATACGCAACAACGATACACTCGTCGCAGGGATTGACCGTCGATGGTCAAGTTTGGATCGTCGATGATAGAATTTCCTGGTCAAATTTAGTGTATTTAGCCGTGTCGAGAGTAAGAAAATTATCCCAGCTAGGACGAATTCGAGTAAATCACATTAGTGACGCTGGCGGTAGTTGAGTATCTTCGGGGATTATTTGTAATTCTTCCTTGGTAAATCCGCGTTGAGGCGCTAACGAATCCAGAATATAAATAGCTGGTCTTCGTGACGATCTTGTTACGGCGGATATTTTGTGTGTTGTAACGCTCCAGGTTGGGTCGGTTGCTCTTTTTCTGCCTCCTTCGGCCTCGCCTTCTTTATATAAATATCTGACTGTGACGCTACCTAGTACAGGCTGAATTGTGGAATCTCGCTTTAGGGGTATATTCGATTTTGTAATTGCAATTGCGGGTTTCATTGCTATTGTTCGAGTTACTTCGTTATTTAGCGCGTTAATCACATGAGGCAATCTTGATACCCAATCGTGAGATTGATTATCTTGAATAAACTCGCGTGCGTACTGGTATCCGAATAATCTTTCTGCGAGCGTTTTGTTGAATCTTTCAACGATAGCTTGATTACGATGAACACCTACTATACCGCGACGAATTTTCACGTTGTTCTTTTTCATCAATGAAGTAACCGCGCCGAGGAATTCTCGACCTGGATCAACCTGGAGAAGATTCGGCCATGTCAACGGAGATCGAGAATAAATTTCGCTAAATGCCTTGGCAATTTCTGTTGCTGTTTTATTCGATAACGGCTCGGCTTCTTTATACCTGCTGGCGATATCAACGACTGTCAAAACGTATTTGTATGTGACTCCGTCAACGGTATCGTAAGGAAGAAACATAAGATCCGCTTGATGGACCTCATTAGGGACACTGACAGTGAAACTCGCGTATGGTATTTTTTTAGGCGGAGGAAGATATATTTGTCAAATTGCCTGTTTTGGTAACCACGATTCAGCGACGGATTGTTTTACTTTAGCGGCTTTAGCGAGTTTGGCAATTGCTGATTTTCCTCGCCAAAATCCTCGCGGAGAATAATATATTTGTTCCATATTATTTACCAGCACCGAATACTAATTTACCTTTCATCGCGCCTTTTACCAGCCAAGTTGCCAATTTCTCTTTGAAATTTTTATTAGGAATCGCGTCTAGTGCGTGAATTAGCCTGATATCAGCGAGATGCCTTTGTTGTAAATCCCCGCTGCGATACGCAAGATCGTGATAGTAACAAGCGCTATCGATGGCGTTTACCGGATTTTCGCCTTGCCTTGGTTGGTTATTATCGTCGAGTCTGATATCGAGCCTTGTTCCGGGTCCACAATAATTATATCCTGGTAGATGCTTTTCTCCGGGATATTTTGCCCAGGGGGTCCCAGGTAAATTTGACAAGGAGGCGGCAATGTCTCCTCCGGTTCTTCTAGTTTTTTTTTTTACAAATCTGAACTTGCGTGTCTTGCAAACTTCGCATTCTCCTGCAATTGCGTTTCTGTTATTGCGTGTAACGATTTCGGTTGGATTTAACGTAGCTGTGTGAGTGCGACACTTAACACAATATAAATCCATGTATTCTAGTAACATGAATGTAATTGATTTTTCAGCCACGAAGCGACGCGAGCAAATAAAACACAACGCGGTATTACCAAATTCGATTAGAATGATAATAATTGGCCCATCCGGATCTGGTAAGACACAATTGTTATTGAATTTGATAATGCGATGGCTAAAATGGGACAAATTGTATTTGGTTGCACCGTCCGTTGACGATCAACGATGTTATCAAGTGCTAAAAGAATTTAGCGACAATACCGACGAAGGCACAATCGAATTCATCACAGATATCAATGAAGCTCCATCCGTGGAAAATTTGGACGGTGATGTTAATAATCTTGTTGTTTTCGATGATGTTATGCTAGATAAACAAACTAACCCGGCTAGGATATTCTCGCGTGGCAGACACAAGAATACCGATGTTATTTACGTGACGCAGAGATATACGCAGATTCCCAAGGTGATTAGGGACAATTGCAATATTTTGTCGGTGTTCAACGGCGTAGACACGCACACGTTGAGAAATATTCATCAGACCTGGTGCAACGGCGACATGGACATAAATAAATTTAAAAATTTCTTCAGCCGCGCTCAGGCAACGCCGCACGGGTTTATTACGATCAATCTTCATGATCCACGCAGTCGGTATCGAATTGGTCTTGATCAAATTTATTCATGAAAAAGCAGCCCCGGAGACAACAAAAAAATTAACACAAAAAAATCTCCCTAAATTTTATTTTTCCTGTCCTGGACGCTATATTTACTAACACACCGGCGCGACCAACCGATGCATCCGGTCTGAAATGCACGAAAATTAGCTTCCGTAGAAGGCCGTAAAAGTGAAATCTGAGGCTTCTACGGAGAAAGTTCGCGTAGGAAGCTTTATTTTGTCTGTTCACGATGGTCTGTTAAACTTCCCTGCTGCTCAATGTCGGCAAGTTTCAAAATTCTATATGTACTGTTTTATATTTCTTTAATTGAGTGTGCTGTTAAATTTGTCAATTAACGAAACGAAATTGCTGCTATATAGTGAGCAGAATTATGCTTATTGGACTCTTACCAACATTTAAACGAACAGGGGATATTCTGCGTTTACGAGGAGTACAACTGTTATGCAGGAAATATGATAGGAGTGGTGATTTATTTTAAAAATAAGGCTTTGTTTGGGATTCGAACTCCGGCTGGTTATCGGATAAAAGCGAAAGGTGCTGATGGTACCGAATATACTGAAATGTTAATCAAGGACCTTAATTATTCGCTGTTTTGTGAGGAGATTCAAGACAGAATGCGAGTCTATCAGGTGAATAAGAGTATTACTGACAATAACATCGCCAACTTGTCTTTGCGAAAATAGTTTCAGCCACATCCTAGTTAAAATTTATACGGAGCCAGCGACAGAATTGTTATCAGACATTTGTTTTAAAAAGTTGTTGGAAATATCGATAAGTTTTGTTATCTTACTGTGATGATTGGTAGAACTAATACTAATCGGATTAATTATTGGTTTCACATGTTAGTAATTGAAGTTTTAAACGGTTCAATGCCTAGTTATTGACCACCTTAAAAACATCAGAACATATAACCGAATTGAGAATTTAGGCCTTGTAAAACAGAAAGAAAATACACGAGGTAATGCTGGAAATCCTAACAGTTTTAAAAATCTAAGACCGGTAGTATCAACTAACTCTGAAACTAACGAAGAAATGTCCTTTCCTTCTATTACATGTACTCAAGGTTAGAAAAATTTGTTGCTGATGGAGTCTATAAATCTACCACGTCGAAACGACATGATATAAAATTATCTTTCGATACAAATCACCTGCTATTTAAAATATTTGCTACCTCGCTATTTGTCAAACAGAAATTGAGATATTTAAATTGTTGTTTTTTTTCGTATTTGACTAGGATCTTTTCGTATTCCAGCATGTGATCAAGTTATATGCTGCTTAACAAAATCAAATTATTTTTACCTCGTTCTGCTTCAAAGCGCTTTACCACGTTAACATAACCATGAAAAATATTTTTACAGCCTCTTCCAGCTGAAAGGGAATTGAAATATTGGCTCGAATAACAAATCTGTCAATTATTTGATAATTAAAATAACATTGCAGTTTATTCACATATTAAATTTCTGAATATTTCTTTGATTCTCCCTTGTCAAACAACAGTGAGCCCATTTCATAATAGTGTCCCTATCATATCGAACAAATATTGTTTTATATTTCTCAAGTTCTGGTACATCAGAATCTGTCAGTAGCACATCAAACGCCGAGCAAGGATCGTATTCAACGAGAAAATTTAAATACTTTTTTCTGTTTTTTGATCACTCATAAACAGCTTGACAGCGTCAAATAATATTTTAGCTCGGACGAGTCTTCTTATTTCCTCCGGCATTTTATTACAGTAATTTAGATAAAAATCTTGTGTATAATATGTCTCAAACAAATTTCTTGTTTGCGAAAAGACTCAGATTTTTTGTGATGTTGATCGCGATACAGTGCATCAGAATTCTTCGAATTCCAATAATATTCATGTAAAACATCTCAAATTTGATTTAGAAACATTTGTATTCCCTGTCGTTGATGATAAATTGGCTGATGAGTCGGGTATAGTATAAGAAGGTGAACAAGTTTATTTAGCATCAAAATTATTGTGTAATGTAAACATCACCTGTCTAACAAGATTAAAAAGTTTAATTTTACTGTCTCTGAGCGTCAGATATTTGGGAGTTGGCAAAGCTGTTTATGAATCGTGGACAGTTAGAAGCTTATAGCTGTCGGAAAAATATAAAATTTGATATTCTGTTTGTTAAGATTTTTAACTTGACGGGAGAGCGTGCACTAACAACAGCACTAAGACACTATTTGATATTGTTGTGCAGGCCAGTGAAATCTAAGTCTGTCCATTTGAAATACGAAAATATTTACAACGACTGGATTGAATCGTTGGATCGCTAGTGATGTCATAAAAGATATTTGATTTCACTAGTTGGTATCCAACTACTAAAACTATCACCGGAACCTCTCCATTAACCAGCTTTGTTTTACCTTTTCTTGTTATCACTCACTTGATAATGATTGTATCCTGTTCTGTCCGCTGTAGCTCCTGTTCATAGAAACTTCCAATAATTTCTTCTCCTAATCAATCGTTCAGCATATACGTCACAGGTATTGTTGTTAAACTTTTATCCAGAACGAATAATGTCTCGGAACAGTTAGGAGTGAACCTTTTCTCAAAAGTTTTCTTCACTAGTGAAATTTTAACTCTATCACTCATGCTAAACTTATTTCTTCGCTACATATTCTCATTTGCTAACACTGAATCGTCGAAAGCTTCATTTGGTGACATTCCAAGTGTTGTATGTTTAGTGTTTTTTTAATCCGACACAATCTTTGGCAGATCATCAATATACCTGTTAGTGATGTTGTCTTTAAGTTGCTTGTAAATCTTTTTCTTAGTGTGCGATTCAATCTTTCGACGAGGACACTTTTTTCCTTCATTTCCGGTGATGTATTTGGTGATGGCATTTTATTCCATAAACTGCTCGAATTGTTTATTAAAAATTTTGGCTCCGTCATTTGTCCATACCTTATTCAGTTTTCTTTCTATGCTGACAATAATACTTCGCATCGCATCAATTATGGTTTTCCCTATTTTATCTGTAACAGGTACACTAAACGCGTATTTACTATACATAGCAACTACATTCATCAGGTTCCTTTTATTGTCATTGTACATAGCAATTGTGACATATCGGCTAAATATACTGCACATATATTATGAACTGAGTTTGCGACAACTTTTCGTCGAGGAAATATTTTTAGGTCATATGCAAGAGCAATCTGCAATCCATCGTCATAAAGTACATTTTTACTGAGTCCGAGTTTATATTTTGCTCCAATTATACCTTGTACTAGCATATTATCAATTCGCTCTTTTATTCCCTTCGGTATCATATCGCTTAGCTCATGAAGCATAATACGGTCGTAACCAGATTTATCGTTTTTGTTGTCACAGTGACATTTGTCATGGCGCATTGCAATTTCATCGACCTGATTGTACGGCTCCTCCTCCGGGATATGTTTGTCATTTCCATCAAGCTGCTTATCGAGCGAATTCCAAGGTCTAATGTACCTGTGAAATGGCAGGGTCCACCCACCTTTGGGTTTCTGTAATTTACCAATTAACTTGTGAATATCTAAGCCGGATCCGATTACAGCTCGTTGATTACAACAATGGCAATAAGTTACAATTTTATCCTTCTCTATCCACAGATCATGGTCAGGTTTACATGTACAGGCTTTACCTAGCATTTTGGTCATAATTTAATCGTCGACCAAAATAGAAATTCTTGGCATTTCCTGATCTCCAGGTACTAGTGAGTCACGTTTGAGAAACATATTCTTTTTACTACCCCAAGTAGCAAAAAACACTTTTCAGCATTGGTTGGTTATTTTTAGTAGTTTCTGTGGTGGGGCTCTCGGAGCCCACGTTTGTATTTTCTGTTTTATTTCTGCACTTCAAGCAATAAGTGGTATTTTTTATATTTGCTTGTTACATAAAATTGCAATTTTTCGTTTTCCGAGCTTGGTTTAGGTGTAAATTGTAATATAAATTTGAGAAAACCACCGCTTTGCACTCTATGCTTGCATTCCGGACATTTTTTTGGTAAACATAACACGGTAATATCCACAAGCTGCAGTTCTAACTGGTTGTAGTTGATTAGTCGAATACTTGATTTTGTTTATACTTTTGGGATGATAGCACGTACTGTTTGATAATATCACCCGGTGGTAGCCTAAACGAATCAAAATAGTTGTTTTTTTACAGCGCTACCCAATGAGTGACAGATCCATCGTTGAATTTTTGGATATTTAAAACACATCTTCTCCCTCCATGTTGAAGTGATAACTTATCTTTAGAAAATACTCCTTGACATCCGTTGATATCTTTCAGTTTATCTACAATCTCAAAGTTGTTTAGTGGATTGATCTCAGACGATCTACCTCCTTGTACCGGGTAGCATTAGTCCCCCACGTCCTATTCCCAGCAGACCGAGAAGTAGACTTCCCGCTATTCCTGCTAGCAACTGACCTATGAATCCACCTTGGACTGCTTTCCAGTTCGTCTTTTTATAGTTGTTTTACGTTTCTTTGCTGTTTTACTTTTCTGAACACTTCGTGTTTTAGGCATTAGTTATTTATAACTGTTCCACAAAAGTGAAATGCTTAGTATTTTACACTAACTGTTTGAGACCGTCACCGAAAACAGCTTATTTCGTTTCTCCGGACATGGCCCCGAGTCAGCAGCTATCCCTAGTGTGCCTAATACTGCCAGTAATTTATGGAGTACAGTTTGTGCAGTAGTTGCCAGTGCAGGTCCCAGTCAACCAGCATGGATCCCTTGCGATTTGGACTTTGCAGTAACTTCGGCTGTTGATACACTTACAATAAAAGTTTTTTTTCAGTCGTATATTATTGAGTTGCCGTTTTGTCAGCATTAGTTTTGTAGGAAGTGAATCGCTTTGGGATTTTATTCTGAAATCTATCTTCAGCGAAACAGACTGTCGTTTAATAAAAGCTTGTGTTAGTTTTGTACTTTTCTCCGGCGATAAATTCACTTCATGTACAATGTATTTCATTTTTGTGTTTATTTTACTTGTCTTTTTATATAAAAAATATTGTACTGCAGTCATTCCGCTGCTTGTTAGGGGATCAATACATTCCGCCTGCTTCTCTGATAAAATTGTAAAGTGCAAAGCACCTGGTAGTCAGTCTAACCAGAAAATCAATACATTCCACGACTTGTCCGATAAAGTTTTACCACCCACATTCAAACTTGGAAGGTCTTCTGCACTTGGTAGAATCTATCGTTAAGTATCTGTCAGATACAATTAAGGCGTGTGCATAATACACATTTTCTGGAGCAACTGGAGCCTGTCAAAGTGTCTATGTGACTTCAGTGTCAGAATTCGACCCGATAACTCGTTCACTTATGAAATTTGAGATCCGCTATCAACATCTTGATATTTTTGCATAGCTTCCAGAAGGTACATATACGCACGAGATATGTTTGTCAGCTAATGTTGCAGCATGAGCTGTAAAGTTACATTCGATCACTCTTTCTGGATACCGCTTAGAATTAATTCTAACAAATATTTGCCTAACATCAGGAATATCAAATACAGAATTGTTTTGAAGCTGGCTTCCACGTCTATTCTGTTGTTGGAACACAGCAAAATATATGCCTTAGTAACTGCTCACTTGGTGATGTTGTTATCCGTCATGTGTTATTGATCGAATTCGGGATTGCGGTTTGATAAACTTTGTTCTGTATAAAGATGTATTTTTTTATGATGAATGTGGTTAGCATAGTTTCAGATTATATTGCAGGTTTGCACATTCCCTCGGCCTGCGGTCTGGATCCGACCGCGAACGTGGTCTGTCAGACCTCAGGGCAATTTTAAGCAACACATAAATCTGGCCCGTGTATAGTAATTATATTAACGAAATTAGTGTTTGCGGCCCTCTAGTTGTCTTAGAAAATGCAATCTGGCCCTTTGCCGAAAAAATTGTGCACCCATGTTCTATTGATTTATCTATCGAAAGAACTACACGTGGCATCAACAAGATTAGCTGGGACCACTAACACCAATAGCATTGATCAGAAGACAATCGCTTTGATCAGCTCGGTCAAGTATAACTGTATGTTTTATACCACAAAATACCATTTTTTTAGTAACTGTAAAATCCAAGTATTGTGCCAAGCGGAAGATCATGGTGATCTGGTGTAAATTATCTGTGAAAGCTCGTCGTTTTACATAAACTTCGTTATACTCTCCATTTCTAATATTTATTATATTATCATGTTTACTATGCTAACATTGCAGTTCCATCAGCTGCACCAACTGGTGCAGTCATTGTAAGAAAATTACAATCTGCTGTCAGAGAAGTCCTTGTTGAATCTGCATCTGCGTCTGCAGCTGGTGCAGTAATTTCAAGAGATAAAACATTTGTGATGAGAAGGTTCGAGTAAAGCTAGATCAGCATCAGCATCAACGACAGATCCTTTTTCTTTAAGATAATTAATTTCTTTTGAAATAACATCTCAACTCCAGTATCTTTTATCCACATGATATTCATTGCAATAGATCTCGAGTAATGGTCGCTGAACGAAACTATGTTAAGAATAGTACTTGCAATTGGTAGGTGCATATAAATATCTTCCACGGTTGGATTAGCTAGTTTATTTCTGGCACTTCTAAACAAACTCCAACCGTTATTAACAAATATAACTTGTGTACCAGCTGGTATTACTGCACCAGCTGCTGTTTTTACACTTCCACGTACTTTACGTACGGCTTTGTGTTGTAGCAAAAACACGTCCTCGTCTCTTGTATTAAAAGTTTGAATGTCACTTGTGACACGTTCGTTTGAGTTTTGTCGAGATATTCAACATATTTAAATTCTGTTGTCGAGTCATTTGTTGGTATTTCCTCGGTCAGATCAAGGTAATTTTTAACAGATGTTCTTTATCTGTTATTGTTAGACAAAACTTAGAACGCCGCAATATATAGTCGAGTGCTAGAACTATGAGGTCTAGTTTTAGGCTGAGGTGGGAAAGCTTTTGATACGTCTAACGCGATAGGCGCTATTTTTTGTGATTCCAGGTACAGTTCCAATTATTGTAGAGAACATATTTCTATTTACACAAAACTATCTGATAAAAATGACTTTGTTGAGCTCACTTTAGTTACTTAACTGTAGTGAGCAGAGCTCACCGACCTCTGGTGCAGATGAAATGTTACAATTTCGTCATTGAGATTTAGCTGCCGGCCGGATAGCTCAGTCATTGCATCATGATAAAAGGTATTTGATTTTCAACATTAACGGGATAGTAGATTATCTGTGTTGGATTTACTTGCATTAATGAACCAGGTGGTACGTCAGGAGAAAACTTTCAATAAATTGACCTTTACGACTATGTGCTGTATACGACGAGGTGGCAGTATAGCAGATTATTAGGCTAGAATTTACTTCTGTTATATCAAAGGGTGACTTGCCATCGTATAAATTCGAAGCTCTTTGCGATTCAGAACGGTATTGTTTCGAGGAAAACTTAATAAAGGCCCGAAACTATTTATGGTACTGAAATCAACAAAAAAATTTGTTTTTCAAAGTAATTGTGGCACGCAGTGTGTTATAGTTGGGAATGAGCTTAAAAGTATCTAATAACTTTATTGCTTTATTTAGATCTGTAACGGTATAAGTGCCTTGTGGTATCTTAGAATCCAAGCCCGGCCAACTGGCTGGATTGATTGAAATGTAAAATCATTCAAATTAGTTCTGGTATTTGCCATAGCGTGCCAAGCAGTAGCTGGTACTAGGTCTATTTCATATTGCGTCGGAGACGTTTGCGTTCCTGCGTCGAGCTCGATTAGTGGATTATAAATAACAGAAACGTTTCCACTGTCCGCCAAAGTCTGTGATGACTCAAGCAGCAATATAGTTGATAATATTCCTATTTGCTCTGATAAATACGGCTGAATTGCAAGCAGTTTGTGCTTTGCTGTTAGCGAATCAGATCGTTGTATAAAATATAATATTCGTCCGATGTTAGATAACCGTTTGATCTGAGAGTATTTAAAATTTCAACAATTTCGTTGTCGATTTCTGTGCTCGTATTTCTTGCTTCCTTGATGCTATTAATACCATCAAACAGCAACCTTTTTCAGCGGTCCAGCTAAAGATTTTAATTTCACTACCTTCTACTTCAGGTTTTTCTTCTGGAAGACGTTTAGCACGCTTTTTACCAGTGTTATCAAATACCGTATAGAATATCCATTTGCAAGAAAATTGTTTATTTCTATTTTTACATATATCTGATTTAATTAATATTTATTTTAATATTATTGTTTGTCAGCTTTAAAAATTTATTTATATTGTACTTGCTTTTATAATATAATCTTGTTTACGTGATTTAGAAATATTTTCTGAAAATCTGTCTGACCTAACTCTAATTTTAAACACCTAATATTGACCTGGTTCCCGACCTTAATTCAAAACTAGTAAAAGTCACGTGAACAATTTAATTTATTTTTATTGTGGGAATAATAAGGGTGATATCGAGGCTGTATTGAATACGTGACCCTAGGCTTGTTAATAGTTAATGTGAAGTAAACAATTTCTTTTATTTTATTCTTTGAGTAAAATGATTGGTTTTCGTCAGGGCCATGCTGAGAGTACGTGATGTAAACATGATCATGTGAACGTCCTACGGGCACCCATTCTGCGCCTGAAAATTTCTGTGTAACCATTGTTTTAGAGAAATAATCTCAGTCTGGGCTCAAAGCACTTCGTGTCAAGGTGTTCTTTTTTGTGTCAGTCTTAAGTTATTTTAATGTTTATTCGAATTATTTGGATTCTAAAAATTAATTCGTTTTTCTGGAAATCTGGAAATATTTTGATTGCTCATACAGAATTTTTGAACAAAGACACTTCTTAAAATTTTATTTCGATTTCCAACACCGGAGTGTTATTTCTTGTCTTTATGCAAGGAACTGTAGATAACAGTATAGTACAGGATACAGCATACGTCACCGCCTTCCGTCCTGGAGTCTTCGTCGGGATTTGAACTTGAATTCACACAAATATTTCATTATTAGGACTTTCAAAATTTTATTCGTGGATTTTACTTGGATTATTCTTGGATTTGATTCTTGAAACCGCAATTTTTGTTAAAGCTTGTTGTTTTTACTCTTTCTTGTGTTACTGTTTTTTCGAGCCTAAACACATACCATACAAATTGGGGGAAACTCAGGGAAAATTTTGAATTTTGGCTAGAATATTTCAGAAAACTTTGTTTTTTTGAAATTTGAAATCCCCATGTTTTTTAAATCTTTAGTGGATTCGACAAGCTTTTTCTAAAATGTCATCAAAACTGGAAATCTTTCTTTCAAATCCTACCCAGGAACAACGAGATCTTTTCAGGAAAGATGAATTGATTAATCTTGCCAGAAAATACGATCTTTCGGAGGTAAAGGCTTCCTTAATGAAACAAGTAATAAGAATTATTTTGGTTCAGTATTTGGTAAAAAAGAATGTTTTGGATAAAAGTGCTTTGGTTTCGATCAGTAAGTCAGTATCAGACTCTGACATAAAAGTAAACGAATTAGAATTAAAGTCCAGGATGGAATTGGAGTTGAGGAAGCAGGAACTTCAGAAAGATAAAAAGAATACAAAAGCAAATGCAGTTGCAATTGGAGAAGGAAAAAGAACAAATGAAATTGAGGAAAGAAAAAGAACAAATGTTATTTCAAAAGGAATAAAAAAAGTTACAGTTTGAGAAAGAGAGACAGGAGAGAGAGAGAGAGAAAGAAAAACAGATGCAAATGCAGTTAGATAGGAATGAACAAGAGATAGAAAGACAAATGCAGTTAGAAAAAGAACAAAGATAGTTACAGAAAGAGCAAATGCATTTACAGTTGGAGAAAGAGAAGCAAGAGAAAACAATCTAGATTTTGAATCAAAATACGGTGTCCATAGTCTGTAGCAATATTGAAATTTCAGCTACGAGGTACAATAAATTATTATTTCGGACAAATATTTGCATTTGATTTAGAAGGATTGAATGATAATTTAAGATGGAATACGCTGTATATAACATCGATATTTTATGTTGTGCTTCTCGTCAATTTACAACTGATCCTGTAGAAATCACAAAAATATATGCACTCGATAACCTAGTATAATTCTGGCGTGCTAGCAAGCCGCGAATTTAATTTGATCATAATATATAATGTATATTGATCCTCCATCGATCAGAGTCGCAAAAGAATTTTATAATTTTATACTAAACCAGAAAACGGAGGTGGAAGATGCCACGTTAAAGATGAAACAATTCTTTTCCGAGGTAAGCATATGACGATTATGCCTGACAATGAAAAATACGGCACATATTTTAAAAACAGAAATAAGACAAAATTGTCTCTGGTTCGCACAGAAAATTCAGATTATTTTAGTACGCTTACCTGGGTTATTGTGGATTGTGTTATAAGACAAGATGGCCGCTATCGCTTAACCAGCTTGAAGCAGCTGTTCCGTTTTTTAGTGCCGTTTTCATGATATTAGAGCTTGTTGCCTATTTTCATCTACGTTATTGTGTTCATTATGTATTGGTTGTTAAATTCGTATGTGTTTCTTCATCTCCTTGTTTTGGAAATGAGAACAATTAGACTTTTTCTCAGCTATCTTGCTCCACTGTTTTTGAACAAACCGCCATCACGTGATACTCGCCAGTCAACCCGTTTATGCTACGATGGACCCTGATTAATTGCTTTAAATGATCACTCCTTGGCTCTCCACACTACATTGTGCTCTAGACTAAACGAACTGGGACTCCATTCATCATTACCTAAATATAAACAGAAGCGAAAAAAAGAAACGTTGTTTCAAAGCTGGCCGGCGTAGAACAGGAAGAAGAATTCAAGTTATCTCCCTTATTTCGGCTCAACAATTTAAAAAAAGTTCGACCGTTAATTTAGATCATCATCATCATCATCATCATCAGTCTCATGACCTAGTGTGGTCGTTGAGGCACTGTGCTGCTGAACATCTGACCAGTTCCCTCCACTTGTCTCGATCATGTGCCAATGCCAACTCCGCAAAACTTTTCCTGGTCCATTCTGTGATGTTGTCAGTCCACTTTTTTCTGTGTCTACCTCTCCTTCTGCCACCCTGGACGCTGCCCATTCTTACGAGTTTTAAATTATTTTGTCGAATATAGATGAAATCGTTCCATTGGAAATTTATAAGGGTTATTGATTTGGGGGAAAAAAATCTTACATAATTCGCTTATATATTACATACTTCTTTTACAATCAATTTTTGTTTCTGTGTCATTAAAACCCTTTTTACAAGCAAATCTGTTCTTCAAATATGACGACAAATCTTGGATTACTTCTAACATTCTAGACGCGTTAGCAGACGTTGTAAGAATGAAATGCTTTAAACTTCGCGTCAACTGCTAAGACATGTTTATTATATATTTCATAATGAAATGAAGAAATATATCAATGGGAGAAAAATGATACTGTAAACTGGCGACAACTTTTATCGCCACAGTGTTGTTATCGCCAGAGTTATCACCGTTTTGAAAGGCTTTCTCGTTCTATTTAGATAGTATATCGGCTCTTATGCATGTTTTCACGACTTGTTCATGCATATTTAGGCCTAATTGTTCTCTCTCTCTCTTCCCCAACGTCTCTACATCAGGTGAATAAATCTTAAAATGCTCGAAGACCCTTTACCCACACGTATACATTTAAGTAATCAACGAAAAGGTGCCGTCAAGAATGCATACAAATGAACCCCACAGAACAAAAACATGTCTTAAGTATTGACCTTTTTAGAATTTGCTTTCCACATGAATCTTGCAAAAAATTGTCAGTGACTGGACTTGCGCATGACCTGTTGCTAACTATTCTATGACACAGATAAATATGTTATAACTCTACGACAAAATAAACGGTAAACAATACATAGAGTAATAAAACTTTACCTAGCGATTTTAACTACAATCACAGTCATGTCTGGAAACAATGGAGAAATCAAACATTAGATGATGTCCATTGCAAATCTAAATTACCGAAACGGACTGCAAGCCTGCCAACACAAAATTTAAGTCTGAATGCAAACAATAAAAATAGCTGAAAAAATCTCATAATCATTAACTCTGTTGTTTAATGATGTTACGACCTGAAGTCTGTTGGAGTACTGCTATTAACTCTGTTGTTTAATGATGTTACGACCTGAAGTCTGTTGGAGTACTGCCATGTTGATATAGTACTTTCATTCCAGCATTGTTCACTGCGTCAATCCCGCAGAAATGGTGCTAACGAAAATTAAAGTCTCTTTATTTTAGCATGAAAACATTCATTAATGTGACACATACACAGTTTGAAGCATTAGGTACTGAAAGTAATTTGCGAAAATTTGCTGTCCTAAAATTATTGCAACATCATTTTACCCATATAGTAATGGAGCCCATAATCGCACTGACACAAAATGGAGAAACAAGGCCATGCAACTCGAGGATTCTGCCTATATATATAATAAAAAGATAAAAGGAACCATTGCACGAGTAAAGTGGAAACAATGTATTGTCACGAGTCACGAAGATTTCAACTTCACTCATGAAGCATTTTCCTTCTAACCACTCAAAACACGTGGATCACAGTATCATATTCAGACGTGATAACAGCCACGTGTACTATTTCAGAAATGTTTCCATTTCGAAGCTAAATTCCGAGGAAAATGCACATCCGCGAAAACACCTACTCAAACCAAGCAAACAAAACTAACAGCAACGTAAAAAATGATCACCTTGAAAGCTCACGGCGTTCTCAGATTGACAAAAGAAATGATAGTGCACTGTCAACGGAAATTCATTTTATCAAGGACACAAGTTTTTACCAGTCTAACTCGTGTTTTTTCTGCGCAAACCATTTTCCTTCCTTCAGTCAGTCACCTTGTCATTTAACCTAAGAATCTCTAGGCTGTTTCATTCCTTCGGTCAGTCACCTTGTCATTTAACCTAAGAATCTCTAGGCTGTTTCCTTCCTTCAGTTAGTCACCTTGTCATTTAACCTAAGAATCTCTAGGCTGTTTCCTTCCTTCAGTCAGTCGCCTTGTCATTTAACCTAAGAATCTCTAGGCTGTTTCCTTCCTTCAGTCAGTCACCTTGTCATTTAATCTAAAGAATCTCTAGGCTTTTTCCTTGCTTCAAATGCTAGCCAGTCACAAAGTTTATTTATGGTCTGTGATCAAGAATTTAGTTATTTTGCAGGATCCAACACAGACGGATGGATAGAACATTTGCTCCATTATCTAGAAAGTGGTTCTTTTGTATGAACCAAAATAAATGGATGGACAAACATTATATTTCCTCAAGGTCCGTGACTTAGAACTTAGTCTTTTTGCTGGAACCCAAACAGATGGACGGAGAAAACGTTAGATTTGCTCCAGGTCCATGATCTATAAATAAGGCCTTTTGCAGGAACCAACACAGACAGACGGACAGAACATTTGCTCAAGGTCAGTTATCTAGAATTGAGTTCTTTTGCAGGAACCAAAACAGACGGGCTGACAGAACATAAATGATCAAGGTCCGTAGTCTAGAAGTTAGTTCCTTTGCAGGAACTAGCATAAATGGACGGACACTCAGAGAGTAGTACATGCGCAATAGGAATCTAGTACATGCGCCATTTAGGTATATCTGTAGAACGTAGAGCTGTCAAGGGTCATTAAAATATTATCCCTGAGATGGAGTCCAACTTCCTAGTCTGGGACATGGAGGTCAGGTGGAGTAATGCTTTCCATTTGGTACTCTCCTTCCATTTGAAACGCCTGTTCTGGAGTTTACTTCATTTTTCAAGTAATTAGCAACATGTACCAGAAAAAAATAGTTTTAAGACTTTAAACTGCAGATCCTGAATTGCATTTTATAGCGATTGCTGGCACGAAAAGCCTCCACTTCCGTAAGCAGAAGTCGATAGTCTCTCCGCGTTACGAGCGTATTTAACAGAAACTGCTTTCAAGATAGCGCTCTCGCTTCCCTTGAAACGCTACTGCAATCACAAATTCAAATCAGCAAATTTCATGCAGAAACGCTAGTTCTTTTGTTCTCATTCTTCAACGGAGTCACAAAAAGCATCAGAAATACAGAAATTTTAAGGCTTTTGCCAGTCACTTTATTATTGTTATTGTCAACTTTTTATCTTTCTGTCGCCAAATTCAATGCAAAAATGACACAAACGACAACTCGAAGAGATATTTACCCAGGAATGAAACGGATTGTGCAGTTAGTGATGACATTTAGTACGTCACCGGTGGGCAGCTTTTGCGGTGAATTTCGGAAATAAAGTTTTGCTTGCTTCTGCTGTTCTTTACCTTTTGCAAATGTGGTAGCTGACAAAATCGTATTTCAAATGTTTCAATTTTTTAACAAACTATTATTGTACTTATTTCCACGATCTATAATGAGGCCTTTTTACCAAAGATATGCATCGTAAAATAAAAAATGTTCGTGGCACAGGATAGAAAGAGCAAAGTGACGGAGTGGAAGACATCGCCATAAATTCACGCGATATCAGAATCAAAATGACAAGCCCTCATTGTTTATCAGTGGTTTTCCAGGTCTGACCCTGTTGTCACAAGACAGTCTGAACAAAAAATAGAACGCTTGCTCTGAACTGTACGAATCTAGATTTAAAGCTTTATTTGGAGTGCGGTTACACTCATGTAAATTTCGGAATCATCATAACGTGCACATGCATACCTCACTTAAAGGATGGTGCTATTTTTTATTAACGATTTTTAGTAATGGGGTTTGGAGTTCATTATATGTGCTCAGACGGTTTGATGATTATGGGGTCAAGAGAACACCATGAAACATAGGATTCCGTGACTGAGCATGAGATTTTGTTTTGTGAAATCGCAAACAGTTACTTTTGAAAGCTCACGTCTTATTGGTTGATAGTAAAAACGCAATCTCAAGTTTAATGACCGATAATCTCCAGGCAATATATGTTTCTTGTTTCAATCAAAAATACTCGATTCGCAGAACGAGACAAGTTGGTATAATCGCAGTTATTCTTTTGGAGGTAGGACATTTGGCAAAAATGAACTTGAGAAGTTACGCGAATAATATAACCTCATACTGAAATATTGAAAACTGCATTCGAATAAAATACATACACTTTTAATTTAATTTGACATGAAATTCTTCCAATTTTGGAATTATATGAATTTTAAAAAATCGTCGAATTTTTATTGAGTCCAACTTTTCCCTACTTTGCTACAAGTAATGATACATAATCGAGTCCTTGTGGAGTCAATAACGCCTTTAAGAAGTAATCACTTTGGGTACATGGGCAGTTAAAAATGGCACAATATACCCCTGCTTTCATTGTAGCTTTCCCTCGACAACCTACTGATGTCACAAGTTGATATATGACTTTTCCTTAAACAGCCTTCTATCGCATTTTCCTAAGAATTCGCAAAACATACCAAATTAACAAATTTCAAAGGTTGCATCGGTAGATGTAGCGCTCATTTTTAACTTATTAAATTTTGGTTCAAAATTTAGGGCATTATTTTTTCAGCGACAAGTTAAACAAAGCTAACCCAGGGGCCAAAGGATCTGTGCATCAGGTAGCCTTGTTTACCATATATGGAGTGCAGTCTGATACTCGCGGATCTTTGTCTTGCGTGAGATAGAAAATGTATAGGGTTGTTCCGATTGTACAAACTGTTAAAAATGTATACCTGCAGCAAGCAGTGTCTCAAAAAATCACCAGCGCGACCAGAAGTTGTTCTGCATAGATGTATCGTCACAATATATTCGGTTGCACTCCCTCCTAGGATTTCTGTACTTCATATTACGATTTTCTAAACATGACTTAAAATTACATGGCATATTACCCAGTACCTCATAGTTACATATTACCCAGTACCTCATAGTTACATATTACCCAGTACCTCATAGTCACAAATCCAGTTTTCTGTGTCATTTGTATGTGTGGGTCTCTTTTGTACCATTAACTTTTGTGTCGAAATGTGTATGTAATGTACGTTTAGGGTTGTCACTGTAATATGAAATTCAATAATTTCGTAAGAATATATATTTAAACATTCTGATTAAATACAACATGCTTAAGAGAAAACCTGTACAAACTACATATAAATACAGTGTGTGATAAATTTAACAAAATATATAAACAAAATATCCCACCAAAACAAAAAAGCAACAAAAAAAAAAGAATAAAAAAAAAAATCACCAAGACGATCATGGCCTGCATGTCAAGCCCACTTTCAAAGCATCGGTAAAAAGAAAATTGAGATCCTAACCACACCATCAACAGGGGACAGCGATGAGTGACGCATAATGAATCGTCTCGTTATAATTATTTAACTGATGTATGCACAAAATCCATTAAGGGGTTTATAAAATAAAGGAAATTTTTAAAAAGCTAAAATTTAACGCACAATTTACGTCTTCTTGACCCCAGTATTAAAGGGACAACATCGGGTTTTGCGGAATTAATTAAATCTACTGCAAAAGGATTCGTTCCAAGAATGAAAATCCACTATGAGGTTTATAAAATATAAACAAATGAAAAAGATTTTTAAAAAATCGGAAACTCTACTATTTGATTCTGACACTGACCTCGAAATCAGAGTGAAAGACATGCACTAAGTGGAAGACGTCACTAACCGAATGTCTTAGTTGCGTGGATATTCATCTGAAGAATCAACAAAATATGAGGCTTTGACCTTGACCCTTGAGCGTGTGTATAATGCATTGCCTTATCTTCTTAACGACTACTGCCAAGTATGGTGAAACACTAACAAGGTGTTCAGGCAACATTAGCAAATGGAACGAGCTTTAAAACTCCACGCAAAGTTCTTGTAAATAGAACTTTGACCCAAAATGTTAAAGGGACGTGTGGGTATATCGTGGAGTGAGTTGTCTAAGATGTACAACGATTTTTACTATGTGTGACAATCATCTATCAGATGGTTTAGGAATGATATACAAATGAAAACCTTAAATCAAAACTTTAACAAACTATTGACGAATTATTTGAAACTGATTGTTATTCCGCCATTTTCAGTAAAGTGGACACCACGAAAAGTGAACATTGGGATTAACAATTTAAAAAATTATTAGCCTGCAAACCAAGCGACGAGTTTTTCATCTTGTTGGTAAGCCTTGTTTTGAAGTTTTCACTCAGTGTATAATCGGAACATCGCTGGGCTATTTTCGTCAAATCAACAAAGAACCTCGGAAGTACTTGTATGAATACACATAAATTAGATAGATTTGGTGATTCGCCTCGGGTGGACTGTACCACATATGATGCCGCCTCGATAGGAATGACGACTATGTTCAGTTTATGACTCTTTCGTCGCCAGGCTGTGCCATGTGGATAAAAGTTATTCAAAATAATGTGCTCAATGGCGGCGAATTACATCAAGGTTTCTTTCTTGAATTAAAGGAAAGTGCTGAAAGTATTCCGATCGTCAGCTGTTTACATTTTTTATCAGATCACATTGCCTTGCTAATGGACTCACGCGAGAGTCTGGTTGAACGAGATAGAATTAACTCCGTGACATATGCCAAACTATTAGCAGGGGGGGCGAATCGGACATTTGTCTGAATCGTCATTTGGCTTAATTGATACTTTCTGCACTCAGCGGATCCGGTGTCGTCAGCGCCTGGTAAAAAAAAAAACGACGTCGTCGTCGGGGGGATCGTCCAAACGTCATTTGGTTTAATTAATACCTTCTGCGTGCCGATCCCAGCGTCGTCAGCGTCCGGTAAAAAAGCGCGACGACCGCGTCGATGTCATCGCCCCCCCCCCCCCGCTGCTAAGTGGCTATTTACAATTTAACCGAATATTTGGTCGAGTCCGATACGATATCGTGTCCGAGGGTCATGTAAATTTATCGTTACAAATCCATGTGGGGTCGACTGAGCATGACTAAAAAAGTTTCGAAAAACATTAAAGTCCATGTCACCGCCGCACCATGTCTGCCAAATATTTCGTAGCGTGTGTGTATCAACGCCGTTGAATACAGCAAGAATATTACAGTTATCTCTGATTACTTTTGGAATCTGAGTGTATCGTTGAGTGACATATATCACGTCAGTGTTTTTATGCCTGCCTCTGGAAAATATCCTAGCTGGGTTTTTTTGATTGTCTAACATAACATCATCGTACACGACTAGATTGTTAACGTCGCCATCAATATCATCGATACCTGGTGCATCATTGATATCTGTAATAAACTCAATAACATTTTTTTTAGCGATCGCTGATGCATTCTCGTTGAAATCTTTCAACACCTCGTAGCATCGTTGATCATCTACGCTAGGGGCGATTAAATACAACTTATCCCACTTCATCCATCTCATTATTAAATTAAGTAACAATTGCGTCTTGCCGGATCCAGATGGTCCGATGATAATCATCCGGATCGAGTTTGGTAACGCTGCAACATGCTTAACTGGTTCTCTTGTTTTAGTCGCTGAAAAGTCAATTATATTCATATCTCTATACATAAATTATGGATCTATATTGTGTAAAGTGTAGAGTGCGTACTGGCACAAATGATATGACAACCGTTACAACAAGAAATAACAGATCGGCGCTTACTGGCAAGTGTGTACAATGCGGTATAAAGAAATTTAGATTTATTTCTATTAGACCCGGAGATGTTTTAAAAAAAAGCGAGGAGGTGATATTGCAGCCAAGTTATCAAAACTCCCCGGAACCCCGTGGGCAAAGTATCCAGGAGAAAAACACCTCCCAGGATATAACTACTGTGGCCCCGGAACACGATTAGATATCAGACTCGATGATCAAAATCAGCCCAAACCCGGTGAGTATCCAATAAACGCTATCGATAAGGCGTGTCATGCTCATGATGTTGCTTACTACAAAAGTAGCGATCTGCAACAGCGTCATATCGCGGACGTAAAATTAATTCACGCGTTAAATGCTATTCCTGATAAATCCTTCAAAGAAAAATTGGCTTCATGGTTGGTAAAATCGGCTATGAAAGGTAAATTAATGATTGGAAGCGGAGCTTCTCGCGCTGGTAATTGAAAACGCTAGCGTTTATAATAACAACATGGAATCCATCTATTATTCTCCGAGAGGATACTGGAAGGGGAAGGCCGCAATTGGTAAGCTTGCAAGCGCTGCAAAAGTGAAAAAGGCCACTGCGGCTAATTGGTTATCCAAACAGGCTATATGGCAAATCTATCTACCACCGCCTAAACAAATCAACTTCTCGCGCTTTGATGTCAGCGTACCTAATGAAGTTCATCAGGCTGATATACTATTTCTGCCGCATGACAACGGTTACAAATACACACTAACCGTAGTTGATGTTGCGAGTCGATACAAACAAGCGGAGCCGTTAAAAACAAAGTCAGCAACTGAAGTGGCTGATGCGTTTGAGCGGATTTATCGAAGAGGTCCTCTGCGCTGGCCAAATCTATTACAAGTTGATCCTGGTAGTGAATTTCGCGGCGCAGTTTTATCAACGCTGAAACATCATAGCGTCGCGGTACGACGAGGTCATACTGCGCTACATAGTGATCAGGCAATTGTTGAACGATTCAATCGGACTCTTGCTGAACGGTTATTTGGATATCAATACGCGAAGGAATTCATCCAAGAAAAACGATCTCGTGAATGGGTCAAAAGGTTGCCAGGCGTAATTGCAGCGTTAAATAACGAGATTACCCGAGCAATCAACATGAAGCCCAGCGACGCGATTAAAAAAAAATATATACCCGGAAGATCAAAAATAGATAGCGTTTCCAAGCCGATTCTTGGCGATGTCACCGTGAGATATCTGTATGAACCAGGAGAGCTTGAAGGCGGTAAAAAAAGAGCTACTGATCCTATTTGGAGTGTTACCACACATAACATATCAACGATAACACGATCAACTGGTAGACCACCGATCTATAGACTGGATTCAACTGCCCCACAGCGGGGGTTTACACGCGAGCAACTACAGGTGATACCTGACGATACTCAATTACCCCCGCGTGGTCTTAGCTAGCGCCGTTGCGTCTATTACACTCAAGACATGTCAACCTCACATTGTTTTTGACATGACCGAGACTGTTATCGATCCTGTCCACGGTAAATTGGCGAGTGTCTTTATCCGAATAACGCCAACGCGTTACGCAATTACAACTCGCGCAGTGATTATTCTGTTGTTGTCGTAACGCAATTATTAATTCGGCATCAATATCAAAACGCCGCTGTTTTTTTTATCCTGTTGGCGGTAACCCGAGAGTTTTCTATCGATGACGCTTGCATCGATGATGTCGTTGGTGACTTTGTCGGTGACTTTGTCGCCGGCTTCGTCGGTGGCTTCGTCAATAACAATTCTTCGAAGCTGATTTATCCTCCGTACTCGGGACACTGCAAGATAGACTAGATTTGACCATTCGATGCGATTATCAACCATCCAAACAATTGTATCCGTGATAGTCAGTCCCTGCGAGGAATGTATTGTTGTTGCGTATCCTAGCGTCCACGGGGATTTGTCAGCGCGTAGCGCGTCCTCGACGACGCTGATATCAACGAGCACGATGTCATTCAGCACGAGAATTTGTTTTTTTGTCCCTGACGCTGTCGGGGCCGGGATTTCAACTTCAATGTTCTGCCGCCGTGTATCCGCGGGTCTATAACATAACGGCACTGGGCGCGTTGGAAACTTTTCCTTATGCAACGTAAACAACTTCCGCTGAAGTGTGTCTCTGACTATCTTTCTACTCGCTACAATCAAATCGTTTGGTCTCGATGTTTCCCAGAATTCATTTAACGGCGTTTCCGGAATCACCTCGCGGATTATTTCACACTGAATTCTATCCGGCTGTAATCTGATTAATTTTTTAACCTCGCGCAGTTGTTCATCAAGTGCTCGGTAATCAGTATCGGTTTCTTCATAATAGTCCACAAACCCGCTCAACCAATCATGCGGACCCTCGCCGACAAATGGTGGTGGTTGACCATGGTCGCCACACATGATCACCGCTGTATTCGCGAGCAACAACCAATCAAGAAACATTTGTAAAACGTCTAACGAAACAGTATATATCTCATCCCAGATGATAACCTCAGGAATAAATTTTTCACCCATTCGATCAGGAGTCCACTCACCACCGCTGTATCGAAAAAAGCTGTGATAAGTAACGGCGTCAACATTTCGTTGTTTTATCTCTCGCGCTAGTCTATGGGTCGGTGTAAGCACGATTATACTTGCCCGCGTTCGAAATAATTCAATTGCCCGAGTCGTCTTTCCTGACCCGCCACAGCCGCTTAAATAAACCGTTTTGTGTCTACAAATTGGATCAGAACACGGTGGTGCATTAGACCATTCTGACAATTTATCACCGCGTAGGTAATTGTTTTCAACGGTGACATCTGCTGACGGGGAATAATCGCGTCGTATTTCATTTTTAATTCTCCATGTACCCCAACTCTCGTCCGGACTAGTAAACCCGGCTACGTTTTCCTTGTACTTTACGTCAACATAAAACGAATCAACGGCTACTCTAACCGCGGTGTCGGGAAATTTATTTATCATCGAGAATAAATTTATGCAAGCATAACCCAGCATAGACGCCCTCAAATGCGGGTATGCCGGGCTGTCTCCATCGCTGTAGGTAACAACTGTACCCAACCTTGTTCCATTGGACAAGAAAGCTGTTTCGCAGTTCACGTATCTATTTTTCGCCACTGCGTCCTTGATTACGAAATCATATTCTGCGTCATCTATAATCAGCCGTGAGCAATATCGTTTATAGTCGCAGTTTTTTCCACCTTGTGTGAACTTACCAATTATTCTTCTACCGAGATCTTTTGCCTCGCGGTTTCGTTGGTTGAATATCCTCCTGGACCATTCGACGATATATTCCTCGTCGGCATCAATGTGTTTTCTGGATTCGTCAATTATGCTATCTAGACGCTCCGGTTCTGGTAACCAGACTTCAGTCTGCGCCCGGTATGATATAATCGCGTCACTGACAATCAACGAAATTAGCATGCTACAATCAATCATATACCGTAGCAGCGCTATTGGCAACCACTTTTTTTCAGCCATGTGTCTACCGATCCAAATATAGCAACAGCGATGAAGTCCTGCTGCGAATTCAAATGATACTATGCGAGCGAATCCGGTTAAATCAAAATCAGGCAGTGGTCCATTAATAGCAACACGAGTCATTTCATGTCTGGGGTGTCCAAATCGTTTGAAATACTCAGCGGCGGATCCATACCCGAGAAAACTCGCTGGATAACAGGCAACCATATCAACGGAAATCATAGCGTCGCGGCTGTATTCAGTGTTCCATAGTCCACCGTGATAATATTCCAAACAACTGGATTGTACATCCGGTAGAAATTCCTTGCGCGTTGGGCTCCACGCATTTTTCTTTGCTGCAACATGAGCCGCAACCGATGGAATCGTAAAACAATTTGTTAGCAGTTGTTCATCATACTCTTCAAATTCCATGGCGGTTTTTTTCATCTTGTTGTGAAACGCTTCAGTGCGGTATAATTCACCGTTTGGTCTTACAAACTGATCAAAGGTATCCGTATCGTTTTCAGCGCTGCGAAGTAACCACACTGATACAGGGTCGTTTTTACACAAATAAGCGATAGCATCAAATAGTTTCCTCTCCGCGAGAAAACCGTCCCCTCCCAGGAATTCCCCCGGGATATACTTTACCGTTCTATCCCGTGGAAACACTGTGATCGCGGGCGTCCACGCGTGTTCGTTATGATCAATAATTTTAATTGGGGCTCCCTTTGATTTATACTTCGATTCGTGTAATACTTCACCGGTTATCGTTGTAACGGTTATTGGAAATCTCAGCGACGTTTCTAATCTCGCTATGTCGCTGATGGTTGCTCCTCGCTCGCGCACTGTCTCCTCCCACCGGTTGATTTTGCTACGTCGTAAATCAGTCAACTTGTTTCCTCGACATGCATTTGTAAAATGCTCTATTATTCGTTCTGCTACACAATTTATCCCCGTTGACTGTTTCATCGGCGCTAGTTTTCCGATATCAGGTTTCTTATTTAACGGGTATATTCCATAAACAACTGCTGTTTCAGGATACGCTCGTTCATAGTACGGTCTGTCAATTCCGGTTAACAGCCCCGGCTTGGAGTCGCGGCTAACAATGACTGTTTTCTTGTCGCTGAGAACTGGTTCAAATTTATCACGTATGATCCAATAACCTGATTCCACCCGGACAATGAATTTTACTCTAAAGAAATACTTGCTGGAGCCAAGTTGTGATATTATCGTTGCTGCTCGGTTGTCGTTCATGGTAGCATCAACAACACCATCAATTCGAAATGTTGACCAACTATGAGATGCGCCATCACGCTTGAATTCATTGATACAATCGCGTATTTTACTCATCAGGGTTCTATCGTTTATTAACGCTTTTGGTGCGTCCTTGAGGACTCTATCGAGATTGAACTTAATATTTTTCCAGGGCTTAATTGCTGCTAATCTCTCGAACTCATCCATATAATTAAAACAAGTATTTAAATGAAAGAATATAGTATAATGAATAAATGCAAATGGTTGATGATTGGGTCGACAACCCCGTGCAATAAATCATGTAGAGGTGAATTCTGCGGGTATCATTTACAAAGCGTTCGTAATGGTTCTCTTGGCCCCCTCCCGTGCTTGGTTTGCCACGTTGGTGTAAGAGGAAAATCGCAGTTGTGTATTAATTGTGGCGGAAAGCGATACAGAGAGTTAAAACGCTATTATGACAAACGAATAAAAAACGCCGTCATTGACCCCACCGCTGACTTCGTCATTAAAACCCCCCAAGACTACGTTGAAAGGTTTATAATTAAACCAAATAATGAATTAGACAAGTAGTATTATTATACAAATGGACCAGGAGTTCAGACCTCACCCTGTGCTCGTTAATTACGAGGCATCTCGCGACGGTGTTGTTAGAAATTGTAGACTGAAGAAACCGGTTGGCACCGTAAATAATCAGGGGTATTTGATGTTTGGTGCCGGAAAGAAGAAGTATTATGTTCACAGGATGGTATTTGAAGTATTCAACGGATTGATCGAGAATGGGCTTGTGATTGATCATATTAATAATAATAAGACTGATAACTCTCTTATAAACTTGCAAGCTATCTCGCAAAGTCAAAATACCAAAAAAGGCGAAACTGGTAAATACTCAAAGAAAGCAAAACCCGTAAAGTCATTTGATACAACAACTCACGAGGAAAAAATATTTCAGTCGATGAATGAGGCAGGAAAATATTTTGACATTTGTATCGCCTCAATACGAAAAGTAGCAGAACGAGTATATCAAACAGCGATCTCAAAAAGGACCGGACACAGAATTCGATTTTCGTACACAAATATCAGCGAGTGACAAGGTCACCGGCGCCCATGGCGCTGACGAAGTCGCCATGACAGTGCGAACGCTACTCCAAAAGAAAACGAATTATTCTACGGTTTTATCGAATGTTAACACACTGCCTAGAGTTCATTTTTTTATATTTAAAAACAAGATGTTTTATAAGAATAATGAATATCGAAGACATCAATAATATATTAGCCGAGATTTCAAAATTAAAAAATCAAGGAATTGAATTATCTGATGGTCTCGACAGCGAAAAAATATTATCCGATTATGAGATTATTAACGAACAATCGAAACGGGGGCGTTTTACCCTGGCCCGCGAGTACTTTTTTATAAAACGATTACAACATACGATTAATGAAAACTTGTACCACAATGACGCAAATGCATTCATTGGACTATTCACTGCCGTTGAAATAATACGAAAAAAACTCGGACGTGTTTATGAACGACGCCGGGAGATTTCTAGTAAGATCAAAAACATTAGAAGGATTATAGACGAAAACTCCGTGGAGCCCCCGATGGCGCACTCGGCGGGAAATTAGAAATTGCGGAGCAATTGCAATAATGGTAGGTGAATCACTTACTACTCGGCTAGTCAGAGAGCGGCTAGCGGCGCTTAAAAAGTTCATACCGTTACGAGACAGGGTCCGAGAACAACTTCAAACGCGGCAGCAACTACAAACTGATTTTACTGTTGGAAGTGAACAACTCTTTTCTCCGATAACGAGTGCAACCAAAGACGTGAAAACAGCGATATACGGGGATATTCCCGACGAAGAAAGAAAGAAAAAGGCGTCACTGCTTGGCGTACTTGAAAAGATAGCGGCTCAGACCGAACAAACGAAGAGGTCTTTGAGGCCACCACCACTCGCTATAATGGACCCACAAGAACCTTATGTTACAATGGCCGACGAAGAAGAACTAGGTGCTACCGCAAGAGAACCAGAAGAAGAAATACCGGAAGAAATACCGGAAGAAATACCGGAAGAAAAAGAGAAAGGGGGAATATACCCCGTAATGTACTCAAGAAGAGCACAATAGATCAAATTAGAGGCTTCAGCAGCAGGGAAGAATTAGTTGATTTTACTGCCTCTAATTTTGCTAAGAGCATACGAGATAAGGAGCATATCAATAGCGGTTACGAGAAAAATATAAAGACGTTAAAGGATTGGACAAGAATAGTGTATTTAGCGAGTAAACATGAAAATGCATTACCACATCGTGGTGATCCCGATTACGACGCATTCCACAAGGAAGTTGAAAAAAGGGTAAAACTAAAAAAAGGAAAAGGATACTCTGTTGGTAAAGAATCCTACGGCGTTACCTGTCCTAATAGTGTTCTCAGTGATATATCACGGCTAGAGGTACTAATCGGAGGAAAACGAGCCGGAAATAACTCTCCGGAAATAATCAATGAGGCCGCTGATATTTGCAAGCGGTTATTTACGGGCGGTATAATGGACATTAGTGCGTATCGAACGCTCATAGACGAGTTAGTGGATGATTAAAAAAATTATAAAATTGTCGTTTTTGTTAATTTTTGTTAATTTTTGGTCGTTTTTGGTCGTTTTTGGTCGTTTTTTTGTCGTTTTTGGTCGGTTTTTACGGGTGAAAACCCCAGAAAATCATTTAGAGAAAATCGATGTTTTTGCTGAAAAATCGAAAAAAAACGACTATAGGCAACAAAAAACGACCAAAAATGACTAAAAATCAAGAAAAAACCAGAAAAAAACCCGATTTTTATCGAGGGCAAAAACCCAAGGAAATTTTGACAAAATTTATTCCGGTTTTTCCACACGGCGGTGGGAAGGGGGGGGGGGTGGTGATCAATCACTAATTGGAAAACCGGTGTTTTTATAATAAAGATGATCATACATTACAACCACGATAAACCAGTACTCGTCTACGTGGTAAACTCGCGATTGCCTGTTTACCGCGCGTACTATGGAGATGGTCTCGGTAGCACCATTGCGGGGTTATTTACAAGAATGGCTCCAAAAGTAGCGCCGTTAGCCAAACAATTAGGAATGAAGGCTATTGATGTTATTCGTGATAGGGGTATTAGTGCTATTGGAGATGTTGCCGGAAAGGCGTTTTCTGCAGCAAAGGACAAACTAATGTCGTTGGTGAGAAAAAGAAAACAGAAACCACCGGTGATGCCATCAACGACAGTGATGCCTGCAAATGTCAGTAAAGTAATAAATAACGCCGTGGAAGAAAAATTAGAGTCGTTGGCGGCTCAGTCATCCACCAATGCGCTCATGAACGCAATAGCGGGGGAGTGGTCTTAAACAGAATTCAAAGAATTTACGACGAAAAAATCGCAATTGAAAACATCAACATGATAAATAATAAAATGTTTGCGCGAACCGCTGATCCCGCGTTTGATATGGATGCCCCAGTGCGCAGGGACGATTCTGTCCGCGATTATCAATTTTATTCCTATCAACCACCACAAGCCGACCTACGATCGCGAATTGAACTTCAAGTCCAAGATACCAGAAAGTACTTTTTACCGTGTGAAGCGTTTATCGAAATTGAGGGAGAACTCGTGACAAATGCTGCCGATAATACGCCATACGCAGATGACAATCGTGTTCGAGTTGGTTTCGTCAACAACGGTATCATGGCGTTATTTGAGAGCGCCAGATATCTTATTGACGGGCGAGAAATTGAATCAATAGAACGCGAGGTTGATGTTGCAACGACGATAATTGGGTTAGCGAGATACTCGGACGATTATACAAGATCGGCGGGCCCATCTATGATGTTCGCAAAGGATACCACTAATAACGCTGATCATCTTCAGTACGTTAACGTGCTAATAAAAGAAAATACCGCAGTTGACCAGGCTGAAGCAGCCAATCCAGATCGCAGAGCAAAACCAGGCGCTGAGTTCAATATTATGAAAAGTATTAACGATAATTACAATATGGGATTCGCAGCACGAGTAACAATGTTGCAAAGACCACGCCGACAGTTTTCATGCGCGATTCCACTCCATCACATATTTGGGTTTTGCAGAAATGTCAGAAAAGTTATCTATGGGGCTAAGCATACAATCGCGCTAACGCGAAGGGGCGATGATAACAATGCAATATGGCGTGCTGCTGGTGTCGCTGACGGTAAAGTCGTTTTAACTAAAATAGCATTGTGGATGCCGGTGTTGACTCCATCAGTTACCACGGAAGCACGATTGTTATCATTTATGGAACAGGGGGGGAAATCGTTGTTGACTTGGCTAGCGGTAACAACTGATGCTAAAGAGGATAACGTCGCCGATACGTTTACATGGCACTTGGCATCAAAACAGGGTGTTTCAGCCCCGCGTCATATATTTGTTGCGTTACAGAATAGGGAACGATTGGGTAATCAAGAACGCAGCCATATGATATTTGATCAATTAGGAGTCAGGGATGTTTCGCTGAGAATAAACGGACAACAGGAACCATCCGAGGATATACAGCTTAATTACGGCGACAACCATGTCGCACGTGTGTACCATCGATTGCTGTCATATATGGGTCGTGATCAAAACGTCGACACTGGTTTGCAAATATCACAATTTGATTTTAAAAACCTGTATCCGATTTATTATTTTTCATTGGAACATCTTGATTTAACGAGACAATCCGTCGTTGATATACACTTTAGAGCTCGTATAGCCCCGGGTGGTGTTAATTATAGAGCGGTTGCTGTCATTCTCAGCGATAAATCAATGCTGTTGGAAGGTGTTGGTGGACGAATGAGAATCATTGATGCACCAGTGGAAAACATGTAATTGAAAACACAAACGCGTTTACAATAAAATGTCGTATAGTGTCGTCAGTGTAGAGTTGACTGATGGTCAAGTCAAGAAATTACGATCAAAGTCCGCTAAACAATGCGGGGCCGCAATAACGCTGAAGCCGTCACAGATGGCGGGTGGTAATCATAAGATATCGTTGACGGCGCGTCAAATAAAACATTTCAATGATGCGATGAAGAATAAAAAGGGTGTTCAGATAGATTTCTCGGCCGCAGCGATTAAAAACATGGAAAAGACCGGTGGGATATTTCCGCTGTTAGCTGCGATTCCAGCGTTGATTGCCGCGGCCGCACCAGCAGTGGCTAAGGCGGCGGCGTTAGGGGCCGTTGGTACCGCGGCGGGGATGGCACTGAAGAAGGCAACCGGGAAAGGCTATAAAAAAAAACGATCCGTGGCCGGAAAGGGTCTAAGACTACCGGGAACCCCGTATTCATGGTATTCGGGAAAGGGTCTAAGACTACCGGGAACCGTTTAATGACTCCTATGTCTAATTTTGATTTAATAGACGCCGCAAACGCGCTAGCGATTAAAAACTTCAGAGGTGTTTTTATGAGGGATCAATTACCGGCGGCACCAAGGAATATTGAAACCGGCATAATTAACCTCGATGGGTCCTCCGGAGCGGGAACTCATTGGGTTGCGTACGCGATTGATCCGCGTGCGATCGTCTATTTTGATTCATACGGGTTAGCTCCGCCGAAAGAGTTCATGCGGTATATCCGGGCGTGTTCAGCCCCGGTTTTTTATTCCACGCTGCCAACACAGCGATTAAGTGACCCACCGATATGTGGCCGTGAGGTATTGAACGTACTCGCGGTGATTTCATCATCGCGGAAACCACCTCATGTGGTTGTAAACGAATACACTAGTGGGGTCGTAGAGGCCCGGCGGGTTAATTAAAAACACCGTTTTTTTTACAATAACGATGATTGATATTTGGGGACGACCGGTTTCGGCGCTGAAAAAATCCACGGAAACGCCCACCACCGATGACATAAAAAAACTAATTGAGGATGAAATCGCTGATACGTTGAATTTAACAAGTGTTGACCCAGGTGAAATAGTTGTATTTCAAGACCGCCAGGGTAAATTGAAATCCAGTAATGTGTCGCTGGATGACGTTTTAACACGACAGCGTGATGCCGCCGAGAACGCTATCGCGCTGTATACCAGCGACGGACGACTCAAACCGGGTGAACATCTGTCGACGGTGACGGATAGGGTAACATTAGTCCAAGACGGTTTTCCAAGGTTAGATAGATCGGTGACCGAACTCGACGCGCAGGTGAAAAAATCTGTCACCGAGGTGAAAAAATCTGTCACCGATATACAACTCACTACCGCTAGTTTTTTTGGGACCCCGACGGTAACCGAACCGAATCTTGCGGGGATAAAAACTACTATTTCGGAGTTTACAACGCTGTCGGGCCAATTTTACACGTTACGAAAAAATGTTAACAGGATCGATGACAACTTTGATAAATTCTTTGGTAAAAAAAATACCAAGCTGGATGAGATTACAACAACTATAAATGATATCACTGCGTATGGACAGGAAATAAAAACAATCAAAACTGATGTTGCAGCGAACAAAAGGAGTGTAGACGTGCATGAACGGGAAATAGAAATAATCGGCGCTAATGTTGCAACGATCATAAATAATGTAGACTCGCATGGACGGAAAATAGAAACAATTAAAACTGATGTTACAACGATCATAAATAATGTAGACTCGCATACACAGGAAATAGGAACAATCAAAACTGATATTGAAGCGAACAAAAAGGGTGTAGACGCGCATACACAGGAAATAGGAACAATCAAAACTGATATTGAAGCGAACAAAAAAAATATAGACGCGTATTGGCGGGGAATAGGAATAATCAAAACTGATGTTGCAGCGAACAAAAAAGGTATAGACGTGCATACATATGAAATAGGAACAATCAAACTTGATGTTGCAGCGAACAAAAAAAGCATGACCGAGAATACACGGGAAATAGAAACAATCAAAACTAATGTTGCAGCGAACAAGAATAATATAGACGCGAGTTGGCGGGAAATAGGAATAGTTACAACTGATGTTAAAGCGATTAAAGACGGACTACCGAGAGTAGTAGAGCAACTCGAAAAAATAAAAATCCCTCATGAGAACACCATCAACACAGTATACACGATTCGGCATGGATCATTTATCTGGACTCCTACGAATAATACAGTAAATATCACCGCAACTGTTAAGGGCATTTATCGATTGACACTGGTTTCAATGATGCAGTTTAATATATCATCGTCGAGTTCATTCGGGTTTAACAATACAATATCAACAATTATAGACAAGGACGCAACTGAACCGTTTACAATTTATGCCGTTGATAGAGTTTTAACCGGGGCAAACATCACATGGTATGTGGAATTCGTGGTGGATCTAAGTGAGTAATTGAAAACACTAGCTCTTTTAAAATAAAATGACCACCAGGGTAATTGAATCAGAGGTATCACCGACGTCACATCAATATCGATTCGATACCGCAAAAGAATTCTCCGCGAATTTGAAAACGCTTTCCGAACAATACCGCGCAAAAATAAAAAAATACCGCCGAAAAATAACCGCCATCGACGCGGTCGTGTACTCGGTGTCGGGTATAGTAGCCGGTACCGGTGTTATTTTATCCACGGTGACCACGATAGCCCCGATCGCTGTTCCAATCGCTATCTCCGCGATGACAACAATTGCTGGAGTCGCCAACGCAATCACTAAAAAGATATCATCGTGTTTTCAGAAAAAACTCAACGAGTATACAGTAAAACATCAAATAGTATCCGACGCGTACTCGAAATTATCCGGGTTGATCTCGTTGTCAATTGATAATTTGTTCATATCCGATGTTGAATTCTCCACGATGGTCCAGTTGTATAGCTCCGCGATGTCAAAAATCGAGGATTTTCAACTGGAAGCCGGAACCACTTTAATGGGCTCTGGTTGTTGAAATTAGACACTAAAAACAACGAATAATAATAATGTCGCTGAACCCCGAAGGGTTTCAATTACTTCAGCGGATCGCGGAGAACACCACTCCGGTACAAACAAGTATGATATCAGTGACATCAACGAAACCCGAATTCAGTGTGAACTTCCCATCACCGGTTCCAGTGAAGGAAATAGCGCTGGCAAAATTGCGAATATATCACAGTTGGCCTAATATCCGAGCGGACGCATTTAACGGACAACAACCTAATAACTCGCTGGTTTTTGCATGGACAAATAAGCCCGATGGGACCCCAGACTGGAAGGAGGTTACAATACCAACTGGGTCATACCAAATAGAACAAATCAATAAAGAATTTCAACGCAGGATAAAATCAATCACAGGAAAAGAATCAAAAATCGCTATTACGGTTCATGAACCGACGTTATCGTCGACGATTGAAATAAGCACACCGGGGTATATGGTTGATATTTATGGCAGTTCAATAAGAACCATACTAGGTTGGCCCAAGAATCCACCTCATGAAATCCCCGAGGACTTGCACACGAATGAGCAATCGTATCATGAGATTACCCCCCGGTATCGAACTGATTGGTCTATTATAAAAGGCGCGTTATTACCCAGTAGGTTTATATTTCAAGACAGGAATACCATGCAATGGCATTTTCCGTATAAGGAAACTCCTAAATTATCCGCCCTGGCCACAGTTGGTTTAAATGATATCACTGATGCGTTTGCCGAGATTAATCGTATTTGCCAATCACAACTAGAACAACTACGGGAAACAAAAGCACGAAAACACGTTGAGGTGTTAAATCAACTTATATCAGACATGGAATATATCAATGAACGAATCGTCGGGACAATATCCGCTAACAGCGATGATAATAAACAAAAATTCCTAACCGAGTATAATATCACAGAAGCCAATTTACCCGATTTCAAGTTTCCAGGATACAACGCGCCAAAACTAAGAAAATCTCTTAATGATTTTCTCGCCCCATCAACTATCCTCAGACACGATAACGGAGAGGATGGTAGGCATATTGCTCCATACAACGTAAATATTGCATCGGTGATAGCAATCAATCTAGTGTGTGATGTTATCGAAGGGAGTTACCAGGTGGATACCAAGCAATCAAATCAGGTTCAACAGGGGTATATCCTTTATTCATTTTCACCAACAGCCCCTCCGGGATTTTTAATCGTTGAGAGTCCGATTAATCCGGTCTATATGCGATGCCATAATCGGTTTTTAACAAGAATTAATTTTAAACTTACCGATCAGTCAAATAACCTAATTGATCTACAAGAGGAGGAGTTAGTGATCACTCTGTTTGTAAGATCATAGCAGCAGGGGTATGGGCGATGACATCGACGCGGTCGTCGCGCTTTTTTACCGGACGCTGACGACGCTGGGATCGGCGCGCAGAAGGTATTAATTAAACCAAATGACGTTTGGACGATCCCCCCGACGACGACGTCGTTTTTTTTTTACCAGGCGCTGACGACACCGGATCCGCTGAGTGCAGAAAGTATCAATTAAGCCAAATGACGATTCAGACAAATGTCCGATTCGCCCCCCCCTGCTGCTCTATTCTCGTGAAACCGTCCATACAAACCATTTGACCCAAAGTCAGCTTTGCTATGAGTTGTTTCTTAACATTCTTTTGAGTCGACGTTTTCACGGGAAAAAGTTCTTAATCTAAAAATCAGAGTCCTAGATCTGCTTTCAAGTGTTAAGATTCACTTAGTTTCTTTTACTTTTTCCACAATCTTCCGAAAATATTAAAACCAGCTGTGGCATTTCGGTAAGATTGTTGCCGACATAAGCTTGTGGTGGCATTGACGTTTCTACAGATATCTGAGCGGGAAAAAAGGGGGAAGGGCAAATAGGGAAACATTTTATCTTGTATTTTATACTAACTGGCAAGTCAGTTCCAATCGGAAACTGTTCAAAATAGTAATCAACAACGCAAAAAGGGGCTTGAAATAGACCGTTTCAGATCCTTACGGCTGAGGCTGCAGTGGCGTTGGGATCTGCTTTTTCTCTCTCGTTCTGGTAACCTTCGAAATGCCCCTATCGAAATGCCCCTATATAAAATCAAAGACATGTCAGTGTACAGGTCTACATCTTTATTTTAAAACGGCGCAAAGTCTTCTGTGCCATGTGTTAAATGGAATCTCAAAACATGTCCATTTAAAAAACAAAATTTATGTCAAACATTGAATAAGAAAATTTACTTGGCATTTACTTACCTAAAAATGCTCTACCGTAGGTAATGAAAAAATTAAAATTTTCTTCGCTAAACTGGATGAGGTCACCACCTTCGAGTTGACACGCCTCTCGTGCGTCAGTATAATTAAGGCAGTGGTTTCTCTTTGCTTCATATCTGTAGCAGAAAGGTCGCTCATCGTTGCCAACATAACGAATGTAGTTCTTTGGACACGTATCTAGAATAAGCAAGCGACAGACAAGATGAAAAAAGGGCAAAATCTGGTTAGACAAATGAACTACAACGCAATGCTTCATTACTTAGAAGTCTGCTTAAATAATATACATCATAGCATTGTTTTCTATACTGTAATGCCTAACTCAGCAAACCACACTATTAGGCACTATTAAAAACTACATTCTTTATCCAATAGTAATACTAATAATAATAATGTAAAAACATGAAACAAAGTCAGAAAAACATGAGACAGTTCACTATGTTGTAATACCTTAATGGCATTGTGAATCGAGTTTTGCATACACAAACATTGTCCATTTAATGTGAAGATTATTTGATGCTAAACGTTGAGAAATATGATGTTAGTCCATACATTAGTGACTTAATCATCCGGTGGCTGTTTATTACAGAAACCGCGCAGATACATGATAGTGATGGAATCAATGTGCCCGGCCGAAGAATCACATTTCTCTTGTCAGACTTTTGTTGAACAATGAGTTAGAACTAATGTTACTGTTCATTATTGTAAGTTCTTGGTTGTGTAGAACTTGTTATTTTACTTTAATGTGCAAAATAGTATGCATTTGATTGGGACTATTTATAACCGTATTACGACTCATTGCATCATCAGTACTTTAAACTCTCGCTCGATTCTCATACTAATTCGCTTGTCCGTTTCGTTCATTTCTACTTAATCATAGGTATGAATATATAAATAAGATTAAAAGTAAAAGCGCACACCACGGACATTGAGAGGACAACTTAACTGCGTCTAAATTTTGTGTTCAGAGGGATTTTTTTCCATGCAGTTTGAAGAGTTGACTTGGTTACCGCCATGGTCAACCCTGATAAGGACAAACATTGATTGGCTAACTAAGGTCATATGACGTGAATAAGAGTATATAAATACGAGTGCAGACAGGGAATTGGCAGACAGCTGTCAGAGCAGCAAAGTATGAACATCTAAGTGGAAAAGAATTTCGGCCATGTATTCTAAAACCATCACTTACATATTTGTACATAACTAATCTTAACTTTGGCACTTTAAAATAAATAAAACTGAATCAAATTGTTGTGAGAAATTTTAATAGATTTATTACATATTGCTATTGAATTGAAATGTTTTATAATTATCATATAATTCTTTATAAAGCCGCTGTTATCTCCCACCACACTGCTCAAGTACACTAGTAGTAAAAAAAAATTCCACCAAGATCACGCTACCATGTCAGAATGTGTTACAGTCAATCTAATACATTTAGCTGTTAATAGACGCATGAATTTAATAATATAATTAATTTCACCATAATATGGTGTATTACAACGCTGTATTTTGGCATTTGGCATTTAGACACACAAGACTGTTCTATATTATCAGAAGCTGATATTGTTGTGACAAACACTGTGTTGATGTGACAAACACTGTGTTGATGTGACAAACACTGTGTTGTTGTGACAAACACTGTTGTTGTGACAAACACTGTGTTGTTGTGACAAACACTGTTGTTGTGACAAACACTGTGTTGATGTGACAGACACTGTGCTGATGTGACAGACACTGTGCTGATGTGACAGACACTGTGCTGACGTAAAGTCACTATGCGATATTGAAAGGCATGTTCTATCTCACCTTTATTATTTATAAAAAGCATTTTTAAGTCCTGATCTCTGGTCTTTTCGATATATATATAACACGGGGTGCTACAATAAGCTGTCTATTCATACATGGAATGATACGATATATATATATATATATATATATATATATATATATATATATATAGATATATATATATATATATATATATATATATATATATATATATATATATATATATATATATAATAAACTGACTACGAACAGTGCAAAACCAGTATTTAGCTAGCCTAAGCGCTTTCGACTCAGTCTTTTTCAAAGGCAAATACAAAACATAGACAAGACAAACAAATAAAACAGACAAACCGTTGTCTTTGTAAAACTTTACATGACTGACTTGTTGCGGATGCTGAAAGATATTTTATAAAAGTTTTGCACTGTTCGTAGTCAGTTTATTACATTTATTTTAATCAATCCCTGACAAACGTGATCCCTTGCTGGATCCAGTGCACTTGAAAGGACCGTTATTTGCCATATGATTTGTATTATTTACATATATATCCTGAAAATAAAGGTGAGGCACACAGCAATGTACACTAAAATTTAAGTTGGATACAACAACAAATGCAGCCAAGAATTAAAGAAATGGCAGCCATCATATATCCCAGAGCATTCAAGCTATGTTGCAGCACCGTGCATGGGCATGTCTCTTCATGTTGGAGTGTATACAAGGTGCGAGATTTCGTAGGTTCCATACAAGTTCCCTAATCAAGGTCACAACATAAGAAATGGATCCACAAGAACATTCATCTCGTTATGTTAGTTAAAAATATGTATGCACTTGTGGGGTAAGTCTTCACAGTTTCCGTGTTACGATCAAGTGACAAGTTACATAATCTAGGGGCATGATACATGATGATGCTTATTACTGGATATATGTCTGATTTCGTGACGTGTCCTTCAACATCTATTTACCACGTTTACCTAATGACGTCAGACACAATTGCAGTGCTGATTACAGGAGAATCGAGCGGGATAGTTTTGTACTAGGCCGAAACAAACATTCCAATGTTTCGTTTTCAAAAATGAACTTACTGTAACGCTTTTACTCAATGCGTGCAAATAATTCCAAAAATCTTGTCATAACGCTCTCAACATGATAATCATTTTGCTGCGCGTACTGTAACCTGTGATTGGGTTCTCCGCCATTTTCTGATTTTCTGACGATTTCCACCTTTTTAGGCTTCAACTCCATGAAATATTTCAGGGACAAACTTATGTAGAGAAGTTACGAAAGGGAAACGGAACCGTTCTAGAAATCACATGGTACATTTACACTATTTAATGATAAACAAGAATGGGACCTCGAGCAAGCATTGAAGACTAATATCATTTATTCATTTTTGTCCATCCACAATCAATTCACATTGAATTGTTAAAACTCGGAATTCGTGCAAAGAACGCGTTTTGTCTAGACTACTGGGACTTTATCTGTGCATGGGTGGGGGATGTAAGATTGTACATTTATTGTCAGAGCGTGGGAATGGCAATGAATATTTCTCAGCAAATCGATCAACCAATCAGCATGTATCACCATTGGGCAAGTTATTCAGACACCGCGTACTTTTTCTGCGTATTTTACATTTTCTCTGTTAGATGGAGCTGATGGTTTTGTTACGTCACATTTTACAAAATCTCCCCTACCTTCATTGTCACATAAGTCGGACCCCGTCTTTTCATCATGCACGACGACCGCTCCGGTGGCCGGGTGGTTAGAGCGTCCGCCTCGGATGCGGAAGGTCGTGGGTTCGATTCCCGGTCGAGTCATACCAAAGACTAACAAAAATGTTACTAACAGCTACCTTACTTGGCGTTCAGCATTAAGAAGTTAGTGTTGGGACTGGTCGGCCTGGTGTCAGGATAATATAACTGTGTAGGACATCATGTTACATGTCCGCGGCATGATGCTCCAGTGCTAGACATGACTATAAACAGTACACTGCAGACATCGTAGCGACATGACTGAAAAATTGTTACAGCTACGTTAAAGAAAAATTTTAAAAAATCCATGCACGCCGCCATATATGGAATGCTAACCAAAGACTAGTGAAATTCGTTGTTCAAATGTAGTTTAGAGAAGTAGTGCTGTGAAAGATGTAAGATGGGTACATAGAAGATACACAGTCGGAAAGACAGTTCGCTTACTCTCTCTAGCTTCGGTCAGACCCTTTTTGATATATTCCAACTTCCAGTGGAGCTCGTGAATCTTCTCCATCAACTTTTCGACAAGATGTTGGTCATTCGCTTCATATTTACTAGAGATTGGCGTGGTCATCAACCACAGAAGCACTGCCCCCATGACTGTCGTCCACGTTAGTGGTGCCATTTTATACTGTAAACAGTTAAATAGAAACTTTTATTTGACAACGAAGCTATGGTACCGTAAAAATAGTATCGATGTGTTTCTTTCCTAGATTAAGGCACTATATGACTACATCTTTATGCCAGTGTCAAATGTTAAAGGCAACTTAGAGATGTAATTTTATGCCAGTATCGAATCTTAAACCTAATTTAGAGGTGTAATGTTATGCCAGTGTCAATTCTTAAAGGTAACTTAACGGTAGAGGTGCAATTCCGACTGTGGACATAATTCGTAAGACGTACATGCTCGATGTCACACACAAAGCTAGCCTAGTTCTGACGAATTGATTCGTTTTATAATCGGTTGGGCTTCAAGCTAGAGGTTTGGTTTTGTGGTGTTTAACGGTTATTTTTTTAGCATGGCGGCCAGTATATTTTGGTGGAGGAAGAAACCGGGAAGATCACTGGAAGAATCACCGACACAAGAGAAGATATTGATAAGCTTTCTCACCTACCCACGCTGGTCGAGCCCAAACTCGAACTCATGAGGGCTTGGGTGAGATGTGTCCAGGTAGGAAAAGCTGTATATAGATTTGGTTAATGGCGCATTTTTAAATGTACCATTCTATCCATATGACCTTGTCAGCTATTTGGAATCAGGTCACATTTAGTACTTCCAGTTCAGTACCCACGAATGTAGTTCTGGTCTATTTTTATAACATTTTTTCCTCTCTCATTTTGGTGGTGATAGAGTTTATTTATGCATTTTTGGTAGGGATTTAAAGGTAATTGTTTATTCTTGATAATATGAGCTCAGGGTATTGTTGTCTGTGTGTATTTTGGCGACAGTGCACTGTGAGTAATAAGGCCTTGGTGATGATCCAGAAGTGAAATACGTTTTGTTTACATGTTGCTCTGTTGACAGTCCAGCATCTCAAAAAAGAGCAGGTCAACCTTTGACGAGAACTTCACCATGAAGTCATCTCTGAAGGCATTTTGGATTAACATATGATTTGCATTGATTGTCACACAGTGGAAAGGTCAGTACTGAGAAACAAATGTAGAGAACATATAGTAAAATTAATTGTGTTCTATGTCTATGCGAGGTCGAATAGCCGGTGTAGTTTAAACATTTCAGCGCCATTTTAAATAAAGTTTTTGGGGGTTCGGTTTCATGTTCTAAAACTTAAATAAAGCCCCAGCCCACGCAATTCATTTATAGTTAATATACGTATATGCGAAATATATTGCATGTGTAGTTTTTATTTATATACAGTTCATAGTTCATGGAAATCGTTTCACCGTCAGCATGCATCCAGAAGCTTTCAATGAACTAGACTGTAATCACCTATATGTTTAGCTTGCCGTAAAGGAGCACGGAACTGCCTTGCACAAAATAAATTTAGAAGAAAGTGGCGGTGATATTTGAGATGTTTGGTCAAGGGACTTTTTTAAACGTGACGACAATAATATGTAGCATTTTTCTATGGTAATTTAGAAGCGGAAGTACTGTAACATAAGGATTAATTTAAGGACTACAAAAGGCATATGTTCCAATTAAACATATTTCAAGATACGTCAAACTTCCATATTTTTCAAATTTTTTCAGAATTTATTTTTCCTTACCTGTCAGTTTTGTTCCCAGACTGATGAGTTTACGTTTCATTCCCAATCATTCTAGAAAAATCCGTATAATGTGTTGACACAAACCAGAGTTTGTTTGTATATTGTTTCTGTCGTATTCTTGTCAAATCCCAGCTCATAAAATCTGCTCTAGTACTTCTTATTTTCCACCCTTAGCAGTTAGATTTACTTGGTGGGAGTAATAGACCCCGAGTATCCTTCGAGTGACAGCCACTATGTTCAATATGTCCACTATGTTCAATATCTCCACTAGTATAAAGAAGGCTTTTAGCTCCCATTTATTTGCATGTACAATACACATAATGTAAAATGAATCTATCACAATATAAGAATGTCATTACAAATATACAGCACCACTGAATAAAGGTATCGGTATTTAGTCTTACTTTCAACTGCTTTGGTCAGAAGCACTGTACAGAATGCACAAATCTATATAGGTCGCAGTGAATTTCATTAGTTGTACGTTGAGCAGTACTAACAATCATATCCAGATGCCAAGAGTCGTTACTCTAAAACGGAAAGTACCCGAGCAGTGACTTTAAAAGGCAAAATTCAATTCAAGTTTAAGAAGAGTTCAATATACATCCAAACAAACAACAAACAAACCCACAAAAAAAAATGCAAAAACCCTGTTGCCCAGTTCACAACCACCGACTTCTTCAAATTAAAGTTAGAACAATCCTAGATATGTTTATAAAAGAGAGGATGCCATGAATTTGACTTATAAAACATTGTTTGACAATTTTCTCCAAAACTTGCCCCAAAGATCAACAAGAGGAAACGATTAAAAAGTTTGCGCATTTGCAAGAACCACATGGTTTAGACCCCAAAGTTTCAGTTAAATTATTGAAGAGCATGGTGGAGATGTGGTACGCCAAACACTGACTTCTCAAAATGCACAAGTGTTCGAAAAGTTTTAAGGAAATTCCCCCAAAATGAGAAAGAGAAAACAAAAACAAAGAAACTTACTGCGCATCTTCAAGAATTTAGTACGTTAGGCTGAAAAGTTGCGAAAAAATCTTTGCAAAAGTTTAGAAGAAGTCATAAAATAACTTCCAACACCTAGACCAGTGAAAACACCTCTAAAAACACCACTGAAAACACCACTGAAAACAAAACAGATTCAAGATAATAGATCAAAATTAGGATTAAAATAAAGTATTAACGTTGTGCCCATTCAAATGAAACAGTCGTTTCAAAAAAAATTCTAGCAACATGGAAGAGAAAAATTTGATAAACTCTTCAGTAACCCAATTTTTCAAAGCAATTACCTAAAAATAAGGCTAAGAAACCATACACTGTACTTACCAATGATCTATTTATCCTACAAAGTGTTACTACCAATTTTCGAGGCGCGGAGTGGAGACATCTTAAATCCATATCTTTTTTTTACAATTTGTCAACATTACCCCAAAAATGACCTATAGGCAAAATGTTAAACCTTATGCGTATTTACAAACATGTTGAGCCAAGAAGTTTAAATCAAATCGTTTAAGCAGTGACGAGCAGAAAACTTCTCCAAAAGCCCACTTATGGACAAAATAAGATTAGGCACAGGCAAAGTACAAACTTATTTGGCATTTATTCCAATATTCACAGACAGACAGCCGGACGGATAAACAGACTGACATTCGAACTTGGTCACAGTTTCCCAGGTCTTCACTTGAGTACAGAGATTGCAAGGGTATAGTACTTGTACTTGTCAAGTTGGGGCCCCGAGTGGCCGAGTGGTCTGAAGCGCTCACCGTTACGAATCACTGCCGTCTCACCACTGTCTGCCTGTGTGGCAGTAAAATGTAAAATAATTAATGTTCTTTTGTTGTAGTAATGACAGGAATGCATAGAAAATAATGCAACATTCATGTTCATAATCTGGTTATTTTGGTCGACAACGTTAAACATTGTAATTAATTTGAATGTTTGTTGACCAAGACCATTTTTCCTAAATTAGAGCACATATATCTTGTGTGTATGTGTGCGTGCGTCTGTGTGTGTGTGTGCGATTTGGATTTTTAACGTAGTTTTAACAAGTTTTCAGCCATATCGCTACGATGTCTGCAGTGTGGCAGTTTATAGTGATGTTGGGACGTCATGCCGCAGACATGTAGCTTCATGTCCCACCCAGTCACATTAATCAGGCTGACAAGTCCTAACACTTAAGTTCTTAATGCTTAGCGCATAGCAAGGCGCCTGCTATTACCATTTTTACAAGTCTTTGGTACGACTCGGTCAGGGATCGAACCCGCGTCCTCCCGCACCCGAGGCGAACGCTCTAACCAATAGTCCACCGGAGCGTTAGAAAGATAAATTGATCGGCATAGTTGCAGTTTAATACACATTTTTACCCATTACACTGGTCAACAGTGAAATCATTACTGACTTGAAAAGGCCCTAATCTGTAGTATTTTGGTGTGCCGAACACGAATATAACCGTGAAAAATTTGTATTGGCTCTCGTTTTGAAGATATTCATATACCTCATTTTCTATGTTTCACTGTGTAAATTTCTCCAGTAGGACTGCAGCAACATCCGGAATAATGATGTAACATTGCATAATACCATCATGCTCACATCATCCACAGTTGATTGCATCATTTTCTGATGCAATGCAATACTAATGCCATGCGGCTGCTGAAGTAAGTTGACGTCAGCAGTGTACTATACATGTGTAGGCCTATTATACTAATGCCAGGTGGCTGCTGAAGCTGACGTAAGCAGTGTACTATATAAAGCCCAATCAGATAGGTACAGCATTTAAAATATTTTAGACGTTGTGCGAGACAGTTCAAGCTACTGTTACATAAAACTTATTATTTTATCCATTTACGTACAATAAAGAACAGTAATGCCTCGAAAGTGTGTTAATACCGCGGACAATTTTTGCTATATTTGTGGGGAAGTGACATTTGCCAACCAGAAGAAATTCTCAAGTGAAGAAGGCATATCATCTTTACTTCGGATGCAAGGTTGGTGACCAAGACAAGCCTTGGGCTCCGCATATATGCTGTGCTACATGTACAACACAGCTTTCACAGTGGTTGAATTGCAAAAGGTCATCAATGCCGTTTGCAGTCCCAATGGTGTGGAGAGAGCCAAGCAACCACCTAAATGACTGTTACTTCTGCTTGGTTCCTCCTCTTTCCGGCGGAATAACGAAGCGAAAGAAGTCGAGAATAGTCTACCCAAACATTCCGTCTGCATTGAGACCAGTTCCACATGGTGAGGGACTTCCTATTCCAGAACCTCCAGCAGAATATTCTCTTGATTCATCTGACGAAGACAAAGGTGAGTCGACCTGTTCTTCTCCTGGTCCATCAGCATGCAGTGATCCAGATTTTCACTGTGGTGCATCATCAACCCCACACAGAATAACACAGGAAGAACTAAATGACCTGATTCGTGATTTGGACTTATCAAAGAACAAGGCAGAATTGCTAGGATCAAGACTCCAACAATGGAATCTTCTAGAAGAAGATGTCACAATTACTGCATATCGAAAGCGCCACCAGCAATTGGAGCCTTTCTTCAGAAAGGAAAGTAATCTGATATTCTGTTCCGATATTGAGGGCCTCATGAATGCTTTAAAAATCACTCATGACCCACAAGAATGGAGACTATTTGTGGACTCTTCGAAACTGAGTCTCAAGGCTGTGCTTTTGCACAATGGAAACATTCTTCCATCTATTCCAGTAGCGTATGCTGTCCACATGAAAGAGACATACGATAACTTAAGGCAGCTACTGAATTCCATTGAGTATAACAAGTACAGCTGGCACCTCTGTGGTGATTTGAAGGTAGTTGCCCTTTTAATGGGACTGCAGCAAGGATATACAAAATACATGTGTTTCTTATGCGAGTGGGATAGCCGAGCAAGGGAAATGCACTACATGAGGAAGGAATGGACTCACAGGCAGAATGTAGCCATTGGAGAGAAGAATATCCAACACCCAGCTCTGGTTGAGGCTCAGAAAATCTTGCTACCACCCCTTCACATCAAACTAGGTTTGATGAAGAACTTCGTGAAAGCCATTGACCGGACTTTGCCAGCATTCCGATACCTGCATGAAAAATTCCCTCGACTCAGCGAAGCAAAGATTAAAGAGGGAGTTTTTGTGGGTCCTCATATTCGAGAGCTTTTCAAAGATGACCGGTTCAACAACTTGCTGGAAGGTGACGCGAAACAAGCATGGAATGCTTTTTGCCTAGTTTCTACAAACTTCCTCGGAAATGTTAGGGCAGAAAACTACAAGGAACTAGTAGAAGACATGTTGATGAAGTATAAGAAACTTGGCTGCAATATGTCTCTAAAGATTCACTTCCTTCATTCCCATTTGGATTTCTTTCCTAGCAACTGTGGTATTGTTAGTGATGAACACGGCGAACGTTTTCATCAAGATATCGCAACAATGGAACAAAGATACCAGGGAAAATGGTCCACTACAATGCTGGCTGACTACTGCTGGACACTCCTCAGAGATGCTCCCGAACAGCTGTACAAGAGACAGGCGAAGAAATCTAAGATGTAGTCAATGACTTGATTTTTTATAGGTAGGCTATTACAGTTGACCTTTTACTATTGGAATGCATTTCGTTATGTAAACATTAATTTCTTGCAGATTACAAAAAAACTAGAGCCAATTTTGCAATTTGACTGTCATATTCGTGTTCAGCACATAAAAATTGATAAAAATTGACTAATTTTATTTCAGTAACATGACTTTTGTAAAAATTTGTTGTCCAGTGTTAGCAATTACCATAGTGTAATCTAGCTACTCAGGTCAGTTACAATCAATTGCAATATATAGTTTCTGATGTGCTCATTTTGAAGTCGCAAGGCCAAGATTACACGATGTAATGACAAAAAATGAATAGTACACCGTAACGAAGGCCAGTAAAGCGTGACATATGGGTCAAGGAAATCTTTCATAGCTGTGGTGTGTGTGTGTGTGTGTGTGTGTGTTTTTTGGATTTTTAACGTAGCTTTAATACTTCTTCAGTGATATCGCTACGATGTCTGCAGTGTGGTAGTTTATAGTGATGCCTATCACTGCGGAATCATGCCGCAAACATGTAGCATGATGTCCCACACAGTCACATTATCCTGACACCAGGCCGACCAGTCCTAACATTAACTTCTTAATGCTGAGCGCCAAGCGAGGCGCCATAGCGTTGGTTTAGTACACATCGAGATATACCCATTCACCTACTTTCATTACTAAATGCCGAATACAGTGTACAGAGTAATAAAATACTTCCAAACTAAATTCACACACATTACAAATAGTTGCATTGTTTTCAGTTAACCCATTGACTCCTCTTTACTTGGTTGTGCCATGAAACCCATCCAAAATGTTGCATTGGACATGGCAGAAAAAAAATGTCGATATACCACAAGGGTGCGGATATACAGATGATGAAGTATATAAATGCCAGTGCGACGCCACGTCAGGAGTAATACAGTAGCCCTAAATTAGATCTAAAAACAATAACGATTATCATCTTATCTATTTAAATAAATATATTGGAGGTATATGGTTTAAAAAAATACTTTTACTCACAAATTGATGCGCCACGAAATCACTGTGGGTCCCAAACACCAATGCTCGTGCTGCTTTCCTTCTCTTATAACTTTCACTATGGAACAGACAGCACGTGCATCACGATATGTAGTCTATGAATTGAGTTGTCTCACGCATGTGTAGTTAAAAAGTATTTAGTAATTGCATTCATCGTATGGGCATATATACTAACTGGATACCTTTATAATTGACAGTTCTGACCCCAATCCCAACAACAACAAAAAGAACAGAAAAAGACACGGGGAAATTCAGGAATATGAAATAAATACTGATTTTGTTTACATTGATCCTGTTGCTGCTTCAGTTGCTAATAATGACGACGATGACAATAGTGATAATACTAATTATAAGAATATTCTACCACTAAACAATATTACTATTAATAGTATTAGTGCTATAGTATTATTGACCAATCCAACAATAACAGATGCGTGCAGCAATAGCAAAATGATGACGAGAAGACGTCTGTGATAATGACGTCGACGAAGACAAAGATGACGAGGACGATGGTGGTGTTAACTACATCAACGCTGACAGCAATGGCGACAAGATACCGGCGTTGTGGTTTCAAATTGTACGACTCATATGTATTTTCATAAGTTAGGATGCAATATTGATTTCTACAAGGAAACCGCTCAGTGATCTCAATGTGCATTACTACAACTCTACATTGCACAAGATGTATCGAAAATTGGGTTCACATTGAGTGTTATTGCCTCGATTGACTCTTATGGTTTTAGGCTTGCTTGTCGTCGCGTGATATTGTCACAAATGTTGATACTTTAACTGGAAATAATGACGCTATCATTATTTTACATTATATAAGAAGTATTGTTGTTGTTGATCAGTTGCCAGTATGGAGTGTGATGTCTAATAAATTTAATATCGACAAGACAACTAGGTGATTCTATAGAGGGCTGGCTTTAAGACAATTTCCCTATTCCCAATAAATGGTGAGAAAAAGAATGCGATAAGGCAAACAATAATAAAAATTACTGGCTACGACGCTTAAGGTTCTTAAATACTGAAACTAAGTTTTATGGGGAACATAATTCAGCGTTTAAATAAATAATTGAACTCAAGGACAGATACACCAGATAATCCAAGATGAATAAATTAACTCAAGCGAGGGGAAACCCTCGACAATTTTGGCATATTTTGAAACGGGAAACGCATTGTTCTCAACATGAAGTGGAATATATCTCCCACAAAACTGGTATGAATACATTACATCTTTATTGAAGATGTGTGCCTGTGTGTGTTTGTGTTTATGTGTGTGTGTGTGTGTGTTCAATTTTTAAAATAGATTTAACAATTTTTCAGTCGTATAGCTACAATGTCTGCAGTGTAGCAGTTTTTAGTGATGTCTAGCACTGGGTCATCATGCCGCAGACATGTAGAATGATGTCTCACCCAGTCACATTATCCGGAAACCAAAAGGACCAGTCCTAACACTATTCACTTAATGCAAAGCCCCAAGCGAGGGAACTGCTAGCACCTTTTTTATAAGTCTTTGGTATAAGTGGACTGGGGTTCGAACGTGCGATCTCCTGCATTATAGGCGGATGCTCAAATCAATAAGCAACCGGGCCGATCCTTTATTGAAGATGTCCGTGTCCGAGTTAGAAGACTCTGCAAATATTGTTAGTGAAGAACTTCCTCACTTACACGTGGAAGACTTAAATGTTGGCTTGACTTCGCTTGCGAAGATTTAGGAAGGTGGATGTCCACGGTTTTATTGCACGCGTGCTGGTGGCTGACGAGCCCAATACGTGACAGATATGTCCATACACAGTGGCTGCAGGAGATTGTCTGGGTTGTGGTGGGTGCTGCTGATGGTTCTTGGATTTTTCTTCGCCATCTTTTTTCTGTCAAGATGGCTCGTCTGTTTTGTTCAAAAGTGGCAGTGGCCGGGTGAACTGTACGGCTCCAACTTTCACTGTCAGCAACTTATGATGCCCATTGACGGTGATCGATGCCACAGGTGGCGAGGGTCTTTATCAAGGAGTCTTTATATCTCTTTCGAGATGCTCCTCTATCACGGTGGCCAGTGGACATCTCACCATACAGTGCGATCTTTGTCAGGTAATGATCCTCCATCCTGGACACGTGCCCACCCCAGCTTAGCTATATCTTCATGAGCGTGGCCTCAACGCTGGTGATCAAGGAGGCGAGGTGGCGGCTGTAGGTGATCAAGGATTCTCCAAGGAATCCCGAAAAAGTGAAAAGATTCTCCTAACCAATAGCTGTTTCTTGCTTTATTTTTTTTATATCTTAAGTCATATTATTTTATATATATCTGCGCAAACTGATGTTAAGATTCCCGTACATTTCTTGTGGAGTACATATTTTATAACAGGAACAAGATAAAAAAGAAATTAACTACATCAATTTTATCCCTTTAAAGTAGTCGCCAATATTATTTGCAACGGCGGTCTTGAAGCTGTGCGGACTAGGTTCGAAATGATCACAACGGACCACCAAAATCTAATATCTATATCACTGAAGAACGATTGTGAAATATTCATAGAAAAATGCATGTTTTTCTTTTTAAAAATGTATTTTTAAATAATCTGCTTTAATTGTATTAAATCTGTTTCAAGCAAACTCCAAAAGTGTCTCCCCCTACCGATCACACCTTTGGCACCTCGCTAAGGCCGCTAGTACTATTTGAATAAAATGTATTTATATTTTGATCATCTAACCCATCCAGATTACTTTTCTGTTATAATTGTTATAAAGTTCTGCACAAGATTTTGTATTGATATATTGAGGAATGTTTAGATCAATTTAAAACTGAAGTGTGCACCTAGTTTCTGTGTTTGAAGACATGCCTATGTTCCAAAGCCTTTAGCAGGAGGGCAGATTGGGATTTAACTCTGAACATAGCATTAATGAGATTGACATGGGCACATTTCAGATTATCAGGTTCAGATTTGCAAAGATAGCGATAAACATAATATGCCGCTACTTCTGCATTATTGCTAGTTAGATATCCATATTGGCTATATGGTGCCTTACAATTAGGGAGTCTTCCCAACTCATATATCTTTCTGATCCTGTCAATTTGCTTGATATAATTCTCTTTCTGAAATCAGAAATACGACAAAATCTTGTGTTTCACATATCCGTTTTGGGACAAGTAGAGCACTTGATTTTGTTACGAGTCTATGGTCTTAAAAATGTAACAGAAAAGAGTGAAGACAACAAGCTTTGTAAAATTTAACAGATAATTTATTTCCTTAGAATAAAAGTGAAAAGTAACCAAAAAAAAAAAGAATTTACGGTTTTACTAATTAAATCCAAAACTAATCTAAGAATTTAAAAACACAAGTCCTATCAATGAAAAGCCCGAAGTGAATTACAGTTCAAATCTTGATGAAAATCCAAAATGGAAGGCGATGACGTCTGTAATAGTCAGAGTTGTACTGATGTGTCAACATTCTCTTGTTGAATCACAGAAAATACTATCCCAGTTTTTGAATTCTGTATAATTACCAGGGAACCGTAAAATAGTCACTTGCAATTCAATAATTTGAAGGAAATAAAGATTCAGCTCAAACTGGACACAGCATAAAGCAACTTGACGTCTCAAGTGTTAAGGCATAACTGATTAATAATTTTTTTCATAACAGCAGTTATAAGACTAACTGAAACGCAAAACAGATTCCCGGATGAGGGTCAAGAGTTCATCCTTTTGGGGAAAAAAAGAAGTTTGTCAATTGAAGTATGCTTAACGTCACGTGGACCACGTATGACCTTGACTCAACTCAAAGATTCTTACTCAGAGACAGATATAAAAAAAAACGTTGTTTACTAAAACTGTCACTGAGTTTGGAATAAGGTCAGCAACTAGATACAATGTTCCATTATTAGTTGTTGACATCGAAAATAAAAATAAAACGTCCGTCAGGTTAAACAGAACTGAACTCTATTCTGGACAAGATCAAATTCAGTAAACAATATTACATTACATTAGCATGTAATGGTAATAAAAATGAATTCAAATCTAACAAACAAACAATTAAATTGCATGTACATAACAACTTTTCTGATAGTTTACAGTTTTGGTATGAGAGTGTAATTGCAGTTCTTTGATACGGTAAAATGGAATTCTGGATCCTCCTTTTAGGAAGGAATATCGTACCTTACTGCTGTGTCCAGACACTGGAAAGGGTATCTTTCCAACTCCCAATGCTTTTTTCTATAGGAGGAAAACCTTCAACCCAGAAAAATATGACAATGATGCGTTCCAGGAGTTTGAAGTCCATTACGGACAAACCTGTTACTTATACAGCTCAAAGGTTTGTCCTTTTAGGATACAACAAACTTCATCAAGAATAAAACATATGGTGAAAGCTAACAGCGCGTAAAAGGTGGCCATTTTATAGGCTGATAAGATACTATCGCATAAGATGTGCTTTCTCATATGTTTAAGCTTTCCAATATCATTACTAACCCGTAAAAGTGTAGAGGGACCAAGGAATTTAAGCAAAGAGAAAGGATCATGTAAGTCATGCTTCTAATATTTATCATAATTGTATCTAGCTATTGTTGTTAAAAGCTACAATGGAATATGAATGACGATGACATCACATCACCCGCTGCCATGTGATGAAACAGTGTTACCGTCAGCAATAAAGCTGCTTAAGCAATTTTCAGATGTATACACAAATTTCATGACGAAAACGTTAGAAAATTGTATAAATCAATGTCATGAGGCTTACAGGTAAAATATACTTCTATTAATTGGTTTCCTTATTACACTACTTGTGACGAAAGTAAATGCCAGGGTACATGACAATATCCATTTCTGCGGTTCGCGATAACCAATGAAAGAGTTTTTTCCATGTCATACCCATTTACATATGTGTTGTCTGGCTGAAATGTGAAGCGTTCCATAGGTAGTTTGAGTTCAATGACCAAATTTTAAGTTTCTGATGTTATACAGTACAACATACCTATCCGACCTCACCCATGTGTACACACCAGCAAGATACTTACGCCCCTCTTCTGACAATCGTATACTCATTATTCCCGCTATGAAAACAAAATCATATGGACAGCGTTCTTTTGCATACCAGGGCCCAGCAACGTGGAATGAATTGCCCACTGAACTTAGACACAAAGACACAGTGATCCCATTCAAGAGTGCTCTTCAAACTCATTTCGACTGCAAGAACAAACTTAAAGACCTAATAATGTTTCCTACCTTAAATATTCTCAGTATGTTTTTTTAATGTTTTCTAATTTCATGGTGTTTGTTTTTGTGATCATATCATTATATATGTTTTTTATGTTATAGGTGTTGTTTAATGTTGTAAAGCACTTAAAGCTTCTAAAGATTATGCGCTATACAAAGTCCTCATTATTATTATTATATGGTCAGCAGCTATCGTGACTGCTTGCTTCATATCGAACAAAATCCGTTCGTACCTTCCACTTCTAGCTTTGACCCGCGTGTCTTTTAACTGGCTCATAATATTATCACCGTCACATCTAAGAAATTGCACCAACTGGCAAATTCATACATTTCTGCATATTGACATCAGAATGATATAATTATAGCCATAATTACTGGAATTTGACAATTGAATTGATTATATCTATTCTGAGATAAACCTTTTCATTTCGAAGTTCTCTACTTTAATTTAAGGAGTAGTCTTATCAAAATATCTTTTGCAGGCCCAGCATAATAATAAATATATTGTTACACACTGCATTTTAATATTCGATAACTATAGCACTGCACCCTGGAAGACACTCTTTCACAACTTTTACAGCCCTCTTAAAAACAACTACGTTTACATTTCCCATATTTAACAATGCGAATGCTCGAATCAAGTATTCTACATAACATATTATTGATGCAATTTAACAGATTATCCATCCGTTACAATTATTTTGAATTGATTACATGTATAACCATGTGCACCTTGTGTAAAAGCGTCGTTCTTCAATCTTCACTATATTTTCTGCAATTTTTGTTTCAACTTTTTTGTGATATCTCATTATCCTACGGCCTTTCATACTTTCATCTAAGCAATGATTTTATATCAAAACCCGCTTTTACGTTAAACACAGGTATCAATCTGACGAGTCTGTCAACTACAGCGTTTCTGTGATGGGACTTCGTATACAGCAGTTCTGGTGTCTCATACTATACTGAAACTATCCCTATCGGTTTCACTTGCAGTACTGGTGTCTCATACTATATTGAAACTATCCCTATCGGTTGCAGTACTGGTGAGTTTCGTTGGAGGATTATTCATATTCTAGTTTAAATTATTTCTCAGTCAAGAAATTAACCGTACTTTCACTGATGTAATATTAGACATATTTGTAACTTTTACACGTTCCTTAAGTATGCTAGAACATTTTCTGCAGTGCCTTCAAAGCTGGCCCACTAAATATGACTCAAATATGTATAAAGATCTAGCTCTGTTCTAATTCACCTTACCGCTTCTCCATCAACCAGTTTGACACACCTGAGAATTACAGGCCAGATGCGAATTATCGAAAGACCTAATTAACTGCAAAACCCCTAGGCACTTAGACAACGAATCCTATCTTTTAGTTCAATTAGAAAGTAACTTTGAACGTCAATATCTAAGAATAAATATCAAGGACCAAATGATTTTTAAAAAAATGTATGGATGTAAGCTTATTGTCATAAGTACAATCATACATGACACAAATTATAACAAATATGACCAGAAGATAACAAACGATTACACAGCGCGCTTCTCTGAAGCGGTACGATTCCAAAAGAGTGAAAACCAACAAGTTTTATAAAATTCAACAAATAATTTATTTCCTTAGAATACAACGCGAAAATTTTAAAAGTACTTACAGTATTGCGTATTAAATCCCAAATAGTCCTAAATTTTATTTCACAAGTTCTAATGTATAAAATTCTAAATAAATTACCGTGGTGTTCCGAATAAATGACATATTTTCCTAAGTTGTGAACAAGATTAGGAATTACAAAGAGAAAAACTGTTGTCTTACGCTCAGATGCAAGTTCACATACTTAACTCCATTAATAATGATTTACAAATTTAATCTATAATCAAAGAGATATTAGATATGTATTATGTTGTTCACAAAAAAATGACAAATTCAGGTAGAGCCTTAAATCGATTTTGAACAGAGGTCATTTACAAAATAGACACACATAACACATAATCATGGAGAAAAGCCAACAAACGGTTAAAAATTAAATGTACATGACAGACGCTAACATTCACAATACTGCACAAAGGAAACTCACACTAAAGTGTTATCGTAGTCGAAATGTTGGTGTCTTTTATAGCAAAGATGGGTCTTTTGCAAAAATCAAATGAATAAAGCTAGCATAACAAATCACACACAACGAAAACTACCCCAACACATGCATGTATATATATATATATATATATATATATATATATATATATATATATATATATATATATATATATATATACATGCATACATATGTATGCGCACATATTTATATATATAGATCTATATTACCATATATACAGAGAGGTTATTTGCTTGAAACGAGTGAATAACGGATATATTTCATCGAGTGGATGAAAAACTCAGTATTTTCACGAGTGGCGAAGCCACGAGTGAAAATACTAGAGTTTTTCACCCACGAGATGAAATGTATCCGTTATTCACTCGTTTCAAGCAAATATTCTTTTTATTTTATGCTCACGTAAGTTGGCTACCTAAAGTTTGTGACATAGTAAATTAGCAGATTTCTTACGGTAATGTCAGCTGTTTACCGTACATGTTCTGCTGTGCTATGTGTACCTGCGCACAAAATTAGTTCTACATCAGAGTGATAAAAATTAACTGATATTTCCAGACTAACAAACTACAAGTTTCAAGGATAACAGACAGGGATTATTAATAATGACAATGACATGTACATAAGTTAAAAGTAGTTCACTGACAGAAAATCAAAGGGAGGTAAGTATGTTCTGACCAAAAAAAGGAGTTCCTGTAGTGAAAAAATATTGTTGTTTTCACTGCAGTGAAATATCAATATTATTTTAATTAGAAAATCGAGTAATTCACTGCTTAGCATAAAACAAACACATATATTATACACATATATGCACGCATATATACATTATATACATATATATATACACACTCCACACATATACACACACACACACACACACACACACACACACATATATATATATATATATATATATATATATATATATATATATATATATATACACACACACATATATACGCATATATACGCACATATATATACACAGATATATACACATATTTATACACACACATATATACACATATTTATACATACACACACATATATATAGACATATATGTACACATACACATATATGTACACATATATAAGTATATACACATATATAGACACACACACACACACACACATATATATATATATATATATATATATATATATATATATATATATATATATATATATATACACACACACACACACACACACACACACACACATATATATATGGGCTCGTGTGTGCAGGCAAGGCGATGGGTGCCGTTTGCCTGCGGACCTGGATTCGAATTTCCGTAGAGTACGAATTAAAAATTCTTGAACTTGTTTTATTTGTATTAAAATATTAATTCTGCCTACTATTATCAAGCATTCTTCTAAAGGAATCAAGTGATAGCACCAACACCCACACCTCCTAACCAAAGAAGAGTAGGAATCCTAAAGCACATACTAACGTACTATCAGGCATGAAAAGGGACACACACACACACACACACACACACGTGTTTAATGTCAAGGTGGGGTCTTTGTAAAAAAAAATAGCTGAAACTGAAGTCCCATGTGTCTGATTGTGATGTCTGCAAAATGCTGTCAAATGTTACAAAAACTGGCCTTCTGAGATTAGATACACTTTACTTTAAAGACACTATTTGTACTTTATGATATAGTTATTCCTCATAATCTTGACAGTAACCCTGGAAACTGAAAAACACGGAAGTCATTGATCAGGTGATAACTTCTCGTACCCGAAATTGGGGTCCGGAAACATGCACTTGAAATCTGGGGTCATGAAAGTACATCATAGTAGAATATAATAGAATAGATAAGTATCATTGCGAGGTGAGATGAAAGATATATTAATTGGCTTCTTTGTACATGCATGTCACTTTGACGAAAATATTTAATAATAATAATAATAATAATAATAATAATAATAATAATTACATCATCATTATTCGCATGATCATAGATCTGATATAATCATTATGGTTTATTTTATAATTTATAGGAAGATAAAATGATTCAAATTTTTATGCATAATATAGTGAATTCACGCTTGTTTTTACATAAAACAAAACAATGTATTTTATAAAAACAATTGTGAGGTAGAATGGTAACGTATGTGTTGTAGTGTAAATCATGGAAATATTTTAAAGTTCAAACAACTGTTTTGACGCCTTTATTTCAGACAAAACTGCATTGCATACAAGGAGTTTTCTTCTTACAAGATTCCATCTCCTTGGGGTCAGATAAATTTTCAACATCTGCAACGGCTTGTTTACTTTGTGTCAATTCCTTAGGTGCTGTCAACAGCCTGAGGTTTTACTTAGTCGCTCAATTTTCTCATTTTTATTTGTCTTTATCTTACGTCTCAGGTTTGAAACGTCAGATTTCAGAATGCCTATTTTTTTGTGGGAACGCGAAAGAGCCCAACGCTTGATCATCTGCAAACCATTTCCTGTGTTACTTTTAGTAATAAATGGCATCCTTACTATCAGGTGATCATTCAGCTCTTCATTCTTGGTACAATATCACTGTCATATCCACTAGTATGTTCACTTATGTTTTCGTTGCTATCTTCTCTTTCTTTTTTCTCAGCCGTGAAAGTCTGTTTCTTAATTTATTTTTCATATTTGTCTCCTCCTTTTTCTTCTTACTTACTTGTGACGAAGGCACATAATATTGCCTTTGCCTAGCTCTCTCTTTTTGGAGGAACTCTGGACCTTTAGTCTTCTGGCGTTCCCTGTAGACCTTTTGTATTTCCTTTCTTGTTTTGGCCATTCTAAAATAAACAAGTGTTATGTATATTTGCTTTAATTTATATATGATTTAATTGAAATTGTCTGTAAGTTTTAAAAACAATTATTACATGTTAAAGTAATGTAATTTGGTTTAATGGAATTTTGCATTTTCCAGAAATTAGTATGACCTAAATGTTATTTCGTAAACACCTAAAGCTGATCCAGTTCCTGACCTTGATTCAGAAACCACTGAGTCAAGTAAACAACTTTCTATTTTTATCTTATTCTTAGAGTAAAATGATTGGCTTTTTTAAGGCTATACTGGGAATACGTGACTTTAGATATAAACAGCCTCTATTTCGAAATTCTGGTTTTACCTGAATTGCGCATTAGTCATGTTTAATACCGATGTTTATAGAGAATTTAGTGAGTTTGGGCTTTAAAACATTTGATGTCAAGGTGTTCGGTTTGTTGTGACCAGTTTGGAGTTACATTTTAATTTTTATTCATATTATTTGGATTCTAAAAGAGTAATTCGTTTTCCTGGAAATATTTTAGTGCTCATACAAAATTCTTGGACCAAAACACTTCTTTGAATTTTATTCTGAATTCAAACACCGGAATATTATTGTACGTGGAGTAACAAAGACTGTAGACTCAACAGCCCTATACTCAAATTTCTCTAGAACATTATATTATTAGGACTTCTAATTTTTAATTCTTGGATTATTCTTGAATTATTTTAGGAATATATTCTTAAAACCCTAAGTTCCATTTGTTTTCATTTTTACCTTGTTTCTTCCAAGGAAATAAATTTTTAATTCAATCTTCATTTTTATTTTTCATCTTTATCTCATAATTACACTAGCGACAGTAAGTTGCGATATTTTCAGATACAAGCTTTATTTATTGTTTGCATTCATTTTTTGGGAATGATAGACTTATATTGATATAGCAAAAAGGTATGCATTAAAGAAAGAAACGTATATAATAACTTAACGTGCCAGCGACGTTGATTTGTGCCTCATTAGTGAATTTAGGTCATCCAGCCATATACGGAAAACCCATCCAGCGGCATAAAACATAAAAACAATTAAAAAAGCTTAAACCGATACCTTAGCAAATTCTGATTGTTACATGGAATCCAAAGTCAAACGGGCATGCATACAGATCACAGATTAAATTGTCTTAGCTTTATTATGATTCAGTCCAAGAATGGACGAAATCCATAAAGAAGTTTGGGAAATATAAGCAAATGAAAAAGAAAAAAAAAAAAAACATTAAACAAAACTATAAATCAAACATATTATACAAGATTTGTTAGAATTTAAAGTTAACAGTCAGATTTACTCCAGTCTAATTACATGAATATACTTGTAAAATTAATGAAGTGTAATAGTCGTCAAAAATTACGGTCTGCAATTACCTCCTCCATTTGAGTAAAGATCCTTTGCTGTTATGTGTGATGCCATTCAAGAACACGACAACCGTCACTAATCTATGTTGGGGTTTTCACAGAGACAATGAAATCCCAATCAAGGAACTACAGTAATTTCTCCCCACCCGGCAGGGCATCGTGCTGGAGACAAATATTGCAACTCCGCGATTGGGACATAGATTATTTTTCTCGCCCAATTCTTTAAATTAAATTAAAATAACGCTGCATTTTTAAATATAGTTAAACACATATTCATGAGGTACTATTAATACCTCCAACTTTATATAAAAGTCATCAGGTCTTGTACTCTTTTATGAAAATTATGAAAATATTAATCATTATCTAAGTAGAATCAGGCTAAATACACTGATCTTAGAAAATACGAAATAAATAAAGAAAAAGATAAAATTGTTATACGTTGAAGTATTACAAAGTGAGCAATTATAACAATATACTATGTTTATAAATACCGCACATTAATATAAATATATTAATGAGGGCAATGGGGTGACCTGTACAAGCATGAGCAAATAGTGTAACAATCCAGGGGTTTTACTTGTTCTTGACCGTGCGAGTCAAACCCTGGTGCGATTCCGCTAGAAGTCAGTCAGAAGTTTCACATAATTCCAAAGACTTCCAAACAACTACTTTTGTGAACTAGAAACCCCAACGTGTCCATTCTATAAATAATTATACTCTAATTAATACAAGACCACAGTTATCATAACTTCCCAATTGTCTATCAACCGCACATCTGCATCGTTTCTCTTCATTAACTTTCCGTAACGTACCGTCAGCATTTCGTGGCATTATGGTAACTCACTAACACTTCACTCACTGACGTTTGCTCCTAGTAAATGGCTAATTATTTTAGGTTGAGGAATATATTCTCAGTACCGACTTCCCATAATTAAACAAGTAATCACAAACATCTAAGAAATCTCTAAAACATAACGTTATAAACAAATGCGCATACTCCAAATTTATTACAATAAAAACATATTATTCTTGTATTATTACATTTAGTCGATGGCTGTCATATAAAAAAATACGTAATTAATATATTTTATAATATTAAATTTCAAATTTTATCGGTTCTAATTTGGAATATGTGCTATGGTATTCAACGGTACATATGTACAGTACAATATTGGGTAAACAGTTATAAGTGTGTAGCACTGTGAGTAGAATTCTATTTCATTACGTTCTTGGAAATATATTATTTTCTATCCTGGAAATAAGTCAAGTGTTACTATTTCTCACGTGCCCCCTACGGAATAGTTACCAATACCGGAGAAGGAAGGACAATTAAAAAATTAAAAAGCTTCGAGACCCCCATTCAGCAAAGCCGACGGTCTAGGTCTAAAAAGAATAAAAATAGTAAGGTGAAAGGTATAACAATTTGATAAACAATATCACGGTATTAAAAAAATACAGGAATTGTTTTCTTTCAATCATTACAAAGACCTATTCCAAATGCCAGTTATCACGCGAAATTAAAGGTGAGAGGGTTTCCTTCCCGTGTCCCTTCTACGTTACTCATCTGCGACTTCCGCCTTGCATCCGGATTCGGTACTTCCGGTACCCTTGTTTCCGTTCTCCGGCACTGCGCTTTCTTACAACCGCATATGCTCCTGGCACTGCGCCTTCACACAATTGCTTATTATCCCGGCCCTGCGCATTCCACAACTGCGTATTCTCCGTGCTCTCCACCTTCTCTTCTCTAACTAATCTTCTGGTGGCGCCTTATCACACACAGAAAGCTTCCTGTGGATTAGAAGGGTCGTACAATTTTGTCTCCTTGCTTCAAAACACGAGAATTAACACACTCTCACGGATCTTTCATCAGCAAAACGGCAATCAAATCATTAGGTCAACACATACACTCACATCTAAATGTTCCATACACGCTTGTTCTATTATTAAGACTATAACAACAACAAAAATAACACGACTTCTGATGTATACACACATATCCTTAATTCTCGATATAGTAAACTATAAACATCAACAATATTCCTACTATATTTCCTATGTTCAAATTATAAAGACACATACAAATATAAAGTGACTAATTATACGTACACAAGGCCAACAATGTATAACTCTGCATAATCCACACTATATATTCAAATGTAAACAAGTACAAATTCTAACACTACTCACTATTAAATTTAGTTATGCACCACGATGCAACATCCTAGCAGATCACACCATCCACTTCGACCCTATCATAATTACTACATACATTAATCGTGAATATTAATACGCTATATTACTAAATGAGATCATCATAACGCATAAATCTTACGACACCTAGTTAGGAAAGTGAGACAGATTCGGGCCAGGATATCTTACCTCCGAAGCCTTTGTTTCAAATCTTGTCCGAATTTTCTAGAACTCATTTTTCCCGCTCTTTTTTACGAGTGCACAATATGCTCTCGGAATACTATTCTATTAAGTCACGTTAAACATGTACTAATCCTCGAAAATGAATGTAACAGGACAACGTATGGCTGCGTGAGAAACCGTCCCAAAATTTTAGCTATCTTAGTTCTGACTGGATACCAGTGGTCTCATTGAAACTGTCTGGGGTAGTAGCACTGATATTTTATAATGTCGGGTTTTCCGGATTCTAAGCCTAAGCCGATTGGTGACATCGATAGCTGATTGCAAAACAGTCTCTCACATACGAGGCAAGGTTCTCTTTGAATTAACCGTGAACTTGACTGTGACGTAATAGCTAAGTCGTGGACAGGTAGTTTCTTTGTTTCAGATTCGGTCTGAAGTCGTAGTATTATATAACACGTATTGACCTTAGCCAAAGTACTTTGAATTACGAGTTCTATCAGAAGACATGTAAACATGAGGCAGAAATTGTTAGCAAATTTTCTCATACAACGTGACATTATTATGAGTGTAATCATACGCTACGTAGAAATCATGTGAAACAGCTATAGCACTGATGAACTAACCACTCTGATGTGTGTGTGTGTGTGTGTGTGTGTGTACATTTTTTGTATTGTCTCAAGGTGTGTTATGAACGTTAGAGAGACCATATATATATATATATATATATATATATATATATATATATATATATATATATATATATAAAAGTATGACACAGCAAACAATGTCTTAGAATAGAATAAAAAGGGTTATATTTAAAAGGGGATGGGAACCCATAGTCCATTGCACAGAACTGCAGTTTATTTTTTCGACAATTGGGAACTGGTGTATTTATGGGAACCCATGGTCACTTTGAAAAAAGTTCAGTTTACTTCTCTTCTAAAAATTGGGATCTGGTGTATTTATTTTCTCTTAGTGGCTTAAATAACATAAGAGTCAGAAAATACGCCGAGATCTCGATTCTGAGTTGTAATGCAACGTATTTTCGTATTTTTTTTCCAGTAATAGTTACGATTTTCCGGCTCGATTTAGCTGTAACCCTTGGTGTATCAGCTTCATTCGTTTCAGTTTCTTCACTTTGAACATGATTACTGTTGATTTCGTCATCTATCCATGTATGACCTTTAATGTATATTTTCTGTGTGTGTGGTTTCTATCCCAAGGGGAACTGAGTAAGCACAAGTGTTATTGAATACATTGTCTTACCTAGCTTCATAATGATTCGCGTCATGTATAATAATGTTAAGCAAATATATTCAAATCCAAATCTTGGGAAGAAGCCTAAATAAGTGGCTGACTCCGCCCCCCCCCCCCTTACCTTGAATGTTTATTTTATATGATCGTGCCGTCGATAATTCCAAATTGAAATGGGCTAGCACGCGTGTCAAAGAGTTAATTGTCTAAGCTTCATAATCTGCCATATCAGCTATACGGGGAATCTTTCAAGGGGCTTAGGAAATACATACACATGAAGAACCTATTTTTTAGAATTAAAAAAACTCTTCTCGACGATGGCGACTCCTGGAAAGTTACTGCTGCGGCTACGGCTTCTTTAACAGTATTTTACGAAAGCAAATATGATATTGCAAAGAAGAACTGAATTTTTCCAAAGGTACTTACTTGTACGTTTAATGAAATCTCTAGAGCCGGCTTTACTTGTATGTATATTGTTTTATCCATCCATATTGATCAACAAAATAGGTCACTTCTTTATCGCTGTAGAGGCGCACGCAATCACCAGATGATTTCTCATTCATCAATAAAAGATCCTAAGTTTGTTAAAAAGGATGGAATGTCATATAGCCAAAGAAACACAAAAATATGAATATTATAATGGAATGACGAATATATCAATGAGAATTGAATATATGCTTATGAAGAGATGTGCCAGAACAATTCAGTACAAGGTTACAATATCGCTGAGTTTGCCTAAATTTTGCCGTTATGGTGGCGGGTAAACTTTGAAAGTTCAGTGTTATGATTGCTGCTAGAATACTGTGGTTTGTCGGCCTTAAATAATACCTAAATATAAAGACAAAAAGGAATATAGATTTATTTAGAAGTCGATGGAAGTTATTGACTGATACATTTTATCTATGATAATTCCATTTGTTTCTCTCAATTTCTGTATGTCAGTCTGTCTGTCTCTCTTTTTATGTATATATGTATGTATGTATGTATGTATGTATGTATGTATGTATGTATGTATGTATGTGTGTGTGTGTGTATGTATGTATGTATGTATGTATGCATGCATGCATGCAGGCATGCATGCATGTATGTATGTATGTATGTATGTATGCATGTATGCATGCATGTATGTATGTAGGTGTCACGTTGTGGCAAAATTTGCTGATGCTACATGTATACATATCTTATAGTTAATTCGTTTTTAAGAACACATTGGATAATGCTTTTTGGTATTGTTGCTGTTCATGTTGAGTGCTGTTGCTGTTGTTTTTGTTTCTTTTTGTTTTGTTTTTTGCTAGTGTTCTCCTTTCAACCGATCTTCGATTATTGCAAGTATTCGTTACATCACCAATTGTATCTCTCTCTCTCTCTCTCTCTCTCTCTCTCTCTCTCTCTCTCTCACACACACACACACACACACATATACGTAGTATATAAATTCATATCTTATCATTTCGCGGCTAAAAACACTTGTCATCATTGTAGCCGTGAAAATTTCAGACCAGAATTTCGAGAGATTTCAGTCCTGAGAAGTTTCACTGATTGTCCTTGGATTGCACTCACAGCTACAGCTATCTCAAAAGTGAAAGAAGATATTTTTAAGTATCTTTTGTTCTCCCCAAGTAGAACAATCACAATCGCAGTTTCACCAGATAGATATTTACCCTCCCCCATCTCTCTCTCTCTCTCTCTCTCTCTCTCTCTCTCTCTCTCTCTCTCTTATATGTGATCGTCTCGGGGACTTCTAGCTACGTTAAGCTAAGAGGCCTTTGAACCAACTCCTTTTGTTCTAAAATTAAAGGATTTTATATCTGTAACTTTTCCACCATCGCCTGTTGTTGTGAGTATTGCATTAAAATTCAAAAAGAATTTGAAGAAAATTTATTTGTTTTGTTTTTGATTACGGTTGATTTTTTTCTTTTTTGATAATTGCATACTTAAAGTTGTTTTATTTTGGCTAGTACTCCCCTCCTTAGGTATTACACCTTTCGGCTGGTTTCCTTGCCATGTTTGAAAGTAATATTTCTAGTGATCCTTGCCGTGGATCTATTGTCCAATGTGTGCTATAGGTGTGTGTTGGTATACTGTTCTGTATTTGCTATAAACCTTTTGTGTTCTTGTTTAGACTGGCTGCATGTTTCTAATCGTTATAGTTATACTCTGCTCTTCCCCAACCTCGATTTATATTGGTGTTGAATTTCGAAGAACCGAAAGCATAATTCGCTGTCTCGTTGCTACGGTAACATTCGGAATGGAGATCCAAATCAGCGATGTAGATATCGTTATGCACTGGGGATGCCCAAAGAGCATTCTGAGCTATTGGCAAGAGATTGGGAGATGTGCCAGAGATGGGAGAAAAGCTTAAGCAGCAGAGAGGGCGAACAGTCTCTAATTGGTCCACCCGTATTTCGTCAAAATAGACCCTTCTGGAAAATCACAACAAAAAAAAAAACCGCCGTATTTCGTCAAAATAGATCCTTGTCAACGATAAATTGATTTACCCGCCTATCGCTGATCGTGATATATCGAAGGAAAATACACGATCGTGTCGGTGCCAAATTGGAGTCGCGCCCTCTCTGCTGCTATGAATTTAACCGAATATTTTACCAAGCCCCACACGATATCTTGTTCTAGGATCATGTAGATTTATTGTTTTAAATCCATGTGGAGTATCTTGCGCTCGTGAAAAGAAGTTTCTAAATTTAATTATATCCATGTCACCACCACACCAAGTTTGATGAATATTTCGCAACGTATGAGTATCGACTCCATTAAACACAACTAAAATATTACAGTTGTCTCTGATTACTTTTGGTATTTGTGTGTATCGTTGAGTAACATAGATCACATCAGTGTTTTTATGTCTACCTCGAGAAAATATTCTAGCTGGATTTGATTATTTGTCTAGCATCACATCATCGTATACAACTAAATTATTAATAAATCCGTCTATGGAATCAACTGACGTTGCTTCATTAATATCGGTTATAAACTCGATAACATCGTCATTCAACAATCTTGCGTTTTCATTAAAATCTTTAAGTACATCATAACATCGTTGATCATCAACTGATGGTGCTACCAGATACAACTTATCCCATTTTAACCATCTAGTTATCAAATTAAGCAACAACTGTGTCTTTCCGCTTCCAGATGGCCCTATTGTTATCATTCTGATGGAATTCGGTAACGCGGGATGATGCTTGACTGGTTCTCGTTTTCTTGCCGCTGAGAAATCAATTATATCCATATTATATAAATACATGGATCTATATTGTGTGAAATGCAGGACAATTACCCCAACAGGTGATCTATTAACGGTTACAACAAAAAATAACAGATCAGCGGTTACGGGTAAGTGTGAACGATGCGGTACAAAAACTATTAAATTTATTCCGGGTGATAAGTCGGTGACAAAGTCAGCGTTAAAAAAAAAAACGAGGAGGTGATATTACAGCAAAATTAGGAAAATTACCAGGGACTCCGTGGGCCAAGTACCCAGGAGAAAAACATCTTCCAGGATATAATTACTGTTGTCCTGGAACCCGACTTGATATCAGACTTGACAACCAAGACCATGCAAAACCAGGTGAGTATCCGATAAACGCTATTGATAAAGCTTGCCATGTTCATGAAATAGCATATAAAAGCAAAAACCTACAAGACAGACATATTGCAGATGTGAAGTTGATTCATGCGTTAAATTCCATAAAAAATAAATCCTTCAAGGAATCATTGGCTAACTGGTTAATAAGATCCGCGATGAAAAGTAAATTAGCACTAGGGGCTGGTAATATATAAATGGAATCGATTTATTATTCTCCAAGAGGATACTGGAGGGGTAAAACAGCAATTAGTAAACTCGCTGATGCAGCATCAGTTACACGTGTCACTGCTAAAAAATGGTTATCCAAGCAAGCGATATGGCAAATTTATCTACCATCACCGAAACGAATTCAGTACTCGAATTTCGATGTTAGTGTTCATAATGAAATTCATCAAGCTGATATATTATTTTTACCACATTATACCGTTAAAATCCAAAGACGTCAAATAACATACAAGTACGCGCTAACAGTTGTTGATGTTGCAAGTAGATATAAAGAAGCAGAACCATTATCAACAAAGACAGCAACTGAAGTAGCAGATGTGTTTGAACGAATTTATCGACGAAGTGGTCTGCGATGGCCACAACTATTACAGGTTGATCCTGGCAAAGAATTTCTTGGTCCAGTATCATCGTTGATGAAGCGACATAATGTCAAAATACGACGTGGACATACTGCAATTCATCGTGATCAGGCAATTGCTGAACGATTTAATCGAACACTTGCTGAGCGGTTATTTGGATATCAATACGCGAGGGAATTTATTCAAGATGAAAGATCACGCGAATGGGTATCAAGATTACCAAGTGTGATATCCGCATTAAATAATGAGATTACTCGAACAATCAACATGAACCCATTAATGCAATTACAAAAAAACATATACCAATACAACGACGTGATTCAACACAGCCAGTGCTAGGTAATGCTACTGTGAGATATTTATATGAACCCGGTGAACCTGAAGGTGGTAAAAAAAGAGCGACTGATCCTATTTGGAGTATTACGACACAAAAGATATCTACCATAACAAGATCTTCGGGTAGACCTGCAATCTACAGACTGGATTCAACTGCTCCTCAACGTGGATTTACACGTGAACAATTACAAATAATTCCCGAGGATACACAATTACCACCTAAATCACTTAACTAGCACCTCTGCATCGATTACACTCAAGACAGGTCAACATCACATTTTCTCGTGTATGACCGCGACGATTATCTTTTCTATCTACGGTAAATTGTCTTGGATTATTACTCGAATACTTCCATAACATTATACAATTATAACTTACACAATGATTATTCTGCTGTTGTTTCAATGTATTGATAAATTCAACGTCAAGATCAAAATCGCGTTTTTTTTTGTTGTTGTCATTTCGTTTATAACCAGCTAATTTTTTTCTTATCGTATCATTATCAATATCATCATTGATCACTGACGAATCCATGATGATTCTTCGTAGCTGAGATATTCTTCTGACTCTGGATACTGCAAGATAAACTAAGTTTGACCATTCGATACGATCATCAACGATCCAAACTCGAGTATCAGCAATAGTTAATCCCTGAGATGAATGGATCGTCATTGCATATCCTAGCGTCCATGGTGATCTATCCAACGATAACACATCCTCAACAACACTGATATCAACCAAAACAATATCATTCAATACAATATTTTGTTTCTCGGTCTGCCTGGTATATCAACGTCAATATTCTGCTGCCGTGTATCTGCTGGTCGATAACATAACGGAACTGGCAACGTTGGAAACGTTTCTCGTTGTAATTGAAACAACCGCTGCTGAAGTGTATCACGAACTATCTTTCTACATGCCACAATCAAATCGTTTGGTCTCCACGTTTCCAATAAAACGTTCATTGAAGTTTCCAAAATCACCTTGCGTATAATTTCACATTGAATTTTATTTGGTTGTAGTCTGATTAATTTTTTAAATTCCTTTAATTCTTCATCAAATGCTCTATAATCATCATTTATTTCTTCGTAATAATCAACGGAATTTCTCAGCCAATCATGTGGAGATGGTCCAACTATAGGTGGTGGTTGACCATGATCGCCGCACATTATCACAGCAGTATTTCTTGTTAATAACCAATCAAGAAATGTTTTTAATGTTTCCAACGACACTGTACATATTTCATCCCAAATAATGATCCTCGGAATATATTTCTCTCCCATTCGATATGGAGTCCATGTGCCACCGCTGTATTTGAAAAATCCGTGATAAGTACAGGAATTAACCCCTCGTTGTTTCATCTCTCGCGCGAGTCTGTGTGTTGGTGTTAACATAACCATATCTGAATTCTGAAATAGTTCGATTACCCGAGTTGTCTTACCAGAACTTCCCGGTCCGTTCAAATAAACCATTCTGTGTCTGGATACTGGATCATATACGTATGGCTCCGACGATAATTCTGATATCTGATCGCGATAATAATTATCCTTAACCGCAACATCCGCGGATTCGCAATAACAATGTAATATTTCCTTTTTTATTCTCCACGAACCCCATGATTCATCAGTGCTTGTAAAACGAACCAGTAATTCTGAATATTTTTTATCGATATAAAATGAATCCGTTGCAACTCTAACTGCTGTTTCAGGAAATCTATTTATCATCGATAGTAAATTTATTGAAACATAAGCGAGCATTGAAGATCTTAAATGTGTATACTGAGGGGAATCTCCATCAATGTAACTAACAATTGTGCCTAATTTTTTTCCGTCAGACAAATGTTTTCCCGACTACAAAATATATTTCTCGCAGCGGTATCAGCAATTATAAAATCTAATTCAACATCATCGATAATCAATCGTGAATAATATCGTTTATGATCATATGCACCACCCTGAGTAAATTTACCGATTATTTTTCTACCGAGATCTTTTGCGGTTTTTTGACTGTTGTTGAGTTTAATCCTGAGAATATTAGGAGCATCATCGACGATGATATCAACAGGAGTGTTTGGACATTCCCGCGCGTATTCCTCAATAACCTCATCTATGTTGATACGCTCTGGTGTTGGTAACCAAACCGAAGTTTGTGCATGATATAATATAATTGCTTCACTAACCGTCAACGATATTAATACGCGATTGTCAATCACATATCGTAAAAATACTATTGGTACCCAGCGTCGCTCCGAGAAATGTCTATCAAACCAAACATAACAGCACGGATGAAGATTCCTAGCAAATTCAAACGACACTACACTAGCAAATCCTGTCAGGTCAAAATCGGGTAATGTTCCATTAATCGTCACTCGTGTCATTTCGTTTGTAGGATGTCCAAACCGTGTAAAGTATCCAGCACACTGGCCCATTCCAAGAAAACTTCCTGGACAACACGCGACCATATCTATGGATATCATCTCGTTGTAATTTTACTTAGTATTCCACAAACCACCATGTCCATATTCAATACAACTCGC